>CM060392.1:43343971-43943971 GCA_030545235.1 Helianthus tuberosus
ATGAACTTTAAGGTTTGGCTTCATTCCACCAAGAATAACTCAGATCTGAAGGATTTCCACAAGATTAAACAATGTTTTCACCTAGATCTAAACATTTTCAGAGTTAAAGGGATTGAAAGATACTTTTCCAACTTTCTTTCAACTCTTTTACACTCAATGCACTCAAAGCCGATAGAATCGGAGCTCATTCAGGTCTTCTACTCTTCTCTAGTGATATGTCGGTTTGAGATCTGGATTCTTTCAACGAGACAACCGATATCGGGATAGACATGAACAATCGTCAAGGAACAGTCAACTGATTAGATCAGGGTGATTCCTGTTCGGTAGAACGGCTTGGGACTTGCCGAGGTCCCGTTGTTTAGAACGTTGTCGTACCTTCTCGATCAAACTACAGGACTTCAAAGAAATCAAGTTCAAAACGATTTGGTTCGTTGGGATGGATTGCCGCCCGATCGAATAGCCATCCGATCGGATAGCCAGTCGATCAGATTGCACTTGGTTCCACACTTAAACCTTTACTTGAAATTTGCAAAGCTCTGAACATTGAACGGATTGTCGTTCGATCGGATAGCCATCCGATCGAACGACCATCCGATCATGTGACATTTGAAACTTCGATACTTAATCATTTTCATAGTTTTTAAAGAACATCAGTTTCTGATGGATTGCTATCCGATCAGATTGCCATCCGATCGAGTGACAATCCTGCTGTGAACTTGTTCTCACTAAGTTTCCTGCCAATCGGATCACTATCCAATCGAACGACCGTTCGATCGACGACCTGAAGGGTAGGGATACTTCTCTGTTTTCAAAATGCTACAACAAAAACTTCAAAGCCATCATACACAAACACATCCTTACCAAACAAATGTCAATCCAATCGAATGGCCATCCGATCGGATGACCATCCGAACGGACTGACATCCGATCAACTGGCCATCCGATCGGATTGCCATCCGATCAGATTACCATTCGACACTTGGTCACTTTGCACCGTTTTACGCGCCGTTCTTTCGCTTATGCTATCATTAACTGTTCAGGCTAATCTCTCTCAGCGCTCCCTTCAATCCAAGACGGTATTTACTTGATTAAACGCTATCTGTGAGTATACTCGAACCCTTTTTACTTTACGCACTTTTGGGTGTTACATTCGTTACTTATACTAAATCACAATCGACACACAATGCAAACACTATTTATATGCTAACCGTTATTGCATGCTACGTGTTATTCGATGAATGCTTGTATGTTATGTTAACACAGTGATTGTTGCCTGACACCTTAGCAATGATAGTACTATAGTTTAGACTCAGCACCTGTCGTGGACAGGGGTTGTTAAGGGCTTTACTTCACGTGTCCCAGTGGAGATATGTGTTGCGCATTCTATAACTCGCAGTCACGTCTGTGCATATTTCTCTGTCGATAACCTACTTGCCTTCACTTTGTACATGTTACATGTTGGTTATGGGTAAACAATTTCGAACTCTATTATATCTATCAAACTTGTAATGCTCACCTTTACACTATGTGTATTGACTTTATTTTAACGTATGTGACAGGTGCTTAGGATGCTTGCTTGCTTTTCATGGAACCAAGTAGGATTGAGAGTCTAGAAACAAAGACAATTTATTTTATTTAAATATGAGTTGTCGGAACATGTTTTGTTTTGAGGATATCTATGTCTGTAATAATTTGATTGCTTGATAGGTTATGGTATGGGACATAATATTAACTATCCAGTAATTTAGTTGTTATAGAATTTCTCTTGACAATCTGTTTCGCTCAGTGCCGCGCCCCGATGATTCCGCCATCGGTTGGGGTGTGACAGTATCGGTTGGACCAAAAAGAGCACACGCGTAAACAAATAAATCGATATCGCAAAATCTCGCTAGAACACGTATAGTGGGTCACATAGAACACACAGTGAGAAACAACTTACGATGGGTAGACAATGTCAATGGGTGCTCACAAAACGTACAATAATCAATAAGGTGTGTATAAATTCAATAATTGATGATCAAATAGAGAGTTATAATTAAGCTCACACAATAAGCAATGTATTACCGTAATGTATTATAACAAAGACTTTTTATTTTACTAAAATAAATGTACTAAAAAATAACAGGAAATCAACAGATTAACAAACAATCGCAAATACGATCAAGAACAATGCAACAAGTAAGACTCAATCACACCGGTCCATTTAGCCCGGCAACAAGTATGCCTAGACTCAACTATGCAAATGGATATAACAGGAATTTAAAGGCCAGGAAAGAACGATCTCACCCGAGTATGCAACTCCAAGTAGACTGGTCTTGAAACCTTCACGTAGGGTTTCAAGATCTAAGTCAGAAAACCAAGAAGAAACATCAAGATAGTTGACCAACGCAAACTGGTCTGATCCAAGCTTCCAAGCATATCCAATCTTCTATTAGACCCTTGAATGATGATTAAACAAGAACTAAACACCAAGGATGAAAGCTTGCAAAAACCCACCAAAAATCCCTAAAATTTCAGACTCAAAATGTCCAAAAATCTCAAAAACCATGAGGAATTTCAAAATTTTATTCTTTTTGTTCATCTCGCAAAAACACGCAATTTGGACCCAAGAACCGCTTGATTTCGTTAAGAATTGAGGAAGTTATGGTGATTAGAAGTTCTAGGGTTTATGTGGGTTTTGTCAAAAAAGATATATATATATATATATATATATATATATATACATATATATAGGAGGAGGTTCATTTAACCAACTGGGGTAGCCCAGTTGGCCACCGACACCCACCTCTTCTCAGAGGTACCGGGTTCGAGTCTTGGGAGTGGCATATGTCGCCTAGGGTAAGAACTCGGCATGGGGAAGTCACCGTGGAGCTAGCTTGGTCGGGTAGCGGCTCCCGAAGTGAGATCACTCTGGCGGTTGGGAGGACCGTGCACTATCCCCCCCCAGGAGGAGGTTCATTTGAGAAGAATCTTCTTAAAAGAAGAAAATATAATTTAATCTAGACCCTATATTTTTTTTATCAATGGTTGTAAATCAAGATATCATTTTTGTCCATTTTTAATTAATGCTTTAATTACTAAGGGTAGTATAGACATTTTGATGTAGAATATTAATAAGTATTTTAAAGAGTTACTCAACTCTTATTAATGCAACCATAAATTCCTCCTTCATCATCATTAATGTATTGGCTCCTACACAAATTTTATTAGAAGTGACAAAATTATTTAAAAATTTTGTGTCCTAGACATATTTTATTATGAGTCGCACAATTATTTAAAAGTGTTTGAGTCCTACACATTCTGTATCCTACACCAAAATATTATTTTAATGGTGTAGGAAACGTTGAAAATGTAAGATCATGTGCATGATTGTTTTTATTGTGTAAGGTGCACAACTATTTTATAAGATAGGCTCATTAAATGATTAGAGTTCATTAATTTGAATAGGAAAAATAAATAATAGACTCATTAAATGATTTGTTCAAATTACCTTTGTACCTTTTATTCTTTTTATTCTTAATTTTTAATTCTTCTCATTTGAACTCTCCACTATATATATATATATATATATATATATAAAGTGTAACGTACAAATAGGGCTTATCGTACCCTCGTAGGATATTGTGAAATCACATGTTATAAAAAAGCATATTGGAAATCGCATGTTGGTATATATTGCAATTTCGTATGTTGGTTTTCAGCACAAATCGTATGTTCAAGAGTGAATTCGCACCAGATCGTACGGCTGAGATGATCGCGTACATATTGGACGATAAGAGCCATTGTACGTTAACCTAACCCTATATATATATATATATATATATATATAGGATTAGGTTCAAGAGTGAACACTAGTGTAGCTTGCGAACTGAGTGAACTAATCCTGGCCATACACGTGTGTAGATCAATGGTCAGGATTTGATTTTGAAATACACTAGTGTATTTTACGATTTGATGATGAGTTCCTTGCAATACACGTGTGTAGATCAATGGCCAGGATTTGTTCACTCAGTTCGCAAATACACTAGTGTTCACTCTAGAACCCCACCTGTCACACCCCCAAAATCCACACGCGGAGTATCACCGCTTGGAGGCGTGACTGACCAGGATCAAGCCACCAATCATATTGAACAATGTAAGTAATAAATAAAATTCAATCCCACAATACGAAAGGTGTTCAAAACAAAACATAGTTAAGTGTTTAGCGGAAGCATAAATGTGAAAACCCAACATAAGTATTAAATTCGAAATGTTATAATGTTTTTAACATGGCGCCCACTGTCCATGTTCCACAACGACCGCGCCTCCCTGTGCAAATGAGTACCTATCGACCTGCAAGGCATGTAACAACGAGTCAACAAGAAAGTTGAGCAAGTTCACAGTTGATTGTTCAATTATTGAGTTCGTTTCAGAAATCGTAAGTTTGTTTCATAATCATGTGTTACCCAGTATCCTTGTTTACCAAATCTTTACGATATTTAGTGGGGGCTTCCCATGTTGTATATTACTAGACTAGTTGTATCTATAGGTGTCCTTCCCAATCCGAGGACAGTGGTAAGTATGAGATTACGTAGGTTTTACGTAAGTGCCCTTCCCAATCCGAGGACATTGGTAAGTATGAGATTACGTAGGTTTTACGTAAGTGCCCTTCCCAATCCGAGGACAGTGGTACGTAGCGAGTACGTAGGTTTAGCGCTGGCGTCCTTCCCAATCCGAGGACGGTGGTAAGTAGTCTAGTAGTGGTAAATGTACAAGTTCTGTCGTAGTTATTCAATCCCATTCACAACCCACCGGGAATCCCATGCCTTAGAAGTGTGAACTCACCTTGGTTTGCTCGGTATGCTAAACTAGGTGCTCACAAGTAATCAGTCAAGTCCTATAGTATGCACGTATACTCAATCAGTTCAAGTTCGTAAAGATTCACATGCAATCTATACCACAGGGTGTATTTGGCAGTTAAGATCATGCATCATGTAAGCAGTTAATCAATTTCATGCAATTCATGCTTCACGTAAATGTCCTTCATAGTTTATTCTAGCATAATTATTCTTTAACATACTTAACCAAGTTAAAAAACTTAACTGGATTATTATACATAACAGGAATAATAAACTAACAGTGTTAGTTAACTAACAAAGTTAACAAACTAATAGGGTTACATACTTAACAGGGTTGCATACATAATTTAGCAAAGTTAATAGAGTTAACAGAGTTAATAAACTTAGTGGTTAATCATAACGCATCATCTAACAATCATTCAATCGGACCAAACTATGTAATCATAAGAATTACCAAATCACTATACAATCATGATTATCATCCAATTATTATTCAATCATCAATCATCAGCAAGTTGTTGTGATCATCAAGTTCTCGTCATATCTTTTAACATAAAACCTTAATCTGCTAGACATATCAGATCAATCAATATCAAACATAAATCATATGCATAACACAACCGATTTTTACATCAGATTATAGGAATTCCTATCACATCTATCTATCCAATCTACCATCATTCAACATAATAGTTAACTCATGATATCACACCAATAATCCATAATGATTTCCATTAAATAACTATCAATATTTGATAACTAACCCGAACAGGAGAAGCAATGAACCAGACAAAGTGAGAGGCTTCAAGGGTCTCAAGGTTGCCGTCGCAGGGTGGGAGGTGAATAGGGTTTTCGGATTAAAACTCTAACGTAAGGGTCAATATCAAAACATTATAGTTGCTCGCTACTGGGCCGAAGCCCAACTTGTTTTCGCCGGCCTCATAGTGGACGAAAACACTTAGTGTTTTCGCCACATGGGGTGTTTTCGGGTGGGAGGTATTCATCCAAGGGTTATGCTCTTAATTTTACAATCAAACTATTAATACAAAAATATAATTTTAACCTACACACGTATAATGCACACCATGTATAATTACAAAACAACACTTAGTGAACAAGTATTTAGTCAAGTAGAAACCTTGAAAACTCGGGTTGTCACATTATCCCCAACTTGAAAGAAATTTCGTCCCGAAATTTAGCACGCGTTTACTGAGGAGGCTAGTTGTGTTGCGTTGTTTCCTGGTTTTCCTGGGGTATCACATCATCCCCCCGTTGATTTGGAATTTCGTCCCGAAATTCCGCAGTAGCTTCAGCCTCAGTGGTGGTTGCGTTGTTTACGAAAAACTGGGGATACTTGAGTTTCATTTGATCTTCTCATTCCCAGGTGAACTCTGGGCCACGACGGGAGTTCCAACGAACTCGAACCAGAGGTATTCTTGTGTGCTTGAGAACCTTAACGTACCGGTCTGTGATTTCAACTGGTTCCTCGACGAATCGCAACTGATCGTCGATAGTGAGCTCCTTCAAAGGAACTATGAGGGTCTCATCTGACAGACACTTCTTCAGATTTGACACGTGGAAAACGTTGTGAACTCCACTGAGTTCTGTTGGTAGGTTTAGTTTGTAGGCCACTTTGCCTATTTTCTCTATGATTTCGAACGGTCCGACGTAACGCGGATTGAGTTTGCCCCTTTTTCCAAAGCGAACCACACCTTTCCAGGGTGAGACTTTAAGTAGCACCCGGTCCCCGACCTGAAATTCTAGGGGTTTCCTACGCTTATCAGCGTAGCTTTTCTGAGGGTCACGAGCTTCCGCCATGCGTTGTCGTATCTGGGCAATCCTTTCTTTAGCATCGACTACGAGTTCTGGGCCAGTGAGTTGGCTGTCGCCAACTTCTTCCCAACAAAGAGGTGATCGGCATTTACGCCCGTACAATGCCTCAAACAGAGCGGCTTGGATGCTAGTGTGGTAACTGTTATTATACGAAAACTCCACCAACGGGAGATGCTTTTCCCAGCCGTTGCCAAAATCAATCACACATGCCCTAAGCATGTCTTCAAGGGTTTGGATTGTGCGTTCAGACTGCCCATCCGTTTGCGGGTGATAAGCTGTGCTCATGTCTAAACGTGAGCCAAAGGATTTGTGCATAGCTTGCCACAGTTCAGAAGTAAAAAGCGCATCACGATCAGAAATAATGGAGGTTGGCACCCCGTGCCTCGAAACCACTTCCTTTAGATAAACGTCTGCTAAAGTGGAGAACTTATTCGTTTCTTTGATAGCCAAAAAGTGTGCAGACTTTGTGAGTCGATCCACGATCACCCAAATGGTATCATTTCCACGTTGAGATCTAGGCAAGCCAGTAACGAAATCCGTGGAAATTTGCTCCCATTTCCATTGTGGTATCTCTGGTTGTTGGAGTAGGCCCGATGGTTTCTGATATTCGGTCTTGACTCTCGCACAAGTCAAACATTTGCTAACGTAAGTTGCTATGTGATCTTTCATGCTAGGCCACCAATATGTAGTTCTGAGATCGTGGTACATCTTATCCGAACCAGGATGTACCGAGTAACGAGACTTATGTGCTTCATCCATTACAAGTGCTCGTAAATTGCCATAGAGTGGGACCCAGATGCGTCCTGTCACGTAGTAGGCGCCGTCTTCCTTTTGTTCTAACCGCTGCCTTGAGCCGCGTAGGGCTTCAGCCCTGTCGTTTTCTGGTTTCAATGCTTCTACCTGAGCATCTCGTATCTGGGAAGGAAGACTCGATTGAATGGTGAGTTGTAACACACGCACGCGTTTAGGTGTAGTATCTTTTCGACTGAGGGCTTCGGCCACAACATTGGCTTTGCCCGGATGGTACTTGATGGCACATTCGTAATCATTCAATAGCTCGACCCATCGACGTTGTCGCATGTTCAACTCCTTTTGCTTGAAGATATGCTCGAGACTCCTGTGATCGGTGTAGATGGTGCACTTGGTACCGTACAGGTAATGTCTCCATATCTTAAGCGCGAAAACAACAGCTCCCAGCTCCAAATCGTGTGTAGTGTAATTCCTTTCATGAATCTTAAGTTGGCGCGAGGCGTAAGCAATGACTTTATCCCGTTGCATCAATACACAACCAAGACCCTGAATTGACGCGTCACAATAAACCACGAAATCGTCTGTGCCCTCAGGCAATGAGAGAATAGGTGCGCTACAAAGTCTATCCTTTAAGTGCTGAAATGCTGATTCCTGTGCATTACCCCAACGATAGGTAACGCCTTTCTGAGTTAGTGAGGTGAGGGGTTGTGCAATCTTGGAGAAATCCTTGATGAACCTTCGGTAGTAGCCCGCCAAACCCAAGAATTGGCGGATTTCTGTTGGTGTGCGGGGTGCAGGCCAGTTCTTGATTGAGTCTACCTTGGATGGATCAACATGAATCCCATCCTTGTTTACCACGTGGCCTAGAAAGTGGACTTCACGAAGCCAAAAGTCGCATTTTGAAAACTTAGCGTACAACTGCTCTGCTCGAAACAGCTCCAAAATAATCCGCAGATGTTGCTCGTGTTCCTCCTGACTCTTAGAGTAAATCAGGATGTCGTCGATGAATACAATAACGAACTTATCCAAGTAAGGCTTGCACACTCTGTTCATAAGATCCATGAAGACTGCAGGCGCGTTTGTCAATCCAAAAGGCATAACCAGGAACTCATAATGCCCATAACGAGTCCTGAATGCTGTCTTAGAGATATCCTCATCTCGGACTCTCAGTTGATGGTAGCCTGACCTCAGATCAATCTTTGAGTAGTAGCTCGACCCTTGCAGCTGATCGAACAAGTCATCAATGAGTTGAAGTGGATAGCAATTCTTCACGGTCACCTTGTTGAGTTCACGGTAATCGATACACATCCTGAAGGTACCGTCTTTCTTTTTCACAAATAATACTGGAGCTCCCCAGGGCGAAGAGCTAGGATGAATGAAACCCTTATCCAAGAGTTCTTGCAATTGTTTGGACAGCTCTTCCAGTTCGGTTGGAGCTAAGCGATAAGGTACTCGAGCTATGGGCGCTGCTCCAGGAGCTAGCTCGATCTGGAATTCGACCTGGCGATGAGGCGGTAGCCCAGGTAAATCTTCAGGGAACACTTGAGGAAAATCACGTACTACTGGTATATCCTCTATTCTCTTCTCTTTCGTTGATGCGTCAGTAACAAGTGCTAAAATAGCGGTGTGGCCCTTTCGCAAACACTTCTGGGCCTTAAGAAATGAGATGATGCCCACCACAGCACCACTCTTGTCGCCTTGAATTTCGAGAGGTTCTTTACCAGAACGGGGAATACGAACAACCTTCTCTTTGCATAGGATCTCTGCTTGCTGTTGGGATAACCAATCCATCCCAACGACGATATCGAAACTACCCAGAACTATAGGAATAAGATTAATGGAGAAGGTCTGACCCGCTAAAACTAGATTACAACCCTTAATTATGTGTGTGGCCTCTAGACTTTTACCATTTGCTAACTCTACGACATGCTTGGTGCTCAAAAGAGTTGGTGTGCGTTTAAGCATTTGACTAACTTTTAGAGACACATAACTGGTATCGGCACCCGAATCAAATAAAACAGTAACATAAAAGTCGTCGAGAAGGAACTTACCCATCACTACGTTAGGATCATTCCTTGCGTCACCCTGACCCAGCACGAACACTCGACCCCTAGCACCGTTGTCATTATTGTTTCCCCCATTGTTGCCCCCATTATTGTTCCCGTTTCCTTGGTTGTGGTTCTGATTCTGATTCTGATTTAACTGTGGGCAGTGTCTCTTGAAGTGACCTTCAGCGCCACACTGATAGCATCCCCTGTTGCTGTTGCTGATTCTGCGATGCTTGCTGTTGCTGCTGACGATTCTGATTTGCAGGCCGTGAGCTCCTGCAATCCTTGGCTTCATGACCCATCTTGAGGCACCTCTGACAGCGTCCCTTGTTGCACTGACCACTATGGTGCCTGTTGCATTTGTTGCACTTTGGGTGGTTTCCTCGATATCCACCCTGCCCTTGACTACCAGAAGATTGCTGACCAGGACTCTGATAGTCATCAATCTTTCGCTGCTGCGCCTGGGGCTGAACTGTAGTCGAACCCTTGCTGGAGGCTCCATCCCATTTTCGCTTGTTGTCACTGGGAATAGCAGAAGTAGTAGTAGCAGTAGCACCTATACGCTTAGGCAGCTTGTTCTGTTCCACTGCCTGGTCTGTGAGACGATGAGCAAGACGAGTAACATCCTGGATGGTAGCAAGGTTAGCAGCAGTCACATGGCTTTGAATCTCTGGTACTAAGCCTTTGAGGTACAGCTCGATACGCTTGATGGGAGGATCCACCATAGTTGGACATAACACTGCCAGTTCATTGGATCGTTTCGTATACGCCTCTATCTCTGACCCCATCATCTTCAGGTTAAAGAACTCCACTTCCAGCTTGTGGATGTCATCACGATTACAGTATTCCCGCTTGATCAGTTCCTTGAAGTTGTTCCATGGGGTGGCATTAGCAGCAACTATCCCCAGCATTTGAACCTGAGCGTTCCACCACGTGAGCGCTATGCCCTCGAGAGTACCAGTGGCAGTAGCATACCTCACCCTACGAGCCTCAGGGCATTCACACATCTCGAAAACAGACTCGAGCTTCTCGAACCAGTGGAGGAGGCCTACAGCTCCTTCAGTGCCGTTGAAAGTAGTAGGTCGGCAATCCATAAAGGTTTTGAAAGTACACACAGGAGGCTGAGCGTGTTGACCTGTCGTGTGTGTAAAACAAATTTAAGCACAAGTGTTGGTTTACGAGAGTAGGATCTAAAGATCCTAGAGTAAGTTGTGATGGCAGGTTATACCTCCTGCCTGGGCAGCTGCGAGTGCTGCAGTAACTTGTTCAGTGATCAAGGCCGCCAACTGGGCTTGAGTTAGGTTAACGCGTCCACTCATGATCTTCATATCAAAGGAAACATGAGTGAGAAAGGTTCGCGAAAATGCGATGACAGAAGAGAGTAAGCACACAAGTGTTTTCAAACAATAGTTGTTACGTTTATCTAAGCATACCACGAGCAAAGTTCTATGTAACTAACAATTAGGCAATATAAACATAAATCATATCACCTATAGTGTTGAGTCTTGCACGTGGAGCGAAGCGTCATTGTGGATCGTTGAGCACTGTTCTGGTTATAGTCTGGTTTTATCCAAAAGTTTTCCCCTTTTTAAAAACCAAGTTCACTATAACCAATGGCTCTGATACCAATCTGTCACACCCCCAAAATCCACACGCGGAGTATCACCGCTTGGAGGCGTGACTGACCAGGATCAAGCCACCAATCATATTGAACAATGTAAGTAATAAATAAAATTCAATCCCACAATACGAAAGGTGTTCAAAACAAAACATAGTTAAGTGTTTAGCGGAAGCATAAATGTGAAAACCCAACATAAGTATTAAATTCGAAATGTTATAATGTTTTTTAACATGGCGCCCACTGTCCATGTTCCACAACGACCGCGCCTCCCTGTGCAAGCTCCATGAGTACCTATCGACCTGCAAGGCATGTAACAACGAGTCAACAACAAAGTTGAGCGAGTTCACAGTTGATTGTTCAGTTATTGAGTTCGTTTTAGAAATCGTAAGTTTGTTTCATAATCATGTGTTACCCAGTATCCTTGTTTCCCAAATATTTACGATATTTAGTGGGGGCTTCCCATGTTGTATATTACTAGACTAGTTGTATCTATAGGTGTCCTTCCCAATCCGAGGACAATGGTAAGTATGAGATTACGTAGGTTTTACGTAAGTGCCCTTCCCAATCCGAGGACAGTGGTAAGTATGAGATTACGTAGGTTTTACGTAAGTGCCCTTCCCAATCCTCGTGGTACGTAGCGAGTACGTAGGTTTAGCGCTGGCGTCCTTCCCAATCCGAGGACGGTGGTAAGTAGTCTAGTAGTGGTAAATGTACAAGTTCTGTCGTAGTTATTCAATCCCATTCCCAACCCACCGGGAATCCCATGCCTTAGAAGTGTGAACTCACCTTGGTTTTCTCGGTATGCTAAACTAGGTGCTCACAAGTAATCAGTAAAGTCCTATAGTATGCACGTATACTCAATCAGTTCAAGTTCGTAAAGATTCACATGCAATCTATACCACAGGGTGTATTTGGCAGTTAACATCATGCATCATGTAAGCAGTTAATCAATTTCATGCAATTCATGCTTCACGTAAATGTCCTTCATAGTTTATTCTAGCATAATTATTCTTTAACATACTTAACCAAGTTAACAAACTTAACTGGATTATTATACATAACAGGAATAATAAACTAATAGTGTTAGTTAACTAACAAAGTTAACAAACTAATAGGGTTACATACTTAACAGGGTTGCATACATAATTTAGCAAAGTTAATAGAGTTAACATAGTTAATAAACTTAACTCAGTTAATAGACTAACTGGTTTTACATTCTTAACATGCATGACAGAGTTAACATCTAGCAGAATTAATAAACTAACTGGGTTTACTGAACTAACATAGTTAATAACTTAACAGAACTACCGTGTCAGACATTGGACGAAATCACATGTATGGTGAAGACACTTCTGGCGGCGAAATCACCAAGTGTTTTCGTCGGCTTTCCTTTTTCGTCGGGGGTGTTTTCGTCGGCTTGGGGCATGGCGAAAACACTCAGTGTTTTCGTCTGGTACATCATCATCAACAGTAGTTACGTATTCCAAAACCCTAACGCATCATCTAACAATCATTCAATCGGACCAAACTATGTAATCATAAGAATTACCAAATCACTATACAATCATGATTATCATCCAATTATTATTCAATCATCAATCATCAGCAAGTTGTTGTGATCATCAAGTTCTCGTCATATCTTTTAACATAAAACCTTAATCTGCTAGACATATCAGATCAATCAATATCAAACATAAATCATATGCATAACACAACCGATTTTTACATCAGGTTATAGGAATTCCTATCACATCTATCTATCCAATCTACCATCATTCAACATAACAGTTAACTCATGATATCACACCAATAATCCATAATGATTTCCATTAAATAACTATCAACATTTGATAACTAACCTGAACCGGAGAAGCAATGAACCAGACAAAGTGAGAGGCTTCAAGGGTCTCAAGGTTGCCGTCGCAGGGTGGGAGGTGAATAGGGTTTTCGGATTAAAACTCTAACGTAAGGGTCAATATCAAAACATTATAGTTGCTCGCTACTGGGCCGAAGCCCAACTTGTTTTCGCCGGCCTCATAGTGGACGAAAACACTTAGTGTTTTCGCCACATGGGGTGTTTTCGGATGGGAGGTATTCAGCCAAGGGTTATGCTCTTAATTTTACAATCAAACTATTAATACAAAAATATAATTTTAACCTACACACATATAATGCACACCATGTATAATTACAAAACAACACTTAGTGAACAAGTATTTAGTCAAGTAGAAACCTTGAAAACTCGGGTTCAATTTATTTTAAAGACTTATTTTAAAGTCTTTTCAATTTCTCTCTCTTCAATTTATCTTTCTTCACATTTCTCTCTCACCTTTTTTTTATTTTGTAAAAAAGTTTTTCTAAAAAAAAAATTTTAAACCGTAAAAAAAGTTTTCGTAAAAAATGTAAAAAAGTTTAATAACGTGTGTGTAAAAAAAGGTTTTTGTAAAAAAAAAGTTAAAACCGTAAAAAAGTTTTCGTATAAATTTTTGTCTTTTTTAAAAAAAGTTTTTAGGAAACAAAAAATTTTGTAAAAAATTTTTGGTAAAAAAGTTTTTGTAAAAAAAAAAGTTTAAAACCGTAAAAAATGTTTTCTTAAAAAAACGTAAAAAAGTTTAAAAAACGTGTGTGTAATTTTTTTTTTAAATGTTTAAACAACGGCGCGTAAATACGGGGCGTAAAAAACGGCGCGTAAAAAACGGGGTGTAAAAAACGGCGCATAAAAACGGGGCGTAAAAAACGTAAAAAATCGGATGATAAAACGACGCGTAAATACGTGGCGTGAATACGGGGGCGTAAAAACGGGGCGTAAAAAACGGCGCGTAAAACCGGTCGTAAAAAAAACGTAAACTTTTTAACGTAAGACGTAAAACATAAACTTTTTAACGTAAGACGTAAATCGTTAACTTTTTAACTTAAAACATTAACTTTTTAACTTAAAACGTTAACTTTTTAACGTAAAGCGTAAAACGTAAACTTTTTAACGTTAAACGTAATCTTTTTAACGTAAAACGTAAACTTTTATGTAAAGACTTTTTAACGTAAAACGTAAAACTTATTTTATGTAAATTGTAAAACGTAAAAAACCATGTGATAAAACGGTGCCTAAACAAGGGGCGTGAATACGGGTCATAAAAACGCCGCGTAAAAAAACGGGACGTAAAAAACGGTGTGTTAAAACGGGGCGTAAAAAACGGTCCGTTAAAAAAACGACGCGTGGAAAAGGCGAGCGTAAAAACGACGTGCAAACACGGTGCGTTAAAAAAGGATGCGTTAAAGAGCCGGGCGTAAAACGGCGTGCAAAAACCGACGCGCAAAAAAAATTTGTTTTGTTAAAAAATCTGAATTTATAATGGTTTTTACTAAAAAAAATTCTATTTAAAAAAACAAGTAATATAATAATACCAAAAAAGTAATAAAAAACAATAAAGATAAAAAGACAAAAAGACAAAAATGAGTAAATTTACTAAACTAACATTTTGGATTAAAATATTAAAGAAATAATAAGACAAAAACTATTTAATATTAGTTTTAATTACTTTTAATCTCATCCATCCATTTTGAAGATCTAATGGTTGAAAAGTGGTTCCCTCGGTTCTTACAACTGGGGTGGTTTTCATTTTAGCGGTCTCCTATATATATATAGGGTTGGGTTCATTTCAGAACTCTAAATAATTGCAGAACTTTCAGAACTACTAATAAACAATCATTTTATATATATTTTTTTGTATTTAGGATCTTTTTATCTTCTATTATATGTATTTTTATGATTACATACATGTTAAAAGTAGTTTACATATGTTTAATAGCCAAATTATATATATGTGTAATAACTAATTACATATATGTAAAAAAACTAGTTTACATATGTGTAATTATAAAATTACATATAAAAATTGATAAAATTACTCTTAACATGTATGTAATCATAAAAATACATATAATAAATGATAAAATTATCCTAAACATAAAAATATACAAATAAAAAAATTGTTTATTAGGAGTTCTGCGAGTTCTGTAAATATCTATGGTTCTGAAATGATCCTTACCCTATATATATATATATATGGATAAGGATCATGTGAGAAGTAGTAGGCTAATTGAGAAACTTGAGAAGCAATCTGGACCACACATTTTCCCTAAGCAAAAAATGCAAAAAAAGGTGAAAAAATGCAATTTTTTTTTTTGGGAAAAATCGCAGCTTTTTCTTTAAGGATTTAATTTTTTATTATTTAAAAAAAATTGGATTTATACACATGTGTATATTGTTAATTTTTTATCTATACATATATGTATATTGTCAATTATACATATATGTATATACATGTTTAAAATTGAAAAATAAGTGTTATTTAGGGTTTAGCATTAGTATTCAGGGTTTAGCATTAGGGTTTAGGGTTTAGCTTTATGGTTTAGGGTTTAGCATTAGGGTTTAGCAATAGTATTTAGGGTTTAGCATTAGGGTTTAGCTTTTGGGTTTAGCATTAGGGTTTAGCTTTAACTTTTGGGATTAGCTTTAGCTTTAGTGTTTGCATTAGGGTTTAGCATTAAGGGTTTAACTTTAGGGTTTAGTTTTAGCTTTAAGGTTTAACATTAGGGTTTAGCATTAGGGTTTAGCTTTAGGGTTTAGAATTAGGGTTTAGCTTTAGGGTTTAGCATTAGGGTTTAGCATTAGGGTTTAGCTTTAGGGTTTAGAATTAGGGTTTAGCTTTAGGGTTTAGGGTTTATCATTAAGGTTTAGCTTTAGTGTTTATGGTTTAAGGTTTAGGTTTTATAACACATATTTTTTCAATTTTAAACATGTATATACATATATGTATAATTGACAATATACATATATGTATAGTTAAAAGATTAACAATATACACATGTGTATAAATCCAAAAAAAAATCTTTTTAAAAAAATAATAATAAAAAATTAAATCCTTAAAGAAAAAGCTGTAATTTTTTTAAAAAAAAATTGCATTTTTTCACCTTTTTTTTTTTTTTGCATTTTTTGCTTAGGGAAAATGTGTGGTCCATATTGCTTCTCAAGTTTCTCAAATAGGGTGGACTTCTCTTAGGTATGAGAACGGTGAGAACGGATCCTGACCCAACACGTGACAGGGAGAGCTAATTGTTATGCCGGGGTACGATTGTCATTGTCCACTTCCCGCTAAACAATGGCGTTATGATTCCTTTGCCCAAAAATAATTAAATATATATGGCGTTTTCATCTTTATGCTAGTTTACATGGCGTTTTTTTAAAAAGTGTATTTTTTACGAATGGCGTTTATGTTTTAATGGCGTTTTCATCTTTATGCTTGTTTTTTCATGGCGTTTTTAAAAAAAATATTTTTTTACGAATGGCGTTTATGTTTTAATGGCGTTTTATTGATTTCCTATAGATTTGGCGTTTTCGTGTTTTCTACTTGTCTTAATTTAGTTTTTTTACCCCATTTTTTTAATGTTGTTTATGTTTTAAATGGTTACTATTTGTTAATTTTTTTAATCATGGCGTTTTCTTTGATTTGCACAAATACGGTAGTAGATCACACAACCAAACATGTAGATGTAATAATGTAAAGAGTAAAACACGATAGTCAACATTAAAATACATGGCGTTTAGCTAATCTACATATTCTAACATTCGTTTTGCTATTTTCTCGTCTACTTTGTCAAACAACTTATGTATTTTTTCTCCCCCTAAAGCCATGAATGTATTTAGACAACTTGTCAGTAGTTTTATGTTTTCATTTTCTCTATGAAACAGGATTTTTCCAATGTATTTTACCCTTAGTTCATTTAGCTGTCTTTGTTGGAGTTGATTTGGGGCATCTTCTGTTGCCAAACCACTTTTCCAACTAGCTATTCCCCCATGTATGTTTTCATATGTCTCATTGCGAAAATCCCACAGTCGATGACGTTAGACTTTGTCCTCCAATCCATCTTTTGTCTGAAAACCTTCGCCTTGCTCATGATCTTATGCTTTGGGTGATTTTTAATACGCAAGTAGTATGCAAAAGCTCCGTGCTGCAGTTTTCACATTTTTTTTTGCATATATTAGTTTGGCGTTTTGTCAACATAGTTCCTATATTCAAAGTTTTTAAGATACTTACCAATTTTTCCACCCATCCTTCATACTTTTTTTTATGCTGACGTTATCCCCTACACCGCTGTTGTCCAATACATCAACTCTTTTGTGTTTCATGTTGAAACAGACAACATAGAAATCTCTTTCCCAGATTATTGGCACGAAGACCAGTTCATAATCCTTGATGGTTTTATGTTTCTTGTCTCCTTTGAAACGTGTGTTTTTCAGAAAAGTTTCCATGTTTCTGTTGAATTCATTGTTTCGTGCATCTTCTGTTGTCGTTTCGTAGTATGCCGGAGTATTCTGTAATATTGAGTACCACATAATTAAACAACAAAACAATGTCCTATATAATTTTATCAAATATATATAGCAAAAGAGTTACCAGCAGTATTTCTGTGCAGAATAACCTTGAGGGTGATTAATGAGCCTTGTATCTTTCTTCATAGTTCAGGATATGTGCCCAACTTAGAATAATTGAGACGTGTGCTTGAAATCCTGGTTTCATGCTCTCACAGATCACCCTCATGAGAAATTTTTCTCCCATCTTGAACAGCTCAGTTCTAAAAAAAACATCATTTGGCGTTTTAGTTATACAAACTCATTCTATTATAATACATGGCGTTTTGATTGTTTTTGCATGCATATTCTCAAGTAAACGTTATGGATGGATAGTTTGGCGTTTTATTTTGAGCTGTTCTCCCATCTTGAACAGCTCAGTTCTAAAAAACATCATTTGGCGTTTTAGTTATACAAACTCATTCTATTATAATACATGGCGTTTTGATTGTTTTTGCATGCATATTCTCAAGTAAACGTTATGAATGGAAAGTTTGGCGTTTTATTTTGAGAGAAGTGTACATACTCATAATCGCCGATTCCAGTGAAGATGTATGTGGAAAGGTTATTTTCAGGGTTTGTCTTTTTTTCATGTATTACCACTTGCCTCCTTAGATAAGGTGACAAACATGCCTTGCTCAATTTTTTATCTCTCTTCTCCTCTTCAGCCACATTCTTTTTTTTATATTTTTATCTTCTTCATCATTTTTATCAGCTTTTTCATCACCAGGCAGCTCTTCAGGGTTTAAAATTTTATTTTCTTGCATCAGCTTTGTGATGTCTGGAGTGTTGTCCTCATCACCTTTCTCTTGCACATCTGACATGTTTGGCGTTTTTGGTGGTGATGTGTTGATGGCGTTTTCATCCTGGGGTTTATTGGGTGTCTCTTCCTCTTCAAAACTTTTCAAGAGGTTTTTCCCAGATGTAGTTGGTGGCTGTTCATATGGCGTTTTATCAAACACTGCCCCTTGTTGGTCAACACTTTTGTTCACCATCTCCCCTTCAGTTTTTTCTTTTTCAGTGTTGAATGCCTGACTGTCTTGTGTTTCTGTCATGGCGATGTTTGGTGTCTTATCAAATACAGGCATTTTTGGGGTCTCTTCAGCAGGTTGCAGATGTTTTTTTATTGCTTTAATTGCTTCATCCACCATCTTTGAATTATCAAGACCTTCTTTAATATCAATCATTTGTTTTAGATCTTGTCCTGGCAGCTCCAAAATCTCAGCAATATTGCTCTTAATTATTTTTTCCCCATTGTATCTTGAAATGTGATATTCAAGTGTCTTGAAATCACAACTCCACCTCTCAATATCGTTTTCGTTTACATCTTCATCTGATGATATAGTATCCTCTTCATCATCATATATGGGGGCTGTTGTAGCATTCGAGGGTTCGGCGTTTTGTTCTATTGCCACATCCCTTGTATCCCCTTCTCCTTGCCTTTCTCCTTCCCCTTCTCTTTCTCCTTTTCCTTCTCTTTCTCCATCCCCTTCACCATTCCCTTCCCACTCCCCTTCCTCTTCTTCTTATCCTTCCCCTTTTCCTTTTCCTTCTCCTTCTCCTTCTTCTTTTCCTTTTCCTTCATTTTCATCTTCAATGGCGTTTTCATGAACTATTTCCACTTGCATGGCGTTTTCATCAACTGTTTCCACTTCAATGGTGTTTTCAATTCCAGCCATCTCCTTCTCCCTTTCTTCTTCATTTTCACATCCTTCCTCTCCTTGTTCTTTATTTTCAAATTCTTTGGCGTTTTCATGAACTGTTTGCTCTTTAATGGCGTTTTCTTTTTCAGCCATCTCCTTTTCCCCTTCTTGTTCATTTTCATCTCCTAGTACCACCTCATTTTCATCCTCAGGTTCTTGTGTATCTTCTTCTGTTTCAGCTGGCATTTCTTTGGCGTTTTCATCAACAATTTTTGAGATGTTCTCCAACAATGTCATACATTGTGAGTATTTAATGTGTACCAGGAGGCTGTTTGGGTATTCAGTCTTTGACTGTTTTAACAATGCGCTCATTTTATTGTAACAGTCTTCTAATTCTTTGTATGCTCCATCCAATTTATCAGCCATTTCCTGTTATATTAAATAAAAGGATTTTTTTTATCATGGTGTTTTTTGCTTTTTTTTAAATTTATTATTTGAACAACATACCTCTTCAGGTTCTTTGTTTTGTTCTTTTTCATCAGCAAAAATGTTGTCATACTGTGTTACTCCTCTGATAAGAGCATGGTTTCCTGATGCAGAAACTTCAAACATCGTTTCCCGGCTTTCTATATCCTCATTCACCATCCTTTGAAGTGAAGCCTCTTCATCATCATTGAAGGGCATGGCGTTTTGCACCTCATAGTTATAATGATCATCATGATCAAAACCATCATCATCATCATGCTCATCGACCTTGTGAACATCATCTTCATCTTCATTCTCAACATCATCACCATCATCTTCATCATGAACAACAATCTGCATTTTTCTTGTTTTTTGGGGCTTGCTTCCTTTACCTTTTTTGACTGTTTTCCTTTTTACTTCATTGCCCACAAGGTGTTTTGCCATTGCACTCTTAAATAAGTCAAGAGTTTCTGTTGTAACCCACTCAATTGGGTATCCTTCTTTTCGGTCCCATTTTTTCATATTGCAAGCATCGTTCACCAAGGCAAGCTGTAACAAAATAGATTTTCAAATGACAGATATTTTTGGCGTTTTAATGACACACAAATGAATAGTGAAATTTTATTCTTACCGCAAGTATGATCAGTGGCCCTGTGTAATGCTTTTTGGGAGCCCATGCGGTTTTGGCGTGTTGCAAGCATTGGATGATATAACTACACCAGTTCATTTGGTTTATTTGAACGTCTGGTGTAACATTGTGCAAGAATTGTTTGTTGACGACTGCATTGTCAGTTGCATGCCCCATTATAGTGAAGAATCCTACAAGGAAATTTAGGCAGAAGTTTCTCCCAAAGCCATGCATCATAGGCAAAACGTTATCAAAGTATATCCTCACACTTGGTCTGTTAACCCAGCCCAACCCTCGGAACTGTACTTTCCACTCAGCCCCTCGGAACTGTGCTTTCCACTCAGCCACCACGTGGTCTTTAGCTGTTGGTCTTTTTTTCATATTCACGGGCACCCTTCCATTTGGTATACCCGTTAAAGAGTTTACCAATTCTTCATTTATATGTATGGTATGGTTGCCAACGTTTAGGGTGTTTGTCTTTTCATTATAATTTTCAACCAACCAGTACGCAAGCATTGTCGGTACGATGTCTATTTTCAACTTTAGTGTAGCACCAAACCCCATTTGGTGTACTGTCTTTATTTGGTTTTCGTTTAGATTCATAAACCAACCAGTCAATTTTGTAGGTTTTACTCTTGAAAAGATCCTAGCCCCACTGAACTCATGATATGGTTCTTCCTCAACCTCCACATTCTGACTTAATGCCTTTCTCTTATTGGTGTTTTGGGTCTTTCCAGTATGCACATTTATTCTCAATCTTAACCTCTCTTCGCCTATAAAAAATGATTTCATGGCGTTTTATTTTATGGCGTTTTAATAGTATAATTTAACATAACTATGATACATTTATGGCGTTTTATAAATCAATAAGAGATTATAGATGTTGAACTGCTCAATAACAGTTAAATGACGTTTATAACAGAATCCATACATTTTTTGGCGTTTAGTAACAAAGCTATGACAGGATTCATGTGTTGTGGCCTTTAGTAACAAACGATACATATTTTGGCGTTTTGGAAACAAAGTATGAAAGCGTATTTTTACATCACGAAAAGTAACATTTGTGTACCATGTCCTCTTGTTGTCTTCTTTCGTTGCTCGTTCGTTTTTTGGCGTTTTGGAGCAGATGACCCTTCCCCTTCCCCCCTTGTAGAAACTGCAATTTTTTGTTAAAATTAGAACGCCAAAAGCAGCATAAACTAGCACAATGTAAATCGAAGTTAACTCACTATGTTTTTTTCCTCTGGATCTGGTTTGATCTTTCGACGCCATAGTTTTTGTTGTTTCGCGTTTTCTAGGGTTTTCGCGTTTTACGTTGGTTTTGGGGAGCTTTTTCTAGGAAGTATATATGTTTCGGTCAGGCTTTGATGTGTTTTGTATATGGACATTTACCTTTTTGCTCTTATGGAAGCGCGCCACACTAATAAAAGTGATGTTATTTACGAAAATGTCACCGCGTCATGTAGTCCATAGATTGTTTTGATCTGACGGTTCCTAATCGTTCTCACCGTTCTCACACTTTTAGTCGTTCTCTGTAACAACCCTCGGTAAAACCAACACTCTCATAATATTCCGACTCTCTAAATATACTATAAAATGTCTCAATATGTTTTATATTATACCCGTATGTGAAAACCGAGCCCTAGTTATGTTATATATATAAAATAAAATTAAAAATCTGAAAAGTTAAGCTGAGGCGGGCCGCTTCAACTTAAGCTTACATTAATGCGGGCCGCGCGGACTCATAACACGCGATCACACCAGAGGCCGACACGTGTCGACATCGTGGCGGACCTACTCAACGACTCAGCTAAGCTATAGTGTTGACTGGTGTTGACGCGGGCCGCTTAAGGATCCCTTGTCTTTGAAGCGGGCCGCATGAGGACCAGATTACACAACTATAAATAGCAGGCATCAGTTTTCAAATTCCGTCGCTCACATTTCATTCTCAATCTCGAATTCTGAAATTATAAGCATAATATTTTGGGTATTATACCCCTAATTAGCGAGGTTCTGCTCCATTGTAAGTATTATAACCCCGGTTTCATAATAGTTACGCTGCCCGATTGATTTAGGGTTCCGTAACAACTGTCGTGGTTCTGCCCGACGTAGTTGTTGGAATGCCGTCTCGGGGAGGGTATCATTAATAATTTCAAAGGGTTATAGTACTAATCAATGTACATTTGTGTAAATTATAGATTATAGCCAGGAAACCCTTACGAAAAGCCTAAGACAGCAATGTGAGTTTATCCTCTTTTTGTTAATGTTTTTGGAATACTTTACAAAACCTTAATTGTTTTACAATGTGATTAAGCGGTGATTGAGTCTTTGTAGTTCTTCAATTACTGCCGGTATTATGGGGTTTTGTATACAAAATTTATTACTACTTGCGAGTAGTAAGTCGGGAACGACAATTCATTATCATTGGACAACGAGTTAGCCAATGGGTAATTTGACCATAGCCATAGATCCGGTCGAGTGGCAAATACTGAATGAGTAATTGTGTAGAAATAAACAATGTGATCGCTCTCAATACTGTTTTAATTGATAAAATGTTTCTTGATTAAACTGGGATTCACTCACCAGTATTTCCGACTGACAAA
Source organism: Helianthus tuberosus (assembly GCA_030545235.1). NCBI lineage: Eukaryota > Viridiplantae > Streptophyta > Magnoliopsida > Asterales > Asteraceae > Helianthus > Helianthus tuberosus. The sequence continues at coordinate 43,366,810 of CM060392.1, forward strand.
TGTTTTTAAAACGCGTTACAGGTAACACAATGTGAACAGCCAATTAGTGAAAAGCCAGCTGGAAAGCACTGAAGGCTTGGGAAAAAAATGTGGCTATAAAAGTTACCTAATAAACGATGTTTTAAATTCAATAAAATAGGGTTTGTCCCTATAAATGTATTGTAATAAGAAACTTGGGTTTTGCCCATGTATTTATTAATATCAAGTATGGTGGTTTTACTCTGATAAACATTTCCTAACTACGATCCTGATGTAAATTCCGCTGCGAGACTAAATAAATCTGATACCACCAAACTCTGTGATCACGTCCGCCCGTTCCCGGGGATCAGGGATCGGGGGTTGTGACAGAAGGTGGTATCAGAGCCTAGCCACTGGTCTAAGCCAAAGAAGTGTTCTGCTGACACTTAAATTATAAAATTATGTGTTAGGAAATAAATGAAGGAAATGCATAACTGTATTATTTGTTATGTGTTATTTGACTATCTGTTAGTTTTCAGTATGAGTGATCAAGGACCATCAGACGTGAATCGTCAGTTATCTGATTCACCTAGGAGTGAAGGTACATCGTCCCAGCCTGCCCTTTCAGGGTATTCTGCTGATCAGGAGGATGGAATATTTGCTTTTAGAGCTCAATCTGAAGAACCATTTCCTACTAAGAAACGAGGATGGTTCAGTAAAGAAGCTTTTGCTCGTAGGAAGAGAATGAGGAAATTGCAACAGCAAAGGGCTTTAGCAGCTATTGAGAAAGAAACAGATGCCCATACCCACGAAATACTTAATAGAAGCCTAGCTAATTTCCATATCTTAGCTACGACTGCTGCTGACCCAAGTCTGGAACAATTAGTAGCCCCACAACCACAAAATTCAGAACACCCCATGGAGATAGAAAATCAGGAAAACCAGGTGGAGATGCACGATTTTAACCCAGAAGAAATCCCAAGGGTACCTGCACCAAACCCACTAGACCCAAATTACGACCCCTGGTGGGACAATAATAGGGACTTTGTGCAACGTTACCCTGTCCAGGATTACCCACCCATACAAAACATAGAAGTTTATCCTGGTATGGACCCTTTAGATCCCTATTACCAAGATGATTACATTAGGGAAATTTTAGAGGATCCTTACCAATTTCAGGAATTGTCACCCCCATATCAGGAACCCGTACCCCAGATTCCAAACCCAGTCCGAGAACCTGCACCCCCAATGAGTGCAGAAAACGTTCAAGAAATTAGGACTTTCGGGGAGGAAATTTTAGAAAACAGTGAGAGGATGCGTCAGGTGGGAGAGCGTCTCGTATGGAAATACGATGAGCGCAATATGGATTTTTGGATGAATCCATACCCATGAATGTTAGAATGGAGGAAGCAGTAGTAATAATAATATAATAAAATAAAAATAAGATATGTGTGTATGGATGCATATTACTATTTTATTTTTGTTGGTATTGTAATTTTATTTCTGTACTAGTGTGTAATAGACGCATAAGTACATGAAAAGAGTAAGTAGCAATGATCTACGTTTTTTACTAGATTGCATGTCATGTGATTTGCTATATTAACTATTAATTGTGATATTAATATGGGATAAATGTTTAAAATTCAGATGGCCGATCAAGGAAATCAAGTAAATCCGGATAATAACCCGGAAATACAGAATGATAATATTCAGAATGATAATGAGAATCTGAATAACAACAACGGAAACCAGATGGATAATAGTGCTATCCAACACATAGTAGCACAGGGAATTATAGATGCTATGCCATTTATACTTCAAACTGTTAAAGATGCTGATAATAAAAGTAAGCATAGCAGTAAAAGACCAAGTGAACCAGAACATAGCGTGAACAATGGACCTGTACTTCAAATGCCTATTCCCAAAAGAAGAAGAACCATGCCTTATGGTTGTTCTTATAAAGAATTCTGGTCTTGTAAACCAATGGAATTCTCGGGCAATGAAGGGGCCATTGCAACCTTACGCTGGATAGAAAAGACTGAGGCAGTCTTAAGGATAAGTAAGTGTGCTGAAGAAGATAGAATACTGTTTGCTTCTAATCTGTTTAAGAATGCAGCACTAGAATGGTGGAACACTATCCTCCAGACTAGAGGAAGTGATAGAACTTACAATATGACATGGGAAGAATTTAAGGACAAGGTAGAAAGGAAATTCTGCCCACCCAATGAAAAAGAACAGATAGCAAACAAATTCCTAAATCTTAGGGTGACTGGTGTGGATAGCAAAGGGTACACAAAGTTATTCTTTGAATATGCTAGGATAGTACCAACTCTTGCTTCACCAGAACCAGTGTTAATCTCCCGTTATATTTGGGGATTAATTGGGGAGATAAGACATGTAGTCAAGGCAGCTAGACCTCAAACCATAGAAGAAGCTGTAGAACTAGCCAACACCTTGACAGATGAGTTAGTCCGTACTCGAGAAGAGGATCAAAGAAGGAGCCTAACCCAGAAGTTGACTCAAGAATTTCGTTCTGGAAATTCTAACCGTGGGAAAAATATAGGTTCTACCTCTGTGCCCTACTGTAGGTATTGCAAAAGAAAACATTCTGGGAGATGTTCCATATACTGTAATTTTTGCAAAATGTCGGGACACAAAGAAGAAAACTGCAGGAAGAAAGCCAACAGCAGGGTATGTTACAATTGCGGAGAAACAGGTCATATCAAGCTGAATTGCCCAAAATTAGCTTCAGTTCCAGATAACAAGAATACTAAAAATGCTAGAGCATTTGTTCTAACTGCAGAAGAAGCCAAGATGATCCCAGATGTCATAACTGGTACGTTTTTAGTTAATGATGTTTTTGCTAAAGTATTATTTGACTCTGGTGCAAACCAAAGTTTTATTAATACATCGTTTTGCAAAATTTTAAATCAGTCATTAACTAAACTACCACAAGAATGCTTAGTAGAGACAGCTAATGGAGAAACCATTAGGATTTCTGAAATCTTGCAGGGAGCAAGCATAGAAATTTTAAATCAGAAATTTATTGCAAACCTGTATCCCATGAATCTGGTAGGATTTGATGTTGTTTTAGGAATGGATTGGTTAATAGCCAATAAAGCCAATATTTTATGTGATCAAAAGTTAATCCAAGTAAATTCATCAAAAGGTAAAACGATCACAATTAAAGGAGATAAACCTTTTAGGTCTACTAAATTCATTTCTGTGATGAAAACTGCCAGTTGTATAAGGAAAGGTTCTATAGTGTATTTGATTTCCATAATCACTAACACTAAAGGAAAGGATTTAAAAGATATTCCAGTAGTATCTCAGTTTTCAGATGTCTTTCCAGAAGAATTGCCAGGGCAACCTCCGGATAGAGAAGTTGAATTCAGAATCCATTTAATACCAGGAACATCACCAATTGCCAAAGCACCTTACCGTTTGGCACCCGCTGAAATGCAAGAATTGAAGAAACAATTAGATGAATTATTGGAGAAAGGATTTATACAGCCAAGTTCGTCGCCATGGGGAGCGCCGATATTATTTGTTAAAAAGAAGGACGGATCAATGCGTATGTGCATTGACTACCGTGAATTAAACAAGCTCACGATTAAGAATCGGTACCCATTACCGAGAATCGATGATCTGTTTGATCAACTGCAAGGAGCTCGATTTTTCTCTAAAATCGATTTAAGGTCAGGATATCATCAATTAAAGGTACAGGAAGAAGACATTCCTAAAACTGCTTTTAGAACAAGGTATGGTCATTATGAATTTACTGTCATGCCATTTGGTTTAACCAATGCCCCAGCTGCATTTATGGACATGATGAACCGAATATGTAAGCCATATTTGGATAAATTCATAATTGTATTTATAGATGATATTCTAATTTATTCTAAAAGTAAAGAGGATCATGCAAGACATTTGCACGCACTTTTAAGTTTATTAAGAAAGGAAAAACTTTATGCTAAGTTTTCAAAGTGTGAATTTTGGTTAGAACAAGTACAATTCCTTGGACACCTAGTCAATCATGAAGGAATTCATGTAGATCCAACAAAAATCGAGGCAATTACGAAATGGAAAACCCCTGAGTCACCAACCGAGGTTAGAAGTTTCTTAGGATTGGCTGGTTATTATAGAAGATTTATTAAAGATTTCTCTAGAATAGCCATACCCTTAACTAAGTTAACTTGTAAATCTGTTAAGTTTGAATGGGGATTAAAACAAGAAGAAGCCTTTAGAATCCTTAAGCAAAGATTAACCCATACACCTATACTAGCATTACCAGGAGGAACTGAAGATTTCGTAGTCTATTGTGATGCTTCTAGATTGGGTTATGGATGTGTATTGATGCAACGCCAAAAGGTGATAGCTTACGCATCTAGACAACTTAAGAATCATGAAGAAAATTATTCAACCCATGATTTAGAATTAGGAGCTATAATTTTTGCTCTTAAGATTTGGAGACATTACCTTTACGGTAGTAAGTTTACCATATTTACTGATCATAAGAGTTTAAGGTATGTTTTCGGACAGAAGGAGTTAAATATGAGACAAAGACGCTGGATGGAATTTCTTAGTGACTATAACTGTGATATCCAGTATCATGAAGGAAAAGCAAATGTAGTGGCAGATGCTTTAAGCCGAAAGTATCATGAAAAGCCAAAAAGGGTACGTTCTCTTAAATTAAATCTACAAGTAGATTTAAATGATCAAATAAGAGAAGCACAAGAATCAGTAATCAAGGATGATGCTGAAAAATTAAAAGGTATGCTAAAAGAATTGGAACAAGGAACAGATGGAATTTGGAGGTTCCATAAAAAGAGAATGTGGATACCTAAATTAGGAAACTTGCGTAATCATATATTAGAAGAAGCTCATAAGTCTAAGTATACAATGCATCCAGGAAGTGATAAAATGTACCAGGATTTAAGGAAAAATTTCTGGTGGATAGGAATGAAAAAGGACGTAGCAGTCTATGTTTCTAAATGTTTAACTTGTTCACAAGTTAAGGCTGAACACCAGAAACCTTCAGGTTTGTTACAGCAATTAGAAATGCCAGTGTGGAAATGGGAATTAATAACAATGGATTTTGTTACTAAATTACCTAAAACTAGGAAAGGAAATGATACAATCTGGGTGATTGTAGATAGACTAACCAAGTCAGCTCATTTTCTACCAATGAAGGAAACAATTAGTATGGAACAATTATCTAAATTGTATGTAAATGAAATTGTTTCTTTACATGGCATTCCTTTATCAATTGTTTCTGATAGAGATAGCCACTTTACATCTCATTTTTGGTCAAGTTTCCAAAAGGCAATGGGAACCAAGTTAAAGCTAAGTACAGCTTATCACCCACAAACGGATGGACAAAGCGAAAGGACAATTAAGACGATGGAAGACATGCTTAGAGCTTGTGTAATCGATTTCGGAGGTAATTGGGACGATCACTTACCTTTAATAGAATTTTCATATAACAATAGTTATCACACAAGTATCAATGCTGCACCATTCGAAGCACTTTATGGAAGAAAGTGTCGAACCCCAGTCTATTGGGCAGAAATTGGGGAAAAGCAATTATCTGGACCTGAAATAGTGCAGGAAACAACTGACAAGATTATTCAAGTCAAGGAACGACTGAAAGCAGCACGTGATCGACAAAAGAGTTATGCCAATAACAGGCGAAAACCATTGGAATTTCAAGTAGGAGATAGAGTATTGTTAAAAGTCTCTCCTTGGAAAGGAGTGGTAAGATTCATCAAAAGGGGAAAGCTAAGTCCCAGGTATGTTGGACCTTTTAAGATTATTAGAAGAATAGGACCTGTAGCCTATCAGCTACAATTGCCAAAAGAAATGGCAGGAATACATGATGTGTTTCATGTATCTAATCTTAAAAAGTGTTTAACTGATGAATCATTGATAGTGCCTCTTAAGGATATAGAGGTAAATGAACAACTCCAGTTTGTAGAAAGACCTCTACAAATTGAAGACAGGAAAGTCAAGAATCTCAAGCATAAGAGATTAGTTCTAGTCAAAGTGAAGTGGGACTCTAAAAGAGGACCTGAATACACTTGGGAGCTCGAGTCAGAAATGAAAAGGAAGTATCCGCATTTATTTCAGTAGATCTCGAGGACGAGCTCTAAAACAAGGTGGGGAGAATGTAACAACCCTCGGTAAAACCAACACTCTCATAATATTCCGACTCTCTAAATATACTATAAAATGTCTTAATATGTTTTATATTATACCCGTATGTGAAAACCGAGCCCTAGTTATGTTATATATATAAAATAAAATTAAAAATCTGAAAAGTTAAGCTGAGGCGGGCCGCTTCAACTTAAGCTTACATTAATGCGGGCCGCGCGGACTCATAACACGCGATCACACCAGAGGCCGACACGTGTCGACATCGTGGCGGACCTACTCAACGACTCAGCTAAGCTATAGTGTTGACTGGTGTTGACGCGGGCCGCTTAAGGATCCCTTGTCTTTGAAGCGGGCCGCATGAGGACCAGATTACACAACTATAAATAGCAGGCATCAGTTTTCAAATTCCGTCGCTCACATTTCATTCTCAATCTCGAATTCTGAAATTATAAGCATAATATTTTGGGTATTATACCCCTAATTAGCGAGGTTCTGCTCCATTGTAAGTATTATAACCCCGGTTTCATAATAGTTACGCTGCCCGATTAATTTAGGGTTCCGTAACAACTGTCGTGGTTCTGCCCGACGTAGTTGTTGGAATGCCGTCTCGGGGAGGGTATCATTAATAATTTCAAAGGGTTATAGTACTAATCAATGTACATTTGTGTAAATTATAGATTATAGCCAGGAAACCCTTACGAAAAGCCTAAGACAGCAATGTGAGTTTATCCTCTTTTTGTTAATGTTTTTGGAATACTTTACAAAACCTTAATTGTTTTACAATGTGATTAAGCGGTGATTGAGTCTTTGTAGTTCTTCAATTACTGCCGGTATTATGGGGTTTTGTATACAAAATTTATTACTACTTGCGAGTAGTAAGTCGGGAACGACAATTCATTATCATTGGACAACGAGTTAGCCAATGGGTAATTTGACCATAGCCATAGATCCGGTCGAGTGGCAAATACTGAATGAGTAATTGTGTAGAAATAAACAATGTGATCGCTCTCAATACTGTTTTAATTGATAAAATGTTTCTTGATTAAACTGGGATTCACTCACCAGTATTTCCGACTGACAAATGTTTTTAAAACGCGTTACAGGTAACACAATGTGAACAGCCAATTAGTGAAAAGCCAGCTGGAAAGCACTGAAGGCTTGGGAAAAAAATGTGGCTATAAAAGTTACCTAATAAACGATGTTTTAAATTCAATAAAATAGGGTTTGTCCCTATAAATGTATTGTAATAAGAAACTTGGGTTTTGCCCATGTATTTATTAATATCAAGTATGGTGGTTTTACTCTGATAAACATTTCCTAACTACGATCCTGATGTAAATTCCGCTGCGAGACTAAATAAATCTGATACCACCAAACTCTGTGATCACGTCCGCCCGTTCCCGGGGATCAGGGATCGGGGGTTGTGACAGAAGGTGGTATCAGAGCCTAGCCACTGGTCTAAGCCAAAGAAGTGTTCTGCTGACACTTAAATTATAAAATTATGTGTTAGGAAATAAATGAAGGAAATGCATAACTGTATTATTTGTTATGTGTTATTTGACTATCTGTTAGTTTTCAGTATGAGTGATCAAGGACCATCAGACGTGAATCGTCAGTTATCTGATTCACCTAGGAGTGAAGGTACATCGTCCCAGCCTGCCCTTTCAGGGTATTCTGCTGATCAGGAGGATGGAATATTTGCTTTTAGAGCTCAATCTGAAGAACCATTTCCTACTAAGAAACGAGGATGGTTCAGTAAAGAAGCTTTTGCCACTAAAAGTAGCGATTTGAGCATAAAAAATATTAAAAAAAAAATTTAGATTTTTTTTTTATTTTTTTTAGATTTTTTTAGGTTTTTTGGGGGTTTAGTTTTTAGCATTTTAGCTTGGGGGGGGGGGGGGGTTAAGTTTTTTTTAGGTTTTTTAGGGGTTTTAGTTTTTAGCATTTAGCTTGGGGGGGGGGGGTTAGGTTTTTTTTTTTTGGGGGGGGGGGGGGTGGGGGTTAGGTTTTTTTAGGTTTTTTTAGCTATTTTAGGTTTTGTTCACATTGGTTCTCGCGGTTCTCGCAATAAGGGTGGTTCTCGCATGATCTCCTCCCTATATATATATATATAGGGTAAGGTTCATTTGAGAACCACCTTTATTGTGAGAACCAATGTGAAGACACAAAAAAAAAACCTTAAAAAACCAAAAAAAACTAACCCCCCCACCCCCACAAGCTAAAATGCTAAAAACCCCCCAAAAATCTAAAAAACACACAAATTTTTTTAAAATTTTTTAGCTTAAAATCGCTACTTTTAGTATGCAAAAAAAAATTTTGGTAACGAAAACTAGCGATTTTAAGCTAAAAAATATTTAATTTTTTTTTTGTGTTTTTTAGTTATTTTTTGTTGTGTTCACATTAGTTCTCGTAATAAAGGATGGTTCCTAACGGATCCTTCTCATATATATATATATATATAGGTAAAGAGTACTGTACAATATTGCTTATCGTACATTACGTACGCTTCAATCTCAGCCGTCAGATCATCTTCCCGCATTTTAAAATCGCATGTTGTTTTTTTATAACAATTTCGCATGTGATAATTTTTGATGAATTCGCATGTTGTTTTTTTGTACCAATTTCGCATGTGATAATTTTGATGAAATAGCATGTTTTTTTATAACAATTTCGCATGTGATAATTTTTGATGAATTCGCATGTTTTTTTGTACCAATTTCGCATGTGATAATTTTGATGAAATAGGATGATGTTTTTTTGTAACAATTTCGCATGTGGTAATTTTGATGAAATCGCATGTTAAAAAACCAACATGCGAAATTGTTACAAAAAAACAACATGCGAATTCAATGCGGGAAGATGATCTGACGGCTGAAATTGTTACAAAAAAACAACATATATATATATAGGGGACCGCTAAAATGAAAACCACCTCTAGTTGTAAGAACCGTGAGAACTACACCGTACGGGGCGAGGTGGACCAATTTTTTTTTTCATAAACGTAGATGCGTGTATTATAAACACATTTGTAAAAAAAAATGTCGTGTGTGTAGTTTTGAGCACCACAAGTTTGCGTTTACGGGTACCGTAAATTTGGTTTAAAATTTACGGTACCCGTAAACACAAACAAAACTACACACACAACATTTTTTTTTTTGAATTTTTTTTTACAAATGTGTTTATAATACACACATCTACGTTTATGAAAAAAAATTTGGTCCAACTCGCCCCGTACGGTGTATTTCCTATGGTTCTTACAACTGGAGGTGGTTTTTATTTTAGCGGACCCCTATATATATATATATATATATAGGGGAGGGTTATCTTGAGAACATGGATTTTTGTGAGAACTCTAAGAACCATTTTCATCCATAGATTATTCTTAATCAAGGGCTAAGATTAAATAGGGGTTCAAATAAGGAGGGAATCATAAATTAAGACACAAAAGGGCAACAAGGTAAAATCACACTTCACTAACTATCAAACAGTCATTCCAAACGTCCTCTTCTTCCTCACAAAACAAAAACCCTAAATTGCTTCTTCTTCCTCCTCCCAATAACAATCTGCAAATCAGAAGTTATATAGGGTTTTTAAGGATCAATAGCAATAATGAATGACAATCAAACCCCTGGGAAACATAAAGATGTCGTTGAGCCTAATGTTCTTATTCAGGTATGATTTTTAATTGGTTTACCGAGTTTAGTTAAACTAGGGTTTTTTCTGGTTCTGTTTTTTTCTCAATGGCTCAGCCACACTCACTTAATGAGTAGTCGATGTTTCAGGCTCTTAATCGATATGTGATTTAGGAATTTTTAATTCCTAATCGATATGTTATGATGGTTTTACATGTTTCTAATTTGCATTGTTTTTTTATTGATCATCTAATACATATCTATGTTAAATAAGGATATGATTCATGAGTTGTTTGGTGAAAAGTTAGGTTTTGTGTATTAGATGATTGATTAAGGACTCTGAGTTGTTTATTTGGGACAGAAAGATTATAGATTATGTAAATTTACCCATACACAATGTTTTGACATTTTAACAAACAGTTAGTATGTTTTTTTAGAGTAAATTGCAGTTGTAAATTACCATTAAAAATGAAAAGGCCTGGATATAATTAGTCTGTCACGCACATTAGGAGACCTAAATCCAGAACACGTTGCATGTTTTTACGTTGCTAGGGTTTCCCATGTCTTGCGCTCCATCTTAATATATTGTATGTTCCAATACGCCAATATGTGATTTTAAGAAGGTTTTTGAATCTCTTCTCTTTATCTATTTTTATCTATGTAACGACAAACAAAAAAAGTAGTTCGAAACTGAGTTTTGAGTGGAAATGTATAAGTAATCGAAGTATAAACGTATGCGCACCTGCAGCCGCGCGCTGTAGCGTTACGGCAGCCGCGCCGCTACGTTTCTGCAGCCGGTGCCGCTGCGTTTCTTGCTACGCTGCTACTGCGTTTTTGCAGCCGGTGCCGCTGCGTTTCTTGTTGCGCTACTGCTGCGTTTCTGCAGCCGGCGCCGCTGCATTTTTGCTACGCTGCTGCTGCGTTTCTACAGTCGGCGCTGCTACCTTAAAACATTAAAACTACCTCAAACATTAGTAGATATAGAATCACGTATTTGTTTGTTCTTCATCAACATTTTTCTAACAGAACTGTTATCCAAAACATTAGTAGATTAGCTCACAACCCCTAGGTCGATGCCGGAGACAAGGCAGATGACGAAAATAACATACACAAATTCAAGCGGTTTATACCGAACAACCAGACGTGTTCTTTGAAAATGATGACGATGACATTAAAAGTTGTGATTCTGAAGTGTACAACGACAAACATGTGGCGGCGTCGTGATATAATTAAATCGTAGGAAGAGGAGACGACGACGGAGAAGCGAAAGAGAGTGGCAGAGGCATATTTGGAGAAGTTGGGGGAGGCGTTGAGGAGAGAGGAGGAGGATGGTGAAGAGTTTAATGAAAGAAGAGGTAGAAAGGATATAGATAGGGATTCTCTGTTTGCATGATTTTTGCAGGCACAACAACTTGAAGAGAGGTGATGTGTTCGTAAACTGATTGCTTCAAGGTAAATATTAGATCTGAAGTTTTATATTAATTGTTCTGGTTGTGGTAATTGATCCATAGTTGTCATTTCTAGAGGAAAAATGCCTGAATTTGATAGTTTGTTTGAACCAAACATTGATTGTTTAGACGTAAAAGTATCAAAACATGTGCTCTCGATAGAGCTTCAGGTATTGTTGTTGTTGTCAACACATGATCCCTCCCTGTGTTGTAACTTGCAGCTTTTTGGTTATGGTGCAGCTTTACTTTGAAAAGATAACGGACCTCACCGTAAGTCGATCAAACTCAGTTATTTTCAACAAAGCGCTGTTGAGCTTGGCAACTGATGCAGGGCTCCATCCTTTGGTTCCTTATTTCATATATTTTGTTTGCTGAAGAGGTATTTGTTTTGCAATTTTTACATCGTTTTATTGTGCATCTATATGTCTTTAAAGCAAGGTCTTAACCACGATGGCTCATGACTGATGATGATTTCAGGTGACTCGTAATTTAAACAACTTCCGACTTCTTTTTGCTTTAATGTGCCTTGTGAGGAGTCTTCTACAGAATCCATACCTGCACATTGAACCATATGTAAGTATAGTTGAGGTTGTGTGTTGAAAGGCTTTGCTTGCAGTATCTAATTGCTTCTTGTTTTTCAGCTGCACCAACTGATGCCGTCTGTGATGACATGCCTAGTTGCAAAAAGCTTGGGGAATAAGTTAACTGATAACCACTGGGAACTTAGAAACTTTATAGCTAATCTGATGGCGCTTTAATATTCAGAAGTATAGTTGTAGTTATTAAGAATTTGAAATGCATTGTTGCATTTTGATGTTACAATCAGATTCTAGTTTACAAATGAAATAAATATTACAATATTAACATGTGTAAATCATTTGGTTGTGGTAATTGACCATAGTTGTAATCATTGATGCAATTAAATTAGGTAATTCCAATGTGACTACATTTAGTGATAAGGGGAATTGTGTTGGTATTGTGTTTCGGTACCGGGATTTCCACATGTTTTAACACATGTGTAAATCATATATATGAAAGTTTACACATGTGTAAATCATAATACTTTTAAAATAAGCACATATATGAAGGTTTACACATGTGTAAATCATACTATTTTTTAAAAAAATAAGCATAAATATGGAGGTTTACACATGTGTAAATCATAACACTTTAAAAAATAAGCACAAATATGAAGGTTTACATATATGTAATTCATCTATATGAAGGTTTACACATGTGTAAATCATAATACTTTAAAAAAATAAGCATAAATATGATACTATGAAGGTTTACACATATGTAATTCAGCTGTATGAAGATTTCTACATGTGTAAATCATATATACGAAGGTCTCCACATGTGTAAATCATAATAACTGTAAAAAAGTAAGCATACATATGAAGGTTTACACATGCGTAAATCATATATATGAAGGTTTATACATGTGTAAATCATAATAATTTAAAAAAATAAGCATAATTACGAAGGTTTACACATGTGTAAATACTTTAAAAAAATAAGCATAATTATGAAGGTTTACACATAAGACAAATCATATATACGAAGATTTACACATGTGTAAATAATACATACGGATGTTTACATATGTGTAAGTCATATTACTTTAAAAAATAAGCACAAATATGAAGGTTTACACATGTGTAAATCATAATAATTAAAAAAATAAGCGTAAATATAAAGGTTTACACATGTGTAAATCATATATACAAAGGTTTACACAACTGTAAATCATAATACTTTAAAAAATAAGCATAAATATAAAGGTTTACACATGTGTAAAGCATAATAATTAAAAAAGAATAAGCGTAAATATAACACTCAACACTTTACCCGTGTAATTTAGCTGCACTATGTAAAATAGACACAAATATGTAACAGAGCACAATTTACACACTTGTAATTCAGCTACTCATATGTAAAACATACACAAATATGTGGCAGTGAATAGTTTACACATGATGTGAATATAAATTGACACGTACATATAAAATATAAAAAGATGTGGAATCCACCAACAAATTAAACATAAGACGTAAGTAGTAATTACATCGAATTAATAAGGTGTACAAACTGTTTTGTTATCTTGTTTTTTAAAGGGCCACCTAGATTCATATCGATTTCTACATCATTATGACTAGTTGCTTGGTTGGTGGTACTGTTAGGCCTCATCATCTTGATTATCGTTGTTGAACCATTAGTCCTAAAGAGTTGACCCACTGAAGTCACTACTTGACACTTGTTGCTAGTGTTAATACTACAACCACTAGAATTCATCTTTTCCTTCTATTTTCGGCGATATGGGAACGCATGGGCGAAGGATAGTGGGGGCGGGAGGGGGCGGCCGACCCCCCAAACTTTTCGCTCAGTAGTGGAGAGTATGTAGTTTTCGTATAGAAATTTTGGGTATATACGTTTTCGACCCCCCGTTTTATAGAATTTTTTTGGTGTATACGTTTTCGACCCCCCGGTCGGAAATCTCAAACTTCGCCACTGTGGGAACGGGAACACCATTGTTATCTTAAAGTTGGTCCTGGATTTTGACCATTGTAGTCGCATTGCTCAAGCATCATAAGCACACATCACCTCATTTGCAGTATCAAACATCCCCTAGCCAGCTTTTGCACCGCCTTATCTCCTGTCAAGGGTCAGATCAACTTTTCAGGGGGCTAAAGTAAATTAGAAAATCGAGGATTTTTTCATAAATAACGTTTTACAACCGAAGGAGTTGCGTAACATGTCAAACAATATTGCATTATAAAACAAATAGCATGAAGATTATTTGAATGCAGCTGAGCAACTATGACACTTGATTAAAAAGAAAATAAGGATAAATAGGAATTTGTAGTGATTGTGTACATAAAAACTAACATTTACTATGGATAAAATAAAGAAAATATGTTAAACATTAAGCTAGTGTATTTGGTGTGTGGGCATTACCGATTCCATCATGGCCAGTTGCTTGTTGAATAAACTTCAATGATAAACTATTGGATTCATGCATAGGCACAACAAATAGATTAACTAGTTATTAATATAATAGAATGTAATTTCTCTCACTTTCAGTTCTTAAAAAATATATATTAGTAAGTGTCAATGAGTGTAGTAAGGTGTTACCTCAAGTGGTGAGACTTTTGGTCCCGTCATATACACATTGGTGTAAAACTTTTGAAGTAGATTTAGAGGGTACGTCGCTTTCTCGTTTAAAAAACATTAGTTTCTGAAAATCTAATACCTTGATTTCATTTCTTATTTTTATTGATCAACAAATGCCTATAGAGGACATGAAAATATGTAGAGAGGATCTCGACATACATGCTAAATCTCTCAAATTTCTATCTAAATCACAAAGTGCAATCTTAGAAATCAATCAAACACTTAACCTCTTGACAACTTCATGACCCATCAAAATCAAACAAAATTTGCTTACACACCAACTAACCACCTGATCATCCTATTTTTACTACAAATTTGCGGGTCAAAATTAACGAACCAACAACTAGTTCCTTCAAGAGGATCAAAACAAAACAAAAAATTGTTTCTTACAGCCAACAAGACCAGAGATCAAAACAGTTCATCCAATTGTGAACTATATGTAAAAACTAAATATTAGGCTTTACTTTTATAACGTCAAGCACTAACAAATCCTAAATTCAACAAAAAAAATCAAAACAATTCATTACATTCAAAGAGATTTTCGATAGATATATGAAAATTAATACCAAATGCTTCAAATACCCAATTTGTTGACAACATCAATACGTATCATATACAAATTTTCAGTTGAAGCTATCAATCAGAGAACTTTTAAAATACCTTTCAGTTGTGACCAGTGTTTGTAGTAGCGTATATGAGGAAGGTCTTCTTCTTGCTTACACGAAACTCCTTTCACCATGGCGACGAGTGATACGAGCTTTTCTAGGGTTTAGAAACTCTATATCAGTGCACAAAGTTTTTTTTTGTGTGAACTCAAGTGATAAATGTGGTTGTTTTGAGGAATAACTCTGGTTTGTCGACTGAATAGGCCGCAATGAACAGTCCTTCTGGAAGAATTGCTTACAAATTATGTACTTGTTTGATGGAATTGGGTTTTTAGGGTTAGTTTCTGTTGATGGTTGGTTTGTTTGTTTGTTGTGTTAGATCTTGAAAGTTGTGATTTCAAGATGGGAATTGGATGAATCTGGCACATTGGTGGAGAGAAGGATGGAGAGATTGGAAGAGCGGTGGTTGAAAGATGAAAGGAGAGATCAGAAGGGTGTGTGTATGATAGTGGAATAAGAATAAACATAATTACCAATTTAACCTTCTTAATTAAACATAAAGGAATATAAATGAGTGGCTGAGAATTGTTCTCATGGTTCTCACAAAAAATAGGTGTTCTCAATTAAACCCTTCCCTATATATATATATATATATATATATATATATATATATACCTATATAGGGGAGGGTTATCTTGAGAACAAAGATTTTTGTGAGAACGCTAGGAACAATTTCCATCCATAGATCATCTTTAATAGAGGGCTTAGATTAAATGAGGATTAAATGAGAAGGGGGGCCATAAAACAAAACTGAAAGGGGCAAGATTGTAAATGGACATTTGAATAACCCCTGCAATTGAGCTTCCTCCTTCACGAAATCAGATTTCGTCTTCCAAAATCCCAAATCCACTCTCTTTCTCTAGAATCAAAAGTCACCAAAGGTTTTTGAGGAAAAGGGAAGAATGAACGACGATGAAAGCAAATGATGAACATACAGAGGCTAATGTTTTTAATCTGGTAATATTTCTATTTCGTTTTCTGAATTTAGTAAAGCTAGGGTTTTTTTCGGTTGCAGATTTTAGTCTAATTACCGGTAACCAGTTGTTGTTTTGATCATATTATGATCTACTTCTACTCGTGTTATGTTGTTGTTATGATAATTTTAGTCTAATTTCTGGTTATTGATTCCATGGTGATGTTGATTATAAACGTATTAGGTTTTCATTATGGTGATTAACTTATGTTTTGCCAAGGCCTACCAACTAGTGTTTGGCTAATTATCAACTGATTCATTGTTGTTTGGCTAAATTTCAAACTATATATGATGCCTCTTGTTTAACTAATTCTTACACCATTGTTATGCCTGCTGTTTGGCTAAACCAGTTCATTGTAGTTTAGTTAATTTTAAACTATTTATGATGCCTATTGTTTGGCTAATTCACACTTACATGGAATTATCCTAAATCGTCTCTCAAGTTCAATGTTCCATTGTTCTTAATCAACTAAGTTAGTGATTCGGCCTATTAGCGTGCCTGGTTGTATAGAAATTTGTTTTCCTTTTGATCATAAGATTAGGCTCGGGTCCATAACCAACAGTTAGAAGGAAATAACACCATAGAGTTTTGAGTGCACCTAATAAGGCTTAAATTAGTCACTATAATGAAATGGTGTTGGTTCGTATAAAAATTAATGTTGTTATTGTACATAACAGATGATAAGAAGTAGTATAAAAGATTTTTTTTTGTTATGTTCAAGCTCAATTTTATTGTCATATTTTTAACACAATAAAATATTTTCATATCCCATATTAGTAACTCTATTAAGCAAATTTACGCATTTGTAAGTAACTTTTTACACGTGTAAAGAAGTAGTTAAACATGTAAGTTACTTGTTTACAAATTTGTAAGCTGTTGTGTGAAATACAAAATATGGCATCTATATATAAATATGGTAGGGATGATGTTTTCGTGACTGTTTCGGGAAACACAACAAAAAAGGTTGCTCTTAAGATCTCTAAACGAGTGGATACAATTTTCGAGACTGTTGGGCTGCACTTTTGAATCATGATGAAGAATTTTGAAGCCTAGAATTAAAAAAAATAAGCACTAATATGAAGGTTTACACATGTGTACATCATGACAGTTAAAAAAATAAGCATGTATATGTAGGTTTACACATGTGTAAATCATAATAGTTAAAAAAAAGCATAGATATGAAGGTTTACATATGTGTAAACCATAACAGTTAAGAAAATAAGAATGAATATGAAGGTTTACACATGTGTACATCGTGATAGTTAAAACAAATACGCATATATATGATGGTTTACATATGTGTAAATCATAATAGTTAGAAAAATAAGCATGTATATGAAGATTTACACATATGTAAATCCAAAAAGTTAAAAAAAAAGATAAGCATAGATATGAGGGTTTACACATGTATAAATCATTACAGTTAGAATACATAAAAAGTAGCATAATACGTCTTATTGTATGATTTACAATTTGTGGTATACACTGATGATTTTAACTTGTTGTGTATTCTCAGAAAGGAAAACAAAGACCAAAAGTGGGAAGTATCCTGAACCCTGTATATGAAGGTTTACACATTTGTACATCAAACTCAAGCTTCAAAAGTGTTTATGTCATGTATAAGATGTTTACACATTTGTGCAGTATTGATTGAGGACTGATTACGACGAGACATGGAAACATAAAAGGAAAGTCGCCTGAAGAACTGGGAATGTGGCTTCAAAATGGAGAAAGCAAACGACAAAAGCTGCAACTAAATCTGCTTAGAAATAAATAAATATGTTGCGAAGATTGTACTAATGGTAACGAAGATTCACATAGAAATTGTGATAAAGGATTATAATTTGTTATTAGTGTTGTAATGCTTTTAATTTTTGGATAATACTATATCCAACTTGTTGGTCAGTCTAGTGATTTTGGTTTTTGGATAACACTATCTTGGTTTAATTCTAACAAGGGTATGTCAATGAACCACTTACACATGTGTATTTCAGCTACACATGTAAAACAGATACATATATGTGACCTTGAACAGTTTAGATATATATAATTCAACTTCACATGTGTAAAATGGACACATATATGTGACAATGAATAGTTTATACATGTGTAATTCATATGCAAATATGTAAAATAGACATATATATGTAGCAGTGAATAAATTACACATGTGTAATCCAACTGTAAATATGGAAAATAGATACATATATGTGACGTGAACAGTTTACACATGTGTAATTATGTTGCACATATGTAAAATAAACACATGTATGTGATAGTGAACAATTTACACATGTGTAATTCAGATGCAAATATGTAAAACAGACATATATATAACAATGAATAGTTGGCACATGTTAATTCAACTGCAAATATATAAAACAAATACACATATGTGTCGTGAACAATTCACATATGTGTAAGTTAACTGCACATATATAAAATAGACACATATATGTGGTAGTGAACTGCATAGACATGTGTAATTCAGTTGCACGAATGTAAAACAAACACATATAAGTGACATTTTTACACATGTAATTCAGCTACAAATACGTAAAATATACATAGATATGTAAAGATGAACAATTTACACATATGTAGTTCACCTGTAAATATGTAAGATAGACACAAATATGTGACAGTGTATACTTTACACATGTGTAATTTTGCTGCAAATATGTAAAATAGACATTAATATGTAATGGAGAACAATTTACACATGTGTAATTCAACTGCACATATGTAAAATATACATAGATATGTGACCGTGAATTGAATACACATGTGTAAATGAGCTGCACATGTGTAAATATAAATTGACACAATATAAAAAACCCGCATGTATAATAATATTGTAATAATGACATGACAAATGTATTAAAAGATGTATAATCCACCAGCACAACAAACATAAAACATAAGTAGTAATTACATCGAATTATTAACATGTACAAGTAAATTTTCTTCTATTTTTCAAAGGACCGCCAAGATATAAATCGAATTCTACATAGTTACGTCCAGTTGCCTGATTGTTGGTATTTTTAGACTTCATCTTCATTGTTATCGACATCAGAAGAATAACACTAAAGGGTTGACGCACTAAAGTCACCATGTGACACTTGTTGCTAGTGTTCATACTAGAACCGTTGGATTTCTTTTTTCCTTTCATTGTCAGTGATGTATATAATGGGAACACCAATGGTATCTCAAAGCTGGTCCTGGTTTTTTACCCTCTTAGACTCTCGCCACAGCTCCATAAATAAGTGTTGCCTCCTCGCAATATCAAACATCCCTAGCTAGTGCCTGAACAACCAATCCTTAATATTAACCGAACATTACACAAGTGTAAAACAAATTAATAGAATAAACACAATATGTTGGATGAATCTATAAGCATCATTATATCTGGTAGATCAATTACATGAACATATTCATAATGCATGAATGCAAAAAAAATTACAATTAAAATAAATAAACACTAATATTGTATTGTAATTATTCAAACTAAACAAGTGCTTATAATGAACCCAAATCTTCATTTTTATGCTTTGTTTTTAATTAAAGTCATAGAAATAGTCCAATATTTAGTCTTCTTACTCTTAATTATAACCATTAAACTAAGTATCAATCGAACAACAAAACCTTACAAAGATTAAACTTCACTACACAATGCAATTTACCAATTCACTTCCAGTTTATAACCTATAATATTATCTGAAATCTTAACTTCATACAGAAAAACATATAATAGTTATACCTGCTACACACAACCACTTAATATGAAGTTAGAGAACCAACATCGATGAAATACAAAATTGAAATAGAAATTACACATAATGAAGAGAGATATGAAGTTGAATATAAAACCCTAATTTCAATAAGCATCTGGACAAAAAATTGAAACCATACGCATAGTCACTTGAAGATAATGTTGCAAAATCTCTACTAATTATTCAAATCAAGTTCGAAAACAATTTGAATCAACAAACATCGAGAGGAAGAACAGTAACACGACTAAAATCAACGATTTCAGGTGTAGATTAACTGAGATTTGTACAAAAACGCGACAAGAAGTTTCTAACAAAATTAAGACTGATTGGAAATCAAA
Organism: Helianthus tuberosus; assembly: GCA_030545235.1. Lineage (NCBI taxonomy): Eukaryota > Viridiplantae > Streptophyta > Magnoliopsida > Asterales > Asteraceae > Helianthus > Helianthus tuberosus. The sequence continues at coordinate 43,386,928 of CM060392.1, forward strand.
AGATTATCATGAACATAACTGAATCTGCAGAAATCATATGGATCCATTATCACGATTATGTCAAATTAAGACTAAGATTGATTTGAAAACAAAAGATTAGAAAGAACATACCTATATATATGTAGAAATCGTATGGATCCAGAATCGATTAAAGAAATGATTAAGGTTGTGTGGATCTGGAATCAATTAGAGAATGGTGGAAGGTTGCGTATAGTTGTTGGAACAGGGGAAAAGGATGTGAATGATTCATCTATGGTTAATTACCACTTTACCCTTTTAATTAAAACACTAGGGAATATAAATGAGTGGTTGAGAATTGTTCTCATGGTTCTCACAAAAAATATGTGTTCTCATTTAAACCCTCCCCTATATATATATATGATTGACAAATCAGCTTTGGATCACAGTGATAATGATTGACAACCACACAAACACCTATTAATTAGGTGTTTGGATGACAAAAGTAAGAAAAACAAGTACAAGTGTGTTCATCAAATGAGACTCTAAGTTTGTTATCACGAGCGAGTTTGTATGCAGAGATTAGATTAACATAATATTCAGGTATAACAAACACATTAGACAAGATGACACCTTTAGTTAATTCTATGGAATCAATTTTTGTAACTTTAGCGTTAGTTCCGTTTGGGTGTTTAACCGAAATGTTAAGGTTAGATACATCACTCTGGTTTAAAATCTTGAATTGGATATAACTATATGTTGGTTTGCCGCAGAATCCATAATCCAACCAATTGATGTATTGGTTGGACTACTTGCGAAGTTATAGAAGAATTTACCAAAAACATGAGAGTTAAAGAAACTAGTGCAGTTACCGCAAAATTTGTGTTTTGTTATCCTTTTCCGTTTTTTCCTTTCAGTAATCCCAAAAGTTGAGTGATTTGTTCCTAGATAAGACAAGGGGTAGGTGTGACTAAAGAACTTGCACCTTTATCAAGTGCAGAATTGGAAACCATAGAGTTATTAGCCCTGCCTCCGTGACTATTTCCTTGACCTTGTTTTGATTTGTTATTTTGAGGGTATCCAACAAGCTCATAACATCTATCCATCGTGTGGCCCAATTTGTGACAATGTGTGCAACTAAGAATACTTTGGTTCAGTTGTAAAACCCATATTTTGATTTTTACCAATGATGTTTCCACCTCTGTGTGATTCCTCCCTTGATATGATAGAAAAGGCGGTTTTGATAGATGGGAGAGGATCACGCGTTAAAAGATTAGTTCTAACAGGCTGATAAATATTATCAAGTCCCATTAAGAATTGCATTAGTTTTATTAACCGATTAAAGTCGTTAAATTCTTTAGAGGTTGCACAAGAACATGAAGGTAGTTGCACCATAGCATTAAGTTGTTTCCACATCAGGTTTTAATTTATGATAATAATCAGAAACAGGACTTCCGTTTTGTGTCATGGAATTAATTTTTTGGTATGAACTAAAGACGACAGACTCATCAACTTTATCATACGTTTCTTTTAAATCTTCCCAAACTTCGGAAGAAAAATAAATAGGAACGGAGAGGATATCCGATTTTAGATTGGCAACGAGCTTCTCAAAGAGTCTTGACTAAACCTTCCATGCTAAAAAGAAACAAGACATGCAAGGTTTAAAAGTACGGAATCGTGCCTCGAGGCGAACCGAGGCATAAGCCCAAGGCGGAATTAAAAAATAAATAGAAAAATTATATATTATATAAAAAATAAAATACAAACCAATTTGATCATCAAATTCATCAAAAAAATAAAAAACACACATAAAAATACATGAAATACACAAAAATAAAAAACACACATAAATATCTCCTAAGGCGCACATACAATATAACCAAGCGAGGCGCCGCCCTCAGAGTCATTTTTTGGGCACCTCGCCTTGATGTGCATGCCTCAACCGTTATTTTAAACCATGAAGATATGCAGAGTGACGAATTGTTTGGACTTTCATGGTCAGAATATGGGTTGGAAGTGGAGATGGAAAAGGATGTCAGCAACCGTGTTGGAGCAATGGCAGGTTTGTATATTTGTGCTGGCTTCGGTCTCTATCTCGGGTGGGGGTGGGGGGATTTTTGGACCTGGTTAGGGTAACGATGGGTTTCATAAAAAAAATATTCTAGTTAGTAAGGTGGGCTACAGCCATAACTTCGTCATGGATTGGTGTAAATGGGTTCCATTGAAGTGCAATGTCTTTGCTTGGAGGGTGGAATTGAACCACCTTCTCACTCACTCGGCTTTGTTAAGGAGAAATGTTTCTTTGGACTCCAGCAGTTGTGTGTTGGGTGAAGGATCTGAGCCGGTCGAGCATATTTTTTCTTACTGCATGATTTCATCGGATAAGATCATTGTGCCAATTGCCTCCGCCTTTTGCCTTCAGTTTTAGAGACTTGATGGAATTCCAAAGAGGCTCTGGATTGGGGAAGGAGGCAGATGTGGTGCATGGGATAATCATCATAGGGTTATCGTTTGTTGGAGCATATGAAAAGCTAGGAACAAGAAGGCTTTTTCTAATAAAATTTGTAAGATTGATGGTATTATCTGAGGTATCAGGTGGGTAGGTTTTATCGAACACAGATCTAAGTTCAAGTCTCTCCAACGGAATGAATGGTATAAAGTTCCCCTAGTGTATGTTGGGTATGTAAGGGCTTGTTTTTGTTGCTTCCCCAACTGTTTTGGTAGGGGGCTGTGTGAATGAAAGTAACACTTAAAAGAAGTGATTTAAAAATGGGTCATATCATATATTTATTGTACAAACTATGAACTTGAGTGCAACTCATTTATTTTCATCTATGTAAAATCAACCAACCTTCTCTACAGTTAATGAATTTCACATGCTAATATCACTAATGTGAGAAAATATATATATAGTAATCGGCTAGTAATTGTAAAGAATGAATGGCTATGGTAATCTGAATTTTTTTCTCCATGAATTTGTGGGCAACTAAATCCATGTTATCAAAAATTTGTTAAACGTATACATGATGGGATGGGATTTTCATTTTCATTTTCCAGTAATTATTACAATGTGTGATACATCGCTAGTCTTTAAACACCCAAAATATTCATGTAAACCATAGAGAAATTAAGATCTAAAACCTGCACTTGCCTCGTAGCCATCCATGTTAGCTTTTATCAGCACCTTCATCGAAATAAGAAGACGAGGCTCCTTGAACCCGAAATGCCAGCTGTTTGGAATGTTTAAGCACCCGCCGCTCATCAAAGCTTTCCCAACCTTCAAACTGAAATAGTCATATGTTACTTTTCATCTTCAAAAACTAGAAACTAATCATAGAAACCACAAATGATAACACCGCACCTCTCTAAGCATGTCCATTGTTATTTCGGTGCCATGGAGGTCAAGGGTTGATAGCTGCGTGCAGTTTTTTAACAACGTAGATGGAAGTGATCTCAGGCCATTGTTGTGAAGATGCAAAGCCTGCACCAAATAATTCGTGCGAGGTAATATGAACGAATCAATTCGGGTTATGTTTCATCTCTAATGGGTACAAGTAAAACCATAGATAAATCCGTTGTATTATTATAATTTTACAGAACTCTTAAGACATACACACCTTAAGATTTGTCAAATTGCTGAGGGTTTCTGGTAGCTCTATGAGAAGATTCTGTGAAAAATCAACCTGCATCATAATAGGTATCACTGAAAGTCGAGTATTGTTACCAAGTCGTTAGAGGTGGCAAGATGAGTGGGTCGGGTTGAAACTAGCCATGTCCACAAACAGTTTTCTTTTGCCAATATTTTAGTTTTTTTTTCCAAATAATAGTTATGATTACAAATGCATAGTAATGAAATTTAATCATCGATTTAAACGGTTTAGAAGGAAGTATGCATTAAGAATAGACAAAGATTGGGTAAATTTCAGCCTGTTCAACCCATTCCCTTATGGTTAATTTGATTTACTTTCAAGATATAGCACAAACCGAGTTGACCCATTCGTAAATATATGGGTCAAACTTGTCACCTCTACAAATGAGTGTGAGATGGAAATCTTACTTCAACAAGGGTAGAGCAGCTCCCTATGCGTGAAGTGATAGTAGTAAGCCTTCACAGAAGATTATCATGTTATTATTAAAACAGAAGCACCAATGCAATGATGTTCCCATAATTCAAACATTACGAGTAAGATACAAAATCACATGCAAATAATGGTATATTGCTGAAAGACAATTACTGATAACAATGCCATAAATTAGGGGTTTTAAAAAGCAAGGCAGCTAGCTTCTGACTGACTCGGAGAGAAGGAGCACAAACATGAAAAGGTTTTGTGCATTTATTATTATTAGGATGTTGCTTTTTAGGTTAGGTCCTATGAGAAATATGGCATGAGATAAGTAAGAGTGAGATGTCTGTCTGTCACCTGTTGTCATTGGCTTTTAAAACCTCAAGATGAACCAGTAATCCTATTTCATCAGGAAGAGATGTTAAGTTGTTGTGTGCAACATGAAGCTCCTTCAGGGAGATTAAGGCAGCCAAATCAGCGGGTAAAGTGGTCAAACTGCATAATATGTTCCCAATTGGATAGTTACTACTAATACACAAAAGCTGTTTGAGCGGGAGGATGCTTACAGATTATGGCTCAAAGACATAAGGGAGAGAGATTTGAGCGACGAGAGTCCTTTCCAGCTAAGAGATTCATCTGTGATGCAGTTTGCATTCAAGAAAAGTTTCTGCCAAATAAAGGGAAAATGAAGATGAAGTAGTAGTAGTAGTAGTAGTATACTTACTAATAATAAGAATGGTTTAAAATCTGACTGACTGACCGACCTGTAAAGAAGTCAAAGCAGCTACAGCCTCTGGTACATCCTCTATTGAGTTGGAGTTGAGATCAAGGAATCTTACTGAAGATCCACAATTCCAAACATCTTGAGGTATGAGCTGAGCAACATCAAATTAGGTTTAGAAAAAGAGGGTAAAAGGGAGACATGATCAGATTTACCTTACCTTAATGCCAGAGTCAGAGAGAGAAATGACCCCAGTCAGCTTCCATCTTTCGAATTGGCTCTTGACAACGCTCACTTGCTTATTATAATTGGTCTTCCTTAAATCTGGAGATTCCTTCTTGATGATGGGTCCACTCTGTAACAAACAAACAAGCAGGCAGATCAGAGGAAGATTCGCTTCCAACACACAAAGGAAAGGAAAGAATTACCCACCCCTTGATGCAGGCCTTGGGAGCCGATGAGCTGTATCTTAGAGAGTCCGTTCAAATTCATTTGATCGTCAAGAATTTTTCCTTTAGCGATGAGTTTCTGGCCGCGAGGTAGGAGATTGGTGAGTGGTTGAAGCACAGATTTCAGGTCTTTGACGGTGGTGTCAGCAGAGAGGCTCAATGGTATCCAACGCCCATTGAATTTCACGCTTACTTGTATCATCTTTTCTTTCGTCTCCATGTTAATCTGCTGTTTCCAACCCAAATTAACGATTCGCCCCCTAATCCTATAATAGGGTTTTCACGTTTAGTCTACTCACCGTCTGGGGGTGTTTGGGATTCCTTCTCAAAACTCCTTTTCACTTCTATTTCACTTTTCAAGAAGTTAATAAGTCAGGATTTTCCTAACTTATTGACTTCTACACTCACATCACAAGGAATCCCAAACACTCAAAAAGTCCCTTTTCACTATTCAATAAGTTAACAAGTCAATAAGTTGGGAGAATAAGGAATCCCAAACACCCACATTATATATATTTTCGTACCTACTGGGTGGTGGTAGATTGGCAAAAGGAAAGTCTTTAAACATTTGGGAGAGTGGGATTTTGGATTCAGATTCCACATAGACAGAAATAAAAGAAATTTGCAGTTCAAAAAAATGTATATATATTTTCGCAAATTTCTTTTATTCCCTTTGCTCTCCAAAACTTGAATTTAAGACTTTTTTTTTTTAGTTTTTGTCTTTGGCAATAAACAACTACCCCATTGATGACTGTCAATACAGTGCCGGTTTTCTTCAACTACATATTCTACATTGATAAATCATATTTAATTCAAAATAAATTGGCATGTTGACATAAATGGTCCCTCCATAACCAATCTTTCACAAATTTACACAATTAGTCCCTCTCGTCCAAATAACTTGGCATATTGGATAGTTGAATGGACACGTGTTGCCATATGATTTGATATAAATTTCTGAGGTGTTACATGGAGCCCTATTACGAGTTGCCTTATGGGAATCAAACCCAAGACCTACTGGTTGAAGAGAGAGAAATTATTTTTTTATTAAAATTTTTGGTTGAGAAGAGTTGTGAACGAGGGTAGTCCACAACCAAACATAAAGATTTTTCTTTTTTAATACAAACTAAAAAAAAAGTACATAAAATCATATTTATCTTTGGCTCAGTCTATTCACACACGCCCATTGACTATTCACACACACTGAAACGCCGCGCTTTGGCCAAAGCGCAACGTTTTGGCCAAAGCACAATGTTTTGGTGTAAAGTCAACAGACAAGGACTGAACATGTCACTCCCTAAAGAGCGCGCGATCGCGGTAACGTAAGACCCGCCGAAGAGCCTACTGCACTCCTGCCTATGATAAGCGCCAGCAAAGTATTCCGCCAGGCACTCAGCGAGCGCTCACGGATGAGGCCGCAAAAGGCAGTAAAGAAAGAAAAGGTCACCCATGTTGACCTTGTCCCGACTGTGATACCGGGGCACGATCGATGACCCAATGATGCGGTGAAGGTATCTGTATAGGGGGTCTCTGATGGTAGTGGCCTTTTGCGAGGATTTCCCAAAGGGAACCCTCGCAATAGCCATCCAGAAACTAATAAGGGTCTGCCTGTCTAAGGCTCTGAACCCCTGCGTGTAAACATGTGTATCAAGCTCGACCTGTGTGTACAAACCTGAATGGACGACAAGTCCCGCAGACTCGTCCCAAAACTCTTGGCCAGCCAGACAAAAAGTAATCTCGTGCATGACATGTTCTGGGTCCTCAACGTAGTCGTCCGGATGCGGCGCGTATATAAATGTGGAAATGAACTCGACCGTAATCTCATGATACGAGTCCTCCAATGCAGTTCGGAACAAACGCGCAAACGGAGTATCCAACCCAATAATCTCCCTCGCCCTCGCGGCCTCGTCCACGGTCTCTAATAGCTCCCAATCAATATCGACATGCCCCTATCTCCATTGGTGCGCAACTTCGCGCACCTCTCATGCCTGTCTGACGCCAACTGGAATGTCAGATACACTTGACCGTGTAGTGGATCAAGTGCGACCGGCTCCTGGTCCATATCCATATCCGGGTCGAAATCCATATCTGTGTGTTAAAAAATACAAATTTAAAAACAATTTTTAAATACAATTTTCAAAAACAATTAGTAACAAATTTAAAAACAACTTTTAAATACAATTTTATAACAAATTTAAAAACAATTTTTAAAAACAAATATTATAATTTTAAAAACAAATATTAAACAAATATTATAATTTTATAAGAAATTTAAAAACAATTTTTTTTATTTTAAAAACAATTTTAATTTTAAAAACAATGTTTATTTTTAAAAACACATTTATAATTTAAAAAAGGGTAAAGCGCCACGCTTTGGGCTAAGCTGGGCACTTTGCCCCTTCTGATTTTCAAAAAAACCCACCAACAACTCTGATTCAACCCAAAAACCGAATCACAACTTAAACGATCAGGTAATTAATGAAATGCACAAGAACGAGGACTAGTAATCGCACCTTATAGAAGTGGAATCGTTGAAAATGGTCTTGAATTGAGCTTGTATTCTTCGAGTGTGTGAAATCCCACTGTTATGTGGGTGTGTTTGTGTGTTTAGGTGAGTTCAAACCAAAGCTGTGCAACTTTGGTGCTATACGCAGGGCCAAAACACTCCGCTTTAGCCAAATTTTACATTTTTGGCCCAAAGCTACTGTGCTTTGGGCCAAAAATGTAGCTTTTGAAACCCAAAATACTGCGCTTTGGCCAAAGCGGGGCGTTTTGGGGGTTTTTTAATTTTTTTAAAAATCATTTTAATTCAAAAACGCACCTATACTTGTCGTATCGTGACGTATTTTGCCATTACTAGGCATTTTACGAAGTTTATGGTCTATACGACACGTTCCGGATAAGTTCGGTCACACGTGTGGCCGTATTTCATGATTTCGTGTGATTTTGTTTTGATTTCACTTGTAGTCCAACGTGCCGTGTTGTATGTATACACGTCCTACCGGATTAGTATTTGACGTATTTTGTCATTAAATGTCGTATTATGACGTTTATTGTCACTATTGTTCTGTACTATCGGGTATTTTGGCCGTACAGGCCGTGTCATTGGCATTCGGTATTGTGATGTTTACCATCTGTAAGTGTCGTATTATTGCTTTGATTGTCTGTAAGTGTCGTATTAGTGCGTAGATTGTTTGTTATGGCGTATTATGTCTCTATTGTTCGTATTATGGCGTATTTTGGCCGTACGGGTCATGTGGGTGAGATTCGGGTGGGCATGATAGAAGCGCATCTTTTGAACAATAACAATCATAAACACACTTTTGGATTATAACTGATTTAATAAGATTATAATTATACATACTTAACCTATATCTTGAACATCTGGAAAAACATTAAGGTCAACGGGTGTGTACATTAGCCTTCGATATGTGTCGATTCGATCCTTGTATAAGTCATGCCAGGCTGCTGCACTCTCTGTTCTTTTCGAAGTCCAAAGATAGTTCGGGGGAGGCATTGGATAGGATTCTTCAAGCTTTACGTGGATGAAATGTCCACCATCGACGAACACAACCACAACCACTTGATGAGGTTCCTCGGATTCATCCGGACCGCCCAACAGAGGGAAAATTGTGTCACTGCCACGAATGTCCAACGTGTGAACAATCACACCATATCTTTGAGCAATAATAAATCCCGTCTCAGGCATCACCATATAATTTTTGGACTCTGCTCTACCCACTCCATGAAAACTTATCCCATTAAACAGCTCATCATAATGTCCTACATTTTCCGCATCGAAGACTTTGTTGGACTCTGTATGCCCAAGACACATATTAAATTGATGTGGCTAGTACGTTATGATCCAAGTCGAGTCATACCCAATAACAAGCTAAACAAACACTTATACTATTTATTTGTGATATGATCAAACAAATAAATATTAACACTTACAATATTCAGAAATTGGTGTTCTAAATAATTACACTTGAGAAACCAATAAATTATATGGATAATTTATTTTGAGAGAATATTTTATTTTGTTATTTAATGGGTTAAATAACATTTTAAAAGGTTGTATAAAGTCTTGCATTTATGTAGTGTTATATTTATAAAAGTTATAAATATATAAACCAAGACTTGAATTTTATAAAAGAAATCTGATTTTTTTTTAAATAAAGAAGTGCCCCCCCCCCCCTTTTGTCTTACCAAGATAAGATCTTGGTCCAATCACAATTCATGCTTTTGCATGTGTTAGAGAGGATTTGATTGGATGGTCTTTCCAAGACCATTTTGGTCCAATGAACTCTCATGCACTTGCATGTGGAAGAAGCTTGGTGATTGGCCCAAAAAGAGGTGCACATCTCTCATAGTTATAAAAGGAATTGGATGACCAAATGAAAAAAGGGGTACTAGTAATTTTACTCTAAAATTTCGGCCACCATAGGGCATTTTCTCAAGTGTTCGGGTCTTGACCATTAGTGTTAAAAATCCTAGGTGTTTGTTGGAAGCTTGGGGTATACAAGCTTGAGGTCTTCTACTCTTGAGGACAACCATTTCAAGAATCATCATCCGTTTCATCATCCTATTACTCCAAGAAGGTAGTATTCTAAACAACCTATGGTTGTGTTTGATAGTATGCATGTTCATATATGGATCCGGGTTTTGGGATTTTGCTTATAAATGAAATTTATATCTTAAAAGGAAACATGTTTTAAATATTATTTCCGCTGCATTTTTATTTCATATGGATGAAATTAATTTGATAAACATGTTAAAATCCCATCAATGGCATCTAGAGCCGCTTATATGAGTGCATGCTTCAATAAGATTAAAATTTCGGGTTTCGGGTTTGAATAAAACTATGGCCGAAAATTTTAACATGGTTAACCCTTTGTTTTTCAAGATTATTTTCTTACATGCATAAGAGAATCTTGAAAAATGTATTTCATATGGATGATTTGTTTGTTTGGACAAAACTTACCTTTTCGGTTTTTTGGACATAGCCGAAAATGGTTATAAAAGGGAACCATTTTTTTATGCTTCTTGAAATTAATATATATATATATATATATATATGTGTGTGTGGATATATATTTTGGTGCATATGACCTAGCCATGACATTGTGTTGAATGATTGTGTTGTGATTCATTTTATTATTATTTCAATGGGTTGTAATAATTATTATTTTGTTCTTCCATTAGAAGATATGTAATTTATTTATTTTGTTTGGTATGTAAAATAAATAGATTAGGTGCATTTTATTTTACTAGAAAAAATGTATTAGGATATATTTTGTAAAAGAAGATGCACACAAAAATGCGGTTTTGGTTTGGACCATAATATTCGGTCCAAAGAACTTCATCGTTCTCAACGGGATTTTAACCCGATAACCAAAACACATTTTTTGAAGTCCAAAGGAGTTTGGAGCTGAAAATAAAAGGCTTTTGGAAGCTCAAATAAGGTGGAGAAATCACAACACAAGAAGGAGACTTGAAGCATTTGGATGCGGGATCAAGTGGGAGTTCAACGACACATTTCTTGTGTCATTTTTCACCCCTTAGGAAGGACCTTTTGGCACACTTGTTTCGGCTAACAAGTGTTGTCAAAATAGTTGGCTATGGTTATGCACCTATTGTTATGTATGTTATGCTTGTGTGGTTGTTTATTTTGTTGTTTAGATGATATGTAGATATGCATGACTTAACAAACTAATAATCAACAACAAGCGTAAAATTGGTTCTTGACAAAATCATTAAAATGTTTAATAAAGGTTTTATTAAAAATTAATGATTTTATAATAAAATGGGTTTTATTAAAAAGAACCTTGAAAATTTGTTTTCACTAAAGTACCACTGATTTGAATGCATGCAAATGTATGGTACATAATATTTTCTAAACTAGAATTTTGAAATATTGAAAACCCTTTTATAAAACAAGTCAAACACCATCCTTTTATACAACACTCGAAACACTTGGGAACTCTTATTGTGGGATACAGGCCACCTAACCACATTTGAGGGAACTTGTATGCTCGAGGTAAGTTTACCATGTTTGTGGGATAAAGGTCACCTAACCACTTATGTGTATAAACTCACACGTATGTGTAAGTTGGACGACTTGATTTGGAAACCATGAACTTAGGGTCACCGAAGCATGGGGAACAAAAGTGTTGATGGGATTAAACATGCCAACTAAACATAAAGATGTTTAACCGATCCCATACGGCTAGAAATTGCAAAGAGTTGCAATTGTCAAACGTTGACTACCTTGTTAATTTAAATAGAGGGATAAAGGTCACCTAACCAATATTTAAATGTAACGTTGGATTCTAGATTTTAATTATTAATTGTCTTTAAGACACAAAAGGGTATTAATGATTAAAATATAATAATATCAAAAATACTAAAATTGAGCTTGTTAACTTTTGTAGATGGCCGCTAACAATGCAAACCCGACTAACCAAATCGTTCGAAACCTATCACTAAGAACCATCCTTGAAAAGGATCGTCTCAACCATAACAACTTCATGGATTGGTTTCGAAACTTGAGAATCGTTCTCAAGCAAGAGAAGATATCCTATGTGTTGGACGATCCTATTCCCGATGAACCTAACGTGGAAGATGTGGAAGCCTACAACGATTGGGTTAAGTATACCGAGGACTCCATGCAAGCCTCATGCCTCATGTTGGGAACTATGATTCCCGAAATTCAAAAGGATTTTGAACATCACGGGGCATACGACATGATCACCCAGTTAAAGGAAATGTTCCTACAACAAGCAAGGGTAGAACCCTTCGAAACTGTTCGGGCGCTTCATGCATGTCGAATGGAGGAAACCCAATCGGTATCATCTTATGTCCTTAAGATGAAAAGCCACATTGATCGCCTCGAAAGGCTAAATTGTCCCGTCTCTAAAGAGTTGGCTACGGATTTGATCCTCAACTCTCTAACAAAGAAATTTGAGAGCTTTGTAATGAATTACAACATGAATGGATGGGATAAAAGCATTTGTGAGCTTCATGCAATGCTCAAAACGACCGAAGCAAGTATGGGCAAAAAGGCTTTACCCGTCCTAGCGATCAATGAAGGAGGCAACAAGAAGAGGCCCCACCCCGACTCTAAAGCAAACTATGCTGAAAGAAAGGGATACGTCAAGGGAAAGGGAAAAGGAAAAGCTAAAGCAGAACCCGCCAAACCAAAAGAGAAGAAGCAAAAGGTTGCTACGAATGACCCATGTTTTGAATGTGGTGAGATAGGACATTGGAAGAGAAATTGTCCGACCTATCTCAAAGAGTTGAAAAACAAGAGGGATGCATGGCAAACCTCAGGTACTATCTTTATGATACATGTTGAGCTTAATGTTATTTCTTCTAACACATGGGTACTAGATACCGGATGTGGAACTCACATTTGCAATTTGTTGCAGGGATTCAAAAGAAATAAACATTATAAGAAGGGAGACGCTAGTCTCTTCATGGGCAACGGAGCAAAGGTTGAAGTCGAAGTTCAAGGAGACTACGTTTTAGAACTTTCAAGTGGTTTGGAAGTTATTTTGAAGAATGTTTTGTATGCTCCTAGTTTAACTAGGAACATAATTTATGTTTCCCTTTTAAGACAATGTGGTTTTAATTTCGAATTTGTTAACCAAGACATTTATGTTTCTATGCATGATGTGTTTTACTTTAAGGCTATGCCTCTAAATGGTATTTATGAATTAGATCATGATAACACATCATATGATAGCTCAATGTACCAAGTAACCAACAAGAAACTCAAAATGGATTTGAGTGATTCCTATCTTTGGCATTGTCGCCTTGGACATATAAGCAAGAATCGCATGCATACACTTCAGAAAAATGGTCTTTTGAATACAAATGAAGATAAGTCATTTGATGTATGCGAATCTTGTTTACAAGGCAAAATGACCAAGACACCCTTTAGTGGAACTTTTGAAAGGGCTAAAGACTTACTAGGTATCATACATTCAGATGTATGTGGTCCTTTTAAGCCAATGACTAGGAATGGTGAAAGATACTTCATTACCTTTACCGACGACTATAGCCGTTATGGTTATGTGTACTTACTAAGACACAAGGATGAAGCATTTGAAATGTTCAAAGACTTCAAAAGTGAAGTAGAAAATCAACTCAAGAAAACAATCAAAGTCCTTCGTACCGATAGAGGAGGTGAATACCTTAGTAGAGCCTTTCAAGATCATCTTAGAAGTTATGGGATTATCTCACAACTTACTCCACCCGGAACACCACAACACAATGGTGTGTCCGAAAGGAGAAATGAAACTCTATTAGATATGGTTCGATCTATGATGGCTAGAAGCACATTACCTCTATCATTTTGGGGTTACGCTTTGCTCTCCGCGGTTCGTATACTAAATATGGCCCCAACCAAGAAAGTGGAAAAGACACCTTTTGAAATATGGCATGGAAACCCTCCATCATTATCATTCTTAAGGGTTTGGGGTTGTGAAGCTTATGTTAAGCAATACACCCCAAATAAATTGGAAGTCCGATCCACTAAGTGTATCTTTATAGGATATCCTAAAGATGATATAGGATATTATTTCTACGACCCAACCGAGCAAAAGGTATTTGTTGTTCGAAAGGGTAAGTTCTTAGAAGCTAAGTTCCTTATGGAAGGAACTAGTGGTAGAACAGTGGAACTTGAGGAGGATCAAGAACCACAAACCGATACACGTTTGGTTGAAACTAGCACTCAACAAGAGGTTGTTGAAAACGATCAATAGGTTGATCAGTACGCACAAAATGTTCGCAGATCTGGTAGAATTAGTAGTCCACCTGAAAGATATGGATTTTTCATGGATGGATGCTATGTGGTGGATTCAGATGAACCAACCACATACCATGATGCAATGTCAAAATCCGATTGTGACAAATGGCTTGAAGCCATGAACATAGAGATGCAATCCATGTATGATAACCAAGTTTGGGAATTGGTTGTACCACCACTTAACTCTAAAGTAGTTGGAAGTAAGTGGGTTTTCAAGAAGAAAACTGATATGCATGGTAACTTGGATACTTATAAAGCAAGACTTGTAGCAAAAGGTTTCACTCAAACTTAAGGGATTGATTATGATGAGACCTTCTCGCCTGTGGCGATGCTAAAGTTAATCAGGATATTATTTGCCATAGCTGCATATTATGACTATGAGATCTGGCAATTGGATGTCAAAACGGCTTTTCTTAATGGATATCTTGATGAAGATGTCTATATGGTTCAGCCTGAAGGTTTTGTCGATCCAAAACATCCTGACAAAGTATGCAAGTTAAAGAAATCAATATATGGATTGAAACAAGCATCTAGAAGTTGGAATCACCGTTTTGATGAAGAAATTAAGAATTTTGGATTCATCAAGAACGGTAATGAAGCTTGTGTGTATAAGAAAGCTAGTGGGAGCATCATCACTTTCTTAGTACTGTATGTCGATGACATTCTACTATTTGGGAATGACATTCCAACCATGGAAGGTGTAAAAGCTTGGCTTGGAAGTTGTTTTTCCATTAAGGATCTTGGTGAAGTAGCCTACATTTTGGGAATAAAGGTCTATAGGGATAGATCAAGGCGCTTGATAGGTTTAAACCAAAGTGCATATATTGACAAAGTCTTGAATAGGTTCCAAATGGAGAACTCTAAGAGAGGTTTTGTACCTATTCAAAAGGGGACAATATTGAATACATCTTAATGTCCAAGCTCAAAGGATGAGCAAGAGAAAATGAAAAGAATCCCATATGCGTCAGCTATAGGATCCATCATGTATGCAGTGATATGCACTAGACCGGACGTGTCATGCGCCTTGAGCATGACGAGTAGATACCAGCAAAATCCAGGTAACAATCATTGGATAGCTGTTAAAAGCATATTGAAATATCTTAGGAGGACTAGGGATATGTTCTTAATATATGGATCTGGTGAGGAGGAACTCGTTGTAAAGGGTTACACGGATGCGAGTTTCCAAAACGATCGAAGTGATTCTCGATCACAATCGGGGTATGTCTTCATTTTAAATGGTGGAGCAGTCTCTTGGAAGAGCTCAAAACAAGACGTGGTAGCATTGTCCACTACAGAATCAGAATACATCGCCGCTTCATTGGCAGCCCAGGAAGCTGCATGGTTGAAGAAATTCATAGCCGACCTAGGGGTGGTCCCTACCATTCAAGACCCCCTAGAGATCTTTTGTGATAACGAGGGTGCGATTGCTCAAATCAAGGAACCTCGTGCGCACCAAAAGACTAGACATATCGAGCGGAGATTCAACTACATAAGGGATGAAGTTGAAAAAGGAAAGATATGTATCCGCCAAGTTCACACCGATCAAAACATTGCGGATCCACTCACGAAGCTCCTCGACAGGGCAAAACATGAGGTCATACATGTGCCTTAGGACTTCGATATTCTAGTGATTGGATTTGATCTATTTTGTATTTGGATATTGAAACAATTGTTATTTTAACTCTTTTATGGTATTTTGAGTTATGTTTCATATTAGCATGTTTAAATCCGTGAATAAGTTAATTATTCTAAATGTCCGTAGTCGATCATAATTGTGGGAACAAATATGAATGTAAGACTATTATGAACTTGGATTGGTGGATATTCATTTAGAATGAATATAGAGCAAAGTGTTGCTGACAAAGTTCATAGATATTCCATGCCAAAGTCCATAGATATTTGATCATAAGTAAATTTGAGTAAAGGCGAATATCATAGTATCCTCTGACCTGAGATACATATTGGGTCTTGATATTCACCAAGTATTATACCTTGACCTAGTTCTTAGCTGTCTGTAATAAGGCAGTACACAAGGCTAAACTCAGGTGTGGTACAAGGTGATTGTGAGAGACGTATGTAGTCAAGAAGGGATTTGTTCCTCTTATTCGTTGAGAGTAAGATGTCTAAGGCCTGATAAAGTTAAATCAACAGAGAGTGATCACTCTATGTCTCTGGATTTAACATGACATCTGTAACGAAAGGATAAATGATAGATTCACCTAAATCATGTTCGAGTAAGGGACTTGAAAGGGATGATGTTATTGAATGGCAAATACAGTCATACGTATTGGGGGTAGTAAACCGTAGTTAGACGTCATTTACTGCTTGCATCAATCTTCTATGTATCTTGTGCAAGTGGGAGATTGTTGGACTCTGTATGCCCAAGACACATATTAAATTGATGTGGCTAGTACGTTATGATCCAAGTCGAGTCATACCCAATAACAAGCTAGACAAACACTTATACTATTTATTTGTGATATGATCAAACAAATAAATATTAACACTTACAATATTTAGAAATTGGTGTTCTAAATAATTACACTTGAGAAACCAATAAATTATATGGATAATTTATTTTGAGAGAATATTTTATTTTGTTATTTAATGGGTTAAATAACATTTTAAAAGGTTGTATAAAGTCTTGCATTTATGTAGTGTTATATTTATAAAAGTTATAAATATATAAACCAAGACTTGAATTTTATAAAAGAAATCTGATTTTTTTTTAAATAAAGAAGTGGGCCGCCCCCCCCCCCCTTTTTATCTTACCAAGATAAGATCTTGGTCCAATCACAATTCATGCTTTTGCATGTGTTAGAGAGGATTTGATTGGATGGTCTTTCCAAGACCATTTTGGTCCAATGAACTCTCATGCACTTGCATGTGGAAGAAGCTTGGTGATTGGCCCAAAAAGAGGTGCACATCTCTCATAGTTATAAAAGGAATTGGATGACCAAATGAAAAAAGGGGTACTAGTAATTTTACTCTAAAATTTCGGCCACCATAGGGCATTTTCTCAAGTGTTCGGGTCTTGACCATTAGTGTTAAAAATCCTAGGTGTTTGTTGGAAGCTTGGGGTATACAAGCTTGAGGTCTTCTACTCTTGAGGACAACCATTTCAAGAATCATCATCCGTTTCATCATCCTATTACTCCAAGAAGGTAGTATTCTAAACAACCTATGGTTGTGTTTGATAGTATGCATGTTCATATATGGATCCAGGTTTTGGGATTTTGCTTATAAATGAAATTTATATCTTAAAAGGAAACATGTTTTAAATATTATTTCCGCTGCGTTTTTATTTCATATGGATGAAATTAATTTGATAAACATGTTAAAATCCCATCAGACTTGCCTCCAAATACCCTCGTTCATACGCAACTCAAGTAAAAGTTGTCTCTGGATAGACAAATACTTTTTTTATTTATGTCCTAACCCCATAGCTACCGATCGAAACCCATAGTGACCATCTAGTTTCACATCCATTATTTTGAGATATATGGGTGAAACACTTTTTGAATTTGACATCCATAATTCCCGATAGCTATATCCGACTAGGACCCAACGTGATCATTGGGAAATCGGGGTGAAGGTTAAGCGGTTGTTGTTTTTTGTCTTCGAGAGTCTTGGGATGATACGTACGCATTGTGACGAGGAAGATTGTACTAGTCGTCGAACCCACTTTCTTCAGACGGTATATACGAGCTTTTTCTTGCAGCTTCTGCCATCCTTTGTTCTTAGGTCTTCAATGTTGGACGACCACGGGTGTTCATTTGAACAACAGGAGGTTTTTTGGTATTGTTTCCTGGCATGATGATTTGTTTAAATTTTTCCAAGTAGCTCTTTTTCACCTGAGGAGGTGTTGGATTGATTTGTTGTTTGAGTTTTTCAAATTCCGCGTCTACATCGATATCTTCAATCTTACTCCTTGTAGGCTTGAAGTCAAGTTTCTTCCAGAACACGTCTATCGAATTGATTCGGATTTGCCCCCTATGAACGAAAACATATGGTAGTAAATTAGGTAGTGAAATCATAATAGCCAAGATTCAATATGTAAACATATTGTTTTTTCTAACTTTTCCAAACGGCAAGCACATGGCAAACCACAACTGGTAAAAAGCTGGCAACCACAAGTTGTACCGTAGGATCTCAACCATCTTCCTTACATCGTAGCTCGAAAGCCATAAGCTCAATAACATATATTGAAACCTTTCGAAGTACATTTGCAAGCATGGGTGAACCTTGTGGTGGTTCATTACTTTTCTAAGCTTCTTTCAAAACCTCTTTAGATCTCCCTATATTGTTTCTCAACAATATGATCTACAAACCCCACAAGTTTAACCAACGTGTTGCGATGACTTGGAAGGTGACTTTTTAGCAATGATGCATGCCCTCAACTTTGTTGGTTGTAGTCTGGTGAATGTTAAGTATTTTATAAGTCCATGCAGCTACAAACTTTTCATGGTAGGGATCCAACCATGATTTCTTCATATACTCAAAAACCTCTAAAAATATAACCATAACTTGCCAGGTATGTATGTACGTATGTATGTATGTATGTATGTATGTATGTATGTATGTATGTATGTAAAAAAGTGTGAATGCATTATGTCTCTTGCCTCCGTCAATCATGTCTATAGTTGTTAATGTATCGAGTCGTAGTTGATTGTATAGGATTCATGATAAAAAAGACGGGTTTGTAAAGTTTATTCCCTGTCGTACGAAAGGAACTTTCGTACGAGAGGATAGTTCTAGTCGTCCCAAGGTGCCACTCGCCGTTAAAGTCCCTATCGTCCTTACCTGTTTGGAAGAGTGGGGCGCGCCTATAAATAGGAGTGTTGGGACTTGTCATAGAGAACTTTTGGACTTGAGAGGAGAAACTCTGTCCATTTGGTTTCGTGGTTTTGTAACTTCAACTCATCAATAGAAACCAGTTTAATTAGCTTGTTCTTGTGCATGTCATCTTCATACTCGGATTTCGCATGAGAAGAAAGACTTATTCACAGGTCGAAGCATTCGGGAATCCGAAACGGTCCTCACAAGTGGTATCAGAGCTTGGAGACCGGTTTCAACGACTGATAGCACAAGATACCAACAAAATCGAGCAGAATTTGATCAGATTTCATGATCTTTCTCATCACATCTCTTCTACTCTTATACCCATTCGGACGAAAGGGTTAAACATTTGTTTCTTGATAAAATTGTCCCATTCGCACGAAAAGGAATTATCCCTTTTGTGCGAAAGAGCTTAGTCTTTGCCAGCTAATTCAAACTATACTCATTCGCACGAGAGGCATTCTCTCTCGCACGAAAGTGGTTTATCTCTTTCGTATCAAAGTTGGTTTGACCGTTTATTGACTTTTGCAGGTACTTTTCAGGTAATTCAAAGTTGTTAAACATGGATTCCGAGTTTTACAATGCTTTTGCAACAATGCCTGATTGGGTGGCTCAGTCTTTAAAGTCATAAAACAAACATGGAACACAATCAAAACCACCTAAGTTGATGAATATAGATGAATATAAAAAATGGGAAGAATGGTTTGCTAACTGGATTCAAACCTATCATATGGGATGTTGGTATGCAATCTTAATTGAATATGATGAACCAGTAGGGAATGATGGTCAAAAGAAATCACTGATGGAATATGATGAAGATGAAAAATCAAAATTCAAAAATGAAAATAAAATGATAAGTTTTCTACAACAATTAGTGAAAGACAGTATTCTATCCCTATTACAACACAATGGAACTGCTTATTCAATCTGGAGTGCATTGAAACATAAATACGAATGTAATGAGAAGATGATGAAAAGTAAGAGAGCGTTAATGAAAGAAGAATTTGAAAATTTTACAAGTCTAAAAGGCGAAACAGTAAAACAATTAATAGAAAGATTTGGTTATCTAATTAAAGAATTGAGGATGTTAGGAATTGAGAAGAATCGAGAGGAGATGGTAGATGAACTCGTAGATGCACTTCTAAACGAAAATGATTGGTCTACGTTTATTTTGATCATGAAAATAGTCTAGAATATGATACCATTGGTTTTAATAGATTAATTTAGAAACTGGAAGCACACGAGTTAGAATTGAGAAAAGCAGGAAAAATACAGAATCAACAACAAGATGTGAGTCTGTATTACAAAAGTGGTAGTTCATGAGATATTCAAAGTCCAAAAGTACAGACAACATTTAGTGCAGACAGTTCAACAGGGGTTTCTGGTTTCTCAACAAATAATAATTCAAGCAGCAGTGGGTTTGCAACATTTTCGAACTATGAATCTAACTCCTCAACTCCAAATTCAAAATCATCACAAGGTTCAAACTCACATTCAAACCAAAGAAATGGTCAGTCTCATGTGCTATAATACAATGTTTCAATAAATCTGCAAAATGATCACGGTTTGAATGAATCCACAGTAAAACAGCAGATGGCATTTCTGGCATCAGTTCTTGAGTCATATGACAGTCTTATAGCTGGAAAAATTGGAAATTGTAATATGACTAAAGAGAACTATCACCGGGTTGATCCAGAAGAATTAGAAATGATGGATATTATGTGGAACATGGCGAGTATTTTGAGATGAGCATAGAGATTTGCTGAAATTACAAGGAGACAGTGTTTGTTTGTATCAGATTCTAAACTAGGTTTTGACAACTCAAAAGTAACTTGTTTCAGATGCAAACGAAAGGACATTTCAAAAGAGAGTGCACAAGTCAAGAAAATCAGGATAACATCAATCTTTTCAGTGATTATTACAAGCAAGCAATATATCACAAACAGCAAAGACCACAAATTGAAGCTGGACCATCAAAATCAAAAAACAAAGCATTAGTCTTCATATAAGAAGATGAGGGCTTTAACTGGAATAATATGTTTTCTCAACCTGATGGACGAGCAATGCTTGCTGAAGTTAAAGAAGAACCTCAGCAGACGGTTAAAGAAGTTGAAGAAGAATGTTGTTTTGATGAAGTTTCTAAAAATTTTGATGTTTCTATAGCTGATGAAATTTACAATAATTTTGAAGAAATGTTCTACAGCTGCGTCGGAATTAGCGGGGAAGAGAGAGAGAAGGAAAAGGTAATGAAAGAAGACCAGACGATGGCAGCTCAGATTGTTGAAGAAGATGGAAAGAAAGGTGAAACTGAGAGTAAGTTTGATATTATACCATGTGAAGTCTGTGTAGAAAATGAGGAATTTTTCAAACAAAAATGCACAGTTCTTGATAAAAAAGAAGATTTTCTAAACAAAACATATGTAGAAGTTGCTAAAAAGGAAGAATTTCTTGAACAAAAAATGCAAAGAAGCAGTTGAATATGAAAATTTTTTAAATCAAACTCACTTAGAGTTTGAGAAAAAAGAACTGTTTCTGAGACAAAAGCGCAAAGAAATTCTTGAAAAAGAAAAGGTTTTGAAACAACAAGAAGATTGTTTGACACAAAAATGCAATGACCTTGAAAAAGAAAATGAAATTTTGAAGCAAAAATATTCAGAAAATGAGTTACACATCTTCATCATATATTCTTGAAGGTATTTTTGAAATCCCAATGGAAAAGAATGAATCTAAAAACAAAGTTGTTGAGAAGGGCAAAGGGTCAGAATATCATCAGGTTCCACCTCCAATGATGGGAAATTATTGTCAACGAGATTATGAGAGGGTGGAAAAGGTGCTGAATATCAAACTAAAATCTGTTTCAAATAAAGTTGATCAGCTGCATGATAATATTGATGTGATTTATACCAAATCTGATGTTGGTGAATCAGAGTTGGTGAATGATGTTGTTGAAAACATTTTTAAAGATGAAAATCAAAATGATTCCACCAAAAATGAAAATTCCAAATCACAAGTTGAAGATGAAGAAAGTTTTCACAAGAATTATCTGAAAAAATTCAAAATCTGATTCAAAAACAAATGATGATCCAATAATGTTGGTGTATCATATGGTTGGATCTGACAAATTATTTTCAGATATTGAATTTCCGATTCAAAATGTGATTGTGGAAAAGATCAAGAAAGTGTTTAAGTTGGTGGAAATTGAAATGTCTGAAGTAGAGAATCTTGCAGGTAAAGCAAGAAATTTGAAGGGCAAAAAATCTTTCTATAACAAAGCATGAAATTTGCATTATCAAAAGAGAAATGACTGAGTTGGTTTAGGTTATAAAAAGAAGAAAAATCAAAACAAAAGATTTCAAAAGTCAAATTTTCAGAAAAAGATGAACTTTGTTCTTGGAACAAGTTCAGAAAAAGAGAAAGAATTTCAATTTAGTCGACAGACTAATGAAGAATTCTATGCTCAAAAGAAATAACATCTATAGGCTAAGGATGTTTCGAGGAAAACATGTTTTAAATGCAAACAAGTTGGACACATTGGTCGCAAATGCCCACAAATTTCAAAGCCTGTTTATGTTGAGAAGAAGGAGAAATCAGATGTTGATAAACATAATACACCCAGATTTGTGCCAAATCAAATTTGGAAACAAAAGAACGAATCGTCAAAAGGAAACATTCAATATGACTCAAGGTTTTATATAAAGAATGTTTCTAAAGGTCAAACCCGGGTGGTTAAAAAAAGAAAATAATTTCTGATGATGGAAAGAAGAAATTTGATTCAATGGAAAAAGTTGAAATCAAGAAACAAAATGTTTTTGTAAAAAATGAAAAAGATTTTCCAAATTTGAATGAATTATATTGTGTCAAAATAAGGTCAATGTAACACCTCGAAAATTTATGTCCAATAATGTATCGACACGTGTCATGAGCTTTAAACGTGTAGAAGATTACTTATGAAGGACTAAAGTTGACCATCAAAGGAAATATGTGAATATAAAGGTTCAAAGTGTCAACAATGGATAAATAAACTTTACTATAACCCTACACGATGTTTACACCCTTAAACGAATGAACCATGGATCATACGAAGCTAATTGTGAAAGAAAGTGAGAAATTTCAAACTACAGGGGTTAAATGTGTCAACATGTTTAAAGTATACCTCTGAGTGACCTTTTAGCAAACCCGAAGCTTTGTAATGATTAATTATGCTCACTAGAATAAATGATAAAAATTTCACAAGGTTTCGATAAAGTATGAGAAAGTTATGACAATATTCGTATACGAGGGGTTAAAAGCGTCAACGTTGAAATTCGTGACTTTTCGGGTGAGCATAAAGTTAACCAAGGACTTAACAATGTTTGGTTATGTCTTGGAGCCCTTAGAAATCAATTTAGAAGGTTAAAAGTGCAAATTGGGAGCTTAAAACCACTTTATAAAGGACCAGGGGCCAAATTGCAATTAGCTGAAACTTGTTTGGCTGGTTCTGGGGAGCCAGGCGGCCCGCGTAAGACTCCTTAAGAGTCTACGCGGCCCGTGTAAACATGCCAGTGACAGAAAACTCCTGGCAGCTGCCAGTTCAGGTCTGTAACCGACTTAAAAGTTTGTTTTCTTATACTAGGGACTCCCCCACTGGTATTTCATGCACTAGGGACAGTTGTGATGATCTGAATCCATGCATAGAGTTGCTTGGCATGATCTAATGGCATCAAAACTCATATATAGGGAGCCCTTTAGTTGCAACACTTCACACATTCACTTGCAAACTTTCACAAGCTTATTTCTGGAGCTCTCTGGTCAGCTACCAAGTTTTCTTAGGCTTCCTAATCGAGCATAGGACCTTTGTAAGTGACCCTAACCTTCCTTAATTCTGTTTTGCTTTGTTAATTAGCTTAAAGTCAAACCATCGTAATTAGAGTTTGACTTCGTGATTAATTAAAATTTGTCCAGTCAAATTTCAAATTGAAAGTACCTATGAGTTGGCAATTATGTGGGCAATAAACCCTTAAAAGGGCACCCTCTTATTCCCACTCTAACTAGGTCAATTGTCGGGTCAAAGTTAATCTTAAAAAGTCAACAGAAAGCTTATTTTCAAATAAACGCATAATTAACAATGTAGAACCCATGCAACCTGTTTTATCACTAATATAACTTGGTAATTAATGTAAGAACATGTCTACACATGTTCAACCCGACAATTTTCAGTTTAGGCTCGGTTCGGAACCGAAAGTCGCATAATTTGACTTTTGCTTTAACTTTCAGTTCTGACCCAATGTAGCATGTTTTAGAAATTCCTTAGAGCTTTATTTGGACCAGGTTTCATGTTTGTATAACCCTCTGTGATTATACAACTTGGTTTATTAGTTATCCGATTCATATGCATGTTTCCATTAAATGCTTAAATGTTAACTATTATGCCCATATGACCTTAAAACGTGATTTTTGAAAAACTAAAAGAATAGAAACCTTCATTACTGATTTATAGACTTGTCCCTAAAATTTGACATCAGTTTGAGGTCTAGATTAGGAGTTATGCTCATTAGCGTAAATGAAAAGCTTTTTATTAATTAAACGGTGTAATTAGCATATAGCCTATCTAAACCCAATTTTTGATACCAAACTTTTTACCTACTGATGTAATATAATATTTTGGGATTTTTGGAGATTTTTATTTATTTTTAGGCTGAGCATAACATAGGGTTCTAAGCTTAATTCGGTATTTGTCGGTTTTGCCCTTTTGGGCTATAAAATGAGTTTTACAAATCCTTTTGATCCCAAACCTTTTGCTACTGATTTTATATGATAAATAAATTATTTTAATCCTTCTGGAATAATAAAAATATCAGCTTTTCTTTAAAAACCCGGAAATCGCTTAAAACCGCCTTTTTACGCGTTTTTAACGCATAGTATGTATTAAAACTATTTTAAATATATAAGACTTGATACCTACTGATATTTTTAGTAAATTTTTATACTTTAACAGTAAGCAAAATTTTTAAACTCAGATTTCCAGTTTTGACCTTTTAAGCCTACGTGAAATTACCAAAATACCCCTAAGGTGCATAGTTTGGTTATAAATGATAAATTTCACATACATGTAATACCCTACTGTTATGACTTATAAAAATAAGTACTTTTACTGATTATATCAGACTTGTAACTCATATTATTATTTAAACTCTTTTATAACCTTTATAATGAAGCCGGGCCATCACACAAACGAACCCCACCGGCCTCAATGAGTACGAGTCCTCAGGAGCATTGGAGGACGTATATAGAGCCAGCGAGGCGATCCGTCTCGCTAAGTTCATCACCATCCTATCACCATTCCTACGGGCCTCATTCTGAAAATGAGCCCCATAACACGCAGCCATCTTTCATCCCTCTCCAGATATCCAGCCCTCTCCATTCATTCGATGACCCGACACCTGTCTTCCGAAGCCGGTTCAACCCGGCAAACTACATTGAAGAACCAGTGGGTTTTAACCCACTAGGACCTGAAGACCACTTCTCGGGCGACCATGCGATGGACATGGACGAAGACACGGATCCCGCCGAGCCTCCAACCGGGACCCCTAACCACCCCATCGAAATTTCGGATGGGTCACCTTTGGTGGGATCACCTTATAATGGTCCCGACAGCTATGAGGAGAGGTTCAGACAGATCGACTGGGTGTTTACTCCCAGTTACCACAACTCACCGCAGCAGCAGCAGGATCCCTCCGAGGATTCTCGTTTTGTCGCGGTCACTCCGCCACCACCACCAGTTCAGCAACAGCCTCCGGAGCCACCGAGGCAAAGAAGATCGAACGCACGGATGTCCATGCGAGGAGGAGTGCATATCAGCACCCCTCAACCTTCAAGTGGCAGCCGCTACCCGCCACTCCATGAAGACCCGCAGATGGGTGGGCCTTCAAACCCCGTCTCGGAAGTAAACTCTACGCCTGTCGCGCCACCACCGTTGGGCTTTGGCGAACCAATACCTACATACACCGGTACGGTGGCGTATAATCCCTTTGAGCAGCCGGCTCACACCAACTACAACTACGCTAATGTTGACCCGTACCAGGCGGCGTGGGATTACAATGCTCTCCATCCCGAGGGGCCCTTTGGAGTCCCATATCAAGCTGGATATTCACCCTATGGGTACCCACCATATGGGTATCAACAACCGCCACCTCCTCAACTTCCGCAGTATCAGCAGCCCCCGCAGCTGCCAGTAATATCGCCACCACAGCATCAGGAAATTCTTCAAAGGTTGAGTCAGGTGCAGCATGAGGTTCGGGAAGGGCGTAGGCAAAACCGAGGAATTTTCAAGGGTCTGGCGAACTTAATCAAGGGAAAGAGCAAGAAGGATCATTAAATCCTTTATTTGTTGTTTGTTTTTAGTGTTGTAATCAAGTCCCTGCGTGGACATTTGTTTCTGTATTCAGCCCCTGCGTGGGCATGTCTTTCAGTATTCCGCCCCTGCGTGGGCATGTTTTTCTGTTTAACCCCTGCGTGGGTATGTTAGGTTGTTTCGCCCCTGCGTGGGCATGTTATTTCAGTAGAAGTCCCGTTTAGGGCAAATCTATACTTGTTAATTTTGGTAGTGGAATGGTTTAATTTAGATTTTCATTTTTGCTAAATTATATGCGTAAACATAAAATATGAAATAAATGAAAATATAAACATTCCTTTTATAAGACCTATCATTATAATAAAATGATAAAATCTAAAAAAGGACAAGACCTAGCCATGTGTCATTTTAAGACAAGGCCAAGATGGTAGTTCCCCAAATTAGATTCAGATCCTTATTAACAACTCAATTTAGGATTTTTCTGTATTAAAAATTAAAAAGAATCTTAAAGGTAAAACCTAGCCACATGTCATTCTAGATATGGCCAAGACGGTAAAACCTATTCAAAAGGTTCAAATCCTTGTTAACATCTGAAAACATGTTAACACTCCTGGCAAAATGTGATTCGATAAAATCGCATAAGTCATCCTTACATTGGATTCTTCCAATTTCTTTTATATTAAATATCCAATAGGGATGTAATGCCTACGGGCTATATTCATTGTCATATAAGACAAAAGACAGTCGTGGTCTTCGACCCCCTATTAAGAAGAGGTAATAAATTATAATTAGAACCTCAATACCTTGATCCCATAAGATCATGATTAAAAATTTAAAACTGTCCATATGACTAGGCCTTTTTGCCATTAAAATATTTTAATTATAACTAAGGATTATTATAATGAAAACTCCTGAATATGTATATGCCTAACAAATTAATCGAAATGGTTTCTTAAATACCATGATTAATAAGTCATCTAGAATGATAAAACTGTTATAGACCTCTGAGTAAATTAAAATCATTTATTTTATGTAGCAATCAAGCTACATGCCTGGGTCAGATGAAGTCAACAGTCACCCCAGAGATAATCATGACACCTCCAGAGTCAACGTAGCAGGAGCAGAATTACAGGCATTGATAGACAATGATGTTACAAGAGCTTTGGATAGGCAATTCAATGAATCCAGTGGTACCCATGTAAGGACCCAATCTGTACCACATACGAAGCCACCCTCAAGAACTCATACTGCTCACAAAAGTGATTCTCATCACTCATCAAACCAGAGGAGTGTTCCATCTAAGAGAGTTGTGTTAAGTCGTTCAAAGGTGAGGCACTAGCCTGGTGGAGGTCTTTGATCCAAGCCACAGGGAAAATCCCATTATGCAATCTGTCTTGGGAGCAGTTTGTGACATTGATTAAGGAGAATTACTGCCCTCAGCATGAGGTTGAAAAGATTGAAGCTGATTTCTTGTCATTGGTTATGAAAAACATAGATTGTCAAGCCTACCTTACGAGCTTCAACACTATGTCAAGACTGGTTCCGTATCTGGTAACTCCGGAACCCAAGAGGATAGCTCGTTTCATTGGGGGTTTGGCCCCAGAAATCAAGGCCAGTGTGAAGGCCTCCAGACCAGCTACTTTTCGGTCTGCAGCTGATATATCATTGTCTCTTACTTTGGACGCGGTTAGGCAAAGGTCACTCAGAAACACCGATGCTGAGAAGAGAAAGCGTGAGGATGACAACTCACGACGTTCAGACAAGAAGCGTAAGGGAAACAATGACCACAAGAAGAGTTCTGGAACGAAAAAGGATGGTCAACAGTCGGGTGATAAGCCCAAGTGTAAAATCTGTAAGAAGCACCATTTTGGGAAGTGCAGATATGAATCGAAATCTCAGTCACAGCCGAGAGCTTGTGGGATATGTAAATATTCTGAGCATAAGACATTGGACTATAAGAAAATCAAGGATGCAACGTGCTACAACTGCAACGAGAAAGGGCACATTAAGTCCAACTGCCCAAAGTTTGCAAAGAAGGCTGAAGATGGGAAAAAGACCAATGCTAGGGTCTTCCAGATGAACGGGCAAGAGGCGATCCAGAATGATAATGTCATAACATGTACCTTCCTTATTAATGATGTTTATGCAAGGGTGTTATTTGATTCTGGAGCAGATAAGTCATTTGTTGAGTTTTGTAAGTTGTTAAACCTACCTGTTAGAACCCTAAGCATAAAATATGAGGTTGAATTAGCCGATGGCACCATAGAAACCACATCAACCGTGTTAGATGGATGTTTCATATCCATTAGGAACCACTCTTTTCCATTGTCCCTACTTCCTTTGAAATTAGCTGGATTTGACATAGTAATAGGCATGGATTGGTTATCTCATAACCAAGCGCAGATTATGTGTGACAAGAAGCAAGTAGTGATCAAGACTCCGTATGGTGAGCCACTTACTATTCAAGGAGATACCCAGTATGGACTGCCTGAGGAAGTGTCTATGCTCAAGGCATCAAGGTGTATGAAGAAGGGTTGTGTCATCTACATGGCACAAGTAACTATTGATGAACCGAAGCCTAAGATTGAAGATATCCCCGTCATCTCTGAATATCCCGAAGTATTCCCTGAAGAACTACCTGGATTGCCACCAGATAGGCAAGTAGAATTCAGAATTGACATTGTTCCAGGAGCGTCACCTGTTGCAAGGGCACCTTACAGGTTGGCACCAACAGAGATGAAAGAGTTAAGGACTCAGTTAGATGATTTGTTGGCAAAAGGTTTCATTCATCCTAGTTCATCTCCTTGGGGAGCACCAATCCTGTTTGTGAAGAAGAAGGATGGATCGATGCGTCTATGCATCGATTATCGCGAGCTTAATAAGTCACTATCAAGAATAGATATCCATTGCCCAGGATCGACGATCTGTTCGATCAACTTCAAGGAGCGAGTTATTTCTCCAAGATCGATTTGAGGTCAGGCTACCATCAACTGAAGGTTAAAGATGAAGATGTACACAAGACTGCATTTAGGACTCGTTATGGTCATTACGAGTTCTTAGTGATGCCTTTTGGGCTCACTAATGCACCAGCAGCGTTCATGGATCTCATGAACCGCGTCTGCAAGCCCTACTTGGATAAATTTGTCATCGTGTTCATCAATGATATTCTTATTTACTCGAAGACTCAAGCTGACCACGAGAAGCACCTTCGTTGTATTCTTAAGCTGCTTCAACAAGAAAAGCTCTATGCCAAATTTTCTAAGTGTGAATTCTGGCTTCGTGAAGTCCAATTCCTTGGACATGTTGTTAGTGAGCGTGGTATCCAAGTAGATCCCGCTAATATTGAAGACATTATGAACTGGCAAGAGCCAAAGACGCCTACGGAGATTCGCAGCTTTCTAGGACTGGCAGGATACTACAGGCGATTTATTGAAAACTTCTCAAGAATTGCAGCACCCCTGACTCTTCTCACTCGAAAGAATAGCAAGTTTGACTGGGGGCCTAAGCAGAAAGAATCTTTCGATATTCTGAAGCAGAAGTTGAGCAACGCTCCAGTATTAACGTTGCCTGATGGAATTGATGAATTTGTAGTATATTGTTGTGACAACCCTCATAATTCCTTGTATCCGTACAATTTATTAATGATAAATAAAGTGCTTGATGACTGTGCTGAATCATTTAACTGCTTTCTGATTTCTGTGTTATAGTTACATGTGCTTGTAACATACTAGTAGTGTACAGAAAAGTTACTAAATAGTCTGGTATTCTTTCCTGATTGTTGAAAATTAAAAACGTTACAAAAATATATATGTAGGACGCTTTACGGATTAATTTAACACTTTAACGGGACAACACCCAACCGAACAACCGGACTTTACCCGGAACATAAAAATATTGTCAAACACATTGTTTTTATTTTTCTGAGCTAGTTAGGGTCCCCGAACACCCTAACACACTAAATATTTTATAACACACTTAAATCTTTAACTTAACTACTTCATCTTCTAACTAATTAGTTAACCACCTTTACAACTCAACTAGAAGCCAACCCCCCCCCCCCAACCGGTTATGAGACAAATAGGACCCCCATGATTTTACTTTAATTATTTAGTTGATCTTGTTAAGTAATATGGGGACATAAGGACTAGGGGTTAAAAGAATGTTGGAGTTTGCTTATAAAAAACCACTAGATTTTTGCACATTCATTTCATCCTCATCTTCCACAAACTCTTCTCCTCCCTCCTTTCCCTTGTTTCAGCCAAACCCAAACCCCATCATCATCATCCTCATTCAACCAACTTCATCCAATCTCCATACATACAAAGGTGTAAAAGGTCACACAAGGGAACTAGGAGCTTTCGGAAGCTCAAAGACCTCCTTCATTTGCTATTAACCACCACTTTTCTACACTCGAACTTCCCTAGTCTTGAACTAGTGGTAAGAACTTAGATCCGTTCATTTTTCATGTTATTAGAGTGGTTAATAGTTATTTGATTATGAGAATCCATGAACACTAAAGAACCATGAACAAAGTCTTGCACATAAACTAACTTTGTGATGAAATATTGTTGAAATACAATGAGGTGATGTTAATATGAAGTTGTCTCGATTCTTGTTGATTTCCTGATGATTTGCTGGTTAATATTGATGTTTGATGTTGTTGTGATCACTAAACATGTTAACGGAATCAATCGAACACGAGTTAGTAAGCTAAAAGCTGAAAAACAGCTTCTGTCCAAGCCTTTACAGCCAACTTCAGTTGGCTGTAAACAGGGCATAACTCAACGAAAAACTGATATTTTGAGTCTATAACGTGTTATTATGAACTACGGTTCTAATGGCACCAGAATCATAATTTTTGGACTCCGTTTACTATTTTTAAAGTGTCATTTTGTAACAGCAGCTAGAGCTGCATTTTTTCTGCTGAAAATATGCGTTCTGTTTTCTGTCATAACTTGAGTTCTGTGTAGAGTTAGATCATGAAATTTGTACTGTAGATGACCACCGATGTATTTGTAATTTTTTCACTGGAATTTCGTAAATCGGACTCTCGATGAATTTTAAATAAATGATTCCGTGGACTGCAATCAGAAAAAGATGAATCTGATTGCAGTCCGGAAAATGAATTTTTATAAAATATTAGTGATGAATTGGATCCCGAGATTTTTACACAATAATATTTGAATCGTTTAAGATATTCTGTAAAAAGTTGGAAATTTTTGGAATAAGTTAACTATTTTATCTAAATCCCCGAAGACAGCCAGTTTTGAAGATTAAAACTGAAATGACATAAGTAGTAATTTGCGTGTCTAAATGTCGAGTATGTTATCTGAGGATGATCTAACATGTTATATGTGTTATGTGCAATGTCATACGTTTGCTTATGAACAGGAATAGATGGGAAGTTTATATGGGCATAAACCGCTAAAGTAATGCATGTTATGTGTTAGATACGTGTAGGAACTTTGTGCTCTATTTGAAACCACTAAATGACTAACTGGTAATCATATTAGGACGTGATTGACTGACCTTGACTGTTAGCTATATTTGAGAGTCAAACCGAGCAACCAAAGGTGAGTTCACACACTTTCTAAGGCATGGGATTCCCGGTGGTTTGGGAACGGGTTAAAGAATTAAAACGGAATCTACATATCCTACTTAGGTAGGATATGTACGGCCATCCTCCTTGGGTAGGATGCCAATAATAATCCCGCGTATTCTCTTTGGGAATAACTACGTACGTTCATCCTCCTTGGGTAGGACAACAACCTTAAAACTTACTAGACAAAATTCTATCATAAGTCCCTCATTTTATACCGACTTAATCGCCGAGGCCGATGGCGAGCGGGTCATTAGTTAATAGCGCTATTAGGTTTAACAAACCTCACACCGTGTCGTTCGAATGGGCGTGTACTAATGGACTAAGGCAAAGGGTCAATGATGATAGATATTGACTTAGGGCACAACTTACTTTCGTTAGTAGTCGATATCATACCGTCTAGTAGTTCACATGGGGAAGCCCCCACTGATTATGGATATGGTTTGGGTAATAAAAGGAACTGGTTAAACATACTTTCAACTACGGGGTAACCCCCACGGCACATAAGCCAACGAAAGTCAAACCACGTTTTTCAGAAACAACTTAAAACTAAACAACCAAACGTGAACTCACTCAACTTTGTTGTTGACTCGTTGTTACATGCCTTACAGGTCGCTAGATGCTTACGGAGCTTGCACGAGGAGGAGGTTGTTGTGGAATATGGATGTTAAGCCCCGTGTTAAACATTTAATCCTTATGAACTTATTAAACCTACGTTTTGGACTTTAAACTTATGAACTATGGGACTTATGTTTTGAACTTACGTGTTATGCTTCCGCTGTTAACCTAAAGTCGGTTTACTTCCTTTTGGTCACCAATCGTATTGTGGTTGGTTTTATTTACTTAATTGTGTTGTTCAATATGATTGGTGGCTCGATCCTGGTCATGTCACGCCTCCAAGCGGTGATACTCCGCATGGTGGATTTTGGGGGTGTGACAGATTGGTATCAGAGCCATTGGTTATAGTGAACTTGGTTTTAAAAAGGGGAAAAACTTTTTGATAAAACCAGACTATAACCTGTACAGTGCTTAACGATCCACAACGACGCTTCACTCCACGTGCAAGACTCGACACAATAGGTGGTATGATTTATGTTATATTGTCGATTAGATAGTTCACACTGTGAATTAGTTAATGTGATAACTGCTATTTGAACCTTGTGTGCTTACTCTCTTCTGTCACTCCACACTTACGCACCTTGCGACACCTTACTTACGTGTGTTCCTTCGATGTGAAGATCATGAGTGGATGTCTCGACATGACCCAGGGTCAGCTGACGACCTTGATTAACGAATGGATTGCTGAAGCCTTAGCAACCCAAACAGGAAATCAACCCATGCACCCTCAAACGCGCATAGGCACCCTCAAGGCGTTCTTGGAGTGCAAACCTCCCACTTTCGACGGCACTGGAGGGGCAATTGGCCTTCTACACTGGATCCGAAGAATCGAATATACATTCGAAGAAAGTGAAAGCCCTGCCAGCAAACGAGTAAAGTACGCTACCGGCATATTGCAGGGGAAAGCGTATTCTTGGTGGAACGCACAAGTTCAGATGCTCGGGTTGGCAGACGCGAATGCCACCCTCTTGAGCGACTTCAAGGATTGGATTAAGGAAGAATTCTGCCACCTGGACGACATTCTGGAACTGGAAATAGAGTATTATGGTTTGAAGATGGAAGGATCAGAGATTGAGGCGTACACAAAGAAGTCTAACGACTTGGCTGCCTTATGTCCTAACATGTCACAACCCATATCTAGGCGAATCAGGCTATACCTCAGAGGCTTAGTCCTGGAAATCCAAGGGTCTGTGAGTGCGGCCAACCTTCCCACAATCCAGCAAGTCGTTCGTTTGGCGCACCAACTCACCGATCAGGCGGTGGAAGAGGGCAAGTTGCCTAAGCGTAACTCTTCCAATGCAAATGCTCTTATTAGTAACAAGTATATTTGGGGTGATCACCAAGGTGAGGGTCCTAGCTCTATACGACGGGAACCGCACAGGAAACTCGGGCTGAACTACCAAAATCAGGGGGGATACCTAGGGAATAAACCGAGATGCCGCAAGTGCCAACGGCACCACAGCGGGTCATGTGCGGAATCGTGTTGTCATCAGTGCAAGAAGTTGGGACATATGGCTAGAGACTGTAGGAGCCCATATCCTGCAAACCGGAACCAACGGCAACACCAGCAGGGTAATGAGAGATGTTACCAGTGCGGTGCTGAGGGTCACTTCAAGTGGAACTGTCCGCAGATGAGACAGAATCGTGACAACAGTGGCAACCAGGACAACGGGAACAATAACGGAAACAATAAGGATAACCGCAGGACTAGTAAGCATGAGTTCCTGAATGGACAAGAGGAAGAAGGAAACAACCCCAACGTTGTGGCGGGTAAGTTCCTACCAGACAATTTCCTTGTTTCTATTTTAGTTAATTCGGGTACAGATGTTAGATATGTGTTCCTAAGAGTTAGTCAGGTGCTTAAGCGTACCCCATTATCCTTAAAACACCAAACATGTTGTAGAACTAGCTAATGGTGAAAGTCTTAAGGGCACACATACAGTTAAGGGTTGTAACCTCGTCTTAGCTGGTCAGACCCTCTCTATCGATCTTATTCCTATCGTACTTGGTAGCTTCGACGCTGTTATTAGGAAGGAATGGTTATCTCACCAGCAAGCGGAAATCCTTTGCAACAAGAAGATTGTCCGTATTCCTCATTCTAGTGAAGAACCCCTCATGATTCATGGTGACAAGAGTGGTGCTGTCGTAGACATCATCTCTTTCCTTAAGGCCCAAAAGTGTTTGCGAAAGGGCCACACTGCTATCCTAGCCCTCGTTTCTGATGCATCCTCGGAAGAAAGGAAGATAGAAGACATTCCTATCGTGCGCGACTTTCCTGAGGTATTTCCTGGCCTTCCGCCCCATCGTCAAGTTGAGTTTCAAATCGAGCTAGCTCCTGGAGCAGCACCAGTAGCTCGAGCACCATACCGTCTAGCCCCATCAGAACTTGAAGAACTGTCCACGCAGTTACAAGAACTCTTGGAAAAGGGTTTTATACGTCCTAGCTCTTCGCCGTGGGGAGCTCCAGTCTTGTTCGTGAAGAAGAAAGACGGTACTTTTAGAATGTGTATCGACTACCGTGAACTCAACAAGGTAACCGTGAAGAATCGTTATCCTCTTCCACGTATTGACGACTTGTTCGACCAGCTGCAAGGATCGAGCTATTACTCTAAGATTGATTTGAGATCTGGATACCATCAGCTGAGAGTCCGAGAGGAGGACGTTTCCAAAACAGCATTTAGAACTCGTTACGGCCATTACGAGTTTCTGGTAATGCCTTTCGGATTAACGAATGCACCTGCGGTCTTCATGGATCTCATGAACCGAGTGTGCAAGCCTTACCTGGATAAGTTCGTTATTGTTTTCATCGACGATATCCTGATCTATTCGAAGAGTCAGGAGGAACATGAGCAGCATCTACGACTTATGCTGGAACTTCTTCGAGCAGAGCAACTGTATGCTAAATTTTCGAAATGTGACTTCTGGCTTCGCGAAGTCCACTTTCTAGGCTATGTGGTAAACAAGGATGGGATTCATGTGGATCCATCCAAGGTTGACTCGATCAAGAACTGGCCTGTACCCCGTATACCAACAGAAATCAGCCAATTCTTGGGTTTGGCAGGATATTACAGAAGATTTATAAAGGATTTCTCCAAGATTGCGCAACCTCTCACTTCACTGACTCAGAAGGGTGTCACCTATCGTTGGGGTGATGCACAGGAATCTGCTTTTCAACATCTAAAAGATAGACTTTGTAGCGCGCCTATTCTCTCATTGCCTGAAGGCACAGATGATTTTGTGGTTTATTGCGACGCTTCCATCCAAGGACTTGGTTGCGTGTTGATGCAACGCGACAAGGTCATTGCCTACGCATCGCGCCAACTTAAAGTTCATGAAATGAACTACACTATGCATGACTTGGAATTGGGAGCAGTTGTTTTCGCACTTAAGATATGGAGACATTACCTGTACGGTACCAAGTGCACCACTTACACCGATCACAGGAGTCTCGAGCATATCTTTAAGCAAAAGGAGTTAAACATGCGACAACGTCGATGGGTCGAGCTCTTGAATGATTACGAATGTGCGATCAAGTACCATCCGGGCAAGGCCAATGTTGTGGCCGACGCCCTTAGTCGAAAGGATACTATACCTAAGCGTGTACGTG
Organism: Helianthus tuberosus; assembly: GCA_030545235.1. Taxonomy (NCBI): domain Eukaryota; kingdom Viridiplantae; phylum Streptophyta; class Magnoliopsida; order Asterales; family Asteraceae; genus Helianthus; species Helianthus tuberosus. The sequence continues at coordinate 43,422,925 of CM060392.1, forward strand.
CGTTACAGCTTACCATTCACTCTAACCTTCCCGCTCAAATTCGTGATGCTCAGGTTGAAGCATTAAAAGCAGAAAACATCAGGGCTGAGTCCCTGCGAGGGTCGAGGCAGTGGCTAGAACAAAAGGAAAACGGCGCCTACTATGTTAACGGACGCATCTGGGTTCCACTTTATGGAAACTTAAGCGAGCTTGTGATGGATGAAGCCCATAAGTATCGTTATTCAGTACATCTTGGTTCGGATAAAATGTACCATGATCTCAAGACTACATACTGGTGGCCTGGGATGAAAGCCCACATAGCAACCTACGTCAGTAAATGCTTGACTTGTGCCAGAGTCAAGACTGAATATCAAAAACCATCAGGCCTACTACAACAACCAGAGATACCTAAATGGAAATGGGAGCAAATTTCCATGGATTTCGTTACTGGCCTGCCCAGATCTCAACGCGGAAATGATACCATATGGGTGATCGTGGATCGACTGACCAAGTCTGCACACTTTCTGGCTATCAAGGAAACCGACAAGTTTTCTACTTTAGCAGACATCTACCTAAAGGAAGTAGTATCAAGGCACGGAGTGCCAACCTCCATCATTTCTGATCGTGACGCGCGTTTTACTTCTGAACTGTGGCAAGCTATGCACAAGTCTTTTTGCTCACGTTTAGATATGAGCACCGCTTATCACCCACAGACGGATGGGCAATCTGAACGCACCATCCAGACCCTTGAAGACATGCTTAGGGCATGTGTAATTGATTTTGGTAATGGATGGGAAAAACACCTCCCGCTAGTGGAGTTTTCGTATAACAACAGCTACCACACCAGCATCCAGGCCGCTCCGTTCGAGGCATTGTACGGACGGAAGTGCCGATCATCTCTTTGTTGGGCAGAAGTTGGCGACGGTCAGATCACTGGCCCAGAACTTGTAGTAGATACAACCGAAAGGATCGCTCAGATACGACAACGAATGGCGGCAGCTCGCGACCGTCAGAAAAGCTATGCTGATAAGCGCAAGAAACCACTCGAGTTCCAGGTTGGGGATCGAGTGCTACTCAAAGTCTCACCTTGGAAAGGTGTAGGACGCTTTACGGATTAATTTAACACTTTAACGGGACAACACCCAACCGAACAACCGGACTTTACCCGGAACATAAAAATATTGTCAAACACATTGTTTTTATTTTTCTGAGCTAGTTAGGGTCCCCGAACACCCTAACACACTAAATATTTTATAATACACTTAAATCTTTAACTTAACTACTTCATCTTCTAACTAATTAGTTAACCACCTTTACAACTCAACTAGAAGCCAACCCCCCCCCCCCCCCCCCAACCGGTTATGAGACAAATAGGACCCCCATGATTTTACTTTAATTATTTAGTTGATCTTGTTAAGTAATATAGGGACATAAGGACTAGGGGTTAAAAGAATGTTGGAGTTTGCTTATAAAAAACCACTAGATTTTTGCACATTCATTTCATCCTCATCTTCCACAAACTCTTCTCCTCCCTCTTTTCCCTTGTTTCAGCCGAACCCAAACCCCATCATCATCATCCTCATTCAACCAACTTCATCCAATCTCCATACATACAAAGGTGTAAAAGGTCACACAAGGGAACTAGGAGCTTTCGGAAGCTCAAAGACCTCCTTCATTTGCTATTAACCACCACTTTTCTACACTCGAACTTCCCTAGTCTTGAACTAGTGGTAAGAACTTAGATCCGTTCATTTTTCATGTTATTAGAGTGGTTAATAGTTATTTGATTATGAGAATCCATGAACACTAAAGAACCATGAACAAAGTCTTGCACATAAACTAACTTTGTGATGAAATATTGTTGAAATACAATGAGGTGATGTTAATATGAAGTTGTCTCGATTCTTGTTGATTTCCTGATGATTTGCTGGTTAATATTGATGTTTGATGTTGTTGTGATCACTAAACATGTTAACGGAATCAATCGAACACGAGTTAGTAAGCTAAAAGCTGAAAAACAGCTTCTGTCCAAGCCTTTACAGCCAACTTCAGTTGGCTGTAAACAGGGCATAACTCAACGAAAAACTGAAATTTTGAGTCTATAACGTGTTATTATGAAATACGGTTCTAATGGCACCAGAATCATAATTTTTGGACTCCGTTTACTATTTTTAAAGTGTCATTTTGTAACAGCAGCTAGAGCTGCATTTTTTCTGCTGAAAATATGCGTTCTGTTTTCTGTCATAACTTGAGTTCTGTGTAGAGTTAGATCATGAAATTTGTACTGTAGATGACCACCGATGTATTTGTAATTTTCTCATTGGAATTTCATAAATCGGACTCTCGATGAATTTTAAATAAATGATTCCGTGGACTGAAATCAGAAAAAGATGAATCTGATTGCAGTCCGGAAAATGAATTTTTATAAAATATTGGTGATGAATTGGATCTTGAGATTTTTACACAATAATATTTGGATCGTTTAAGATATTCTGTAAAAAGTTGTGAATTTTTGGAATAAGTTAACTATTTTATCTAAATCCCCGAATACAGCCCAGTTTTGAAGATTAAAACTGAAATGACATAAGTAGTAATTTGCGTGTCTAAATGTCGAGTATGTTATCTGAGGATGATCTAACATGTTATATGTGTTATGTGCAATGTCATACGTTTGCTTATGAATGGGAATAGATGGGAAGTTTATATAGGCATAAACCGCTAAAGTAATGCATGTTATGTGTTAGATACGTGTAGGAACTTTGTGCTCTATTTGAAACCACTAAATGACTAACTGGTAATCATATTAGGACGAGATTGACCGACCTTGACTGTTAGCTATATTTGAGAGTCAAACCGAGCAACCAAAGGTGAGTTCACACACTTTCTAAGGCATGGGATTCCCGGTGGTTTGGGAACGGGTTAAAGAATTAAAACGGAATCTACATATCCTACTTAGGTAGGATATGTACGGCCATCCTCCTTAGGTAGGATGCCAATAATAATCCTGCGTATTCTCTTTGGGGAGAACTACATACGTTCGTCCTCCTTGGGTAGGACAACAACCTTAAAACTTACTAGACAAAACTCTATCATAAGTCCCTCATTTTATATCGACTTTATCGCCGAGGCCGATGGCGAGCAGGTCATTAGTTAATATCGCTATTAGGTTTAACAAACCTCACACCGTGTCATTCGAACGGGCGTGTACTAATGGACTAAGGCAAAGGGTCAATGATGATAGACATTGACTTAGGGCACAACTTACTTTCGTTAGTAGTCGATATCATACCGTCTAGTAGTTCACATGGGGAAGCCCCCACTGATTATGGATATGGTTTGGGTAATAAAAGGAACTGGTTAAACATACTTTCAACTACGGGGTAACCCCCACGGCACATAAGCCAACGAAAGTCAAACCACGTTTTTCAGAAACAACTTAAAACTAAACAACCAAACGTGAACTCACTCAACTTTGTTGTTGACTCGTTGTTACATGCCTTACATGTCGCTAGATGCTTACGGAGCTTGCACGAGGAGGAGGTTGTTGTGGAATATGGATGTTAAGTCCCGTGTTAAACATTTAATCCTTATGAACTTATAAAACCTACGTTTTGGACTTTAAACTTATGAACTATGGGACTTATGTTTTGAACTTACGTGTTATGCTTCCGCTGTTAACCTAAAGTCGGTTTACTTCCTTTTGGTCACCAATCGTATTGTGGTTGGTTTTATTTACTTAATTGTGTTGTTCAATATGATTGGTGGCTCGATCCTAGTCATGTCACGCCTCCAAGCGGTGATACTCCGCATGGTGGATTTTGGGGGTGTGACAATTGTGATGCATCACACACCGGTATGGGATGTGTGCTTATGCAGAAAGGCAAAGTCATTGCCTATGCTTCACGCCAGTTAAAGGTGCACGAGAAGAATTACACCACCCATAACTTGGATTTGGTTATCTAATTAAAGAATTGAGGATGTTAGGAATTGAGAAGAATCGAGAGGAGATGGTAGATGAATTCGTAGATGCACTTTTAAACGAAAATGATTGGTCTACGTTTATTTTGATCATGAAAATAGTCTAGAATATGATACCATTGGTTTTAATAGATTAATTTAGAAACTGGAAGCACACAAGTTAGAATTGAGAAAAGCAGGAAAAATACAGAATCAACAACAAGATGTGAGTCTGTATTACAAAAGTGGTAGTTCATGAGATAATCAAAGTCCAAAAGTACAGACAACATTTAGTGCAGACAGTTCAACAGGGGTTTCTGGTTTCTCAACAAATGATAATTCAAGCAGCAGTGGGTTTGCAACATTTTCGAGCTATGAATCTAACTCCTCAACTCCAAATTCAAAATCATCACAAGGTTCAAACTCACATTCAAACCAAAGAAATGGTCAGTCTCATGTGCTATAATACAATGTTTCAATAAATCTGCAAAATGATCACGGTTTGAATGAATCCACAGTAAAACAGCAGATGGCATTTCTGGCATCAGTTCTTGAGTCATATGACAGTCTTATAGCTGGAAAAATTGGAAATTGTAATATGACTAAAGAGAACTATCACCGGGTTGATCCAGAAGAATTAGAAATGATGGATATTATGTGGAACATGGCGAGTATTTTGAGATGAGCATAGAGATTTGCTGAAATTACAAGGAGACAGTGTTTGTTTGTATCAGATTCTAAACTAGGTTTTGACAACTCAAAAGTAACTTGTTTCAGATGCAAACGAAAGGACATTTCAAAAGAGAGTGCACAAGTCAAGAAAATCAGGATAACATCAATCTTTTCAGTGATTATTACAAGCAAGCAATATATCACAAATAGCAAAGACCACAAATTGAAGCTGGACCATCAAAATCAAAAAACAAAGCATTAGTCTTCATATAAGAAGATGAGGGTTTTAACTGGAATAATATGTTTTCTCAACCTGATGGACGAGCAATGCTTGCTGAAGTTAAAGAAGAACCTCAGCAGACGGTTAAAGAAGTTGAAGAAGAATGTTGTTTTGATGAAGTTTCTAAAAATTTTGATGTTTCTATAGCTGATGAAATTTACAATAATTTTGAAGAAATGTTCTACAGCTGCGTCGGAATTAGCAGGGAGGAGAGAGATAGAAGGAAAAGGTAATGAAAGAAGACCAGGCGATGGCAGCTCAGATTGTTGAAGAAGATGGAAAGAAAGGTGAAACTGAGAGTAAGTTTGATATTATACCATGTGAAGTCTGTGTAGAAAATGAGGAATTTTTCAAACAAAAATGCACAGTTCTTGATAAAAAAGAAGATTTTCTAAACAAAACATATGTAGAAGTTGCTAAAAAGGAAGAATTTCTTGAACAAAAAATGCAAAGAAGCAGTTGAATATGAAATTTTTTTAAATCAAACTCACTTAGAGTTTGAGAAAAAAGAACTGTTTCTGAGACAAAAGCGCAAAGAAATTCTTGAAAAAGAAAAGGTTTTGAAACAACAAGAAGATTGTTTGACACAAAAATGCAATGACCTTGAAAAAGAAAATGAAATTTTGAAGCAAAAATATTCAGAAAATGCAATGATTGTGTTAAAAAGATACAAATTTTCAAGAATTGCAGAAGCATAATGATGTGTTAAAATTTGATTGTTTTAAGATGAAAGAAGCGTATGATGAAATGAGTAAGAAAATTAAACCATTTGTTGAAGCATTTAAAAAAGATGCTGAAACTATAAGATTTCTTGAAGGAAATTATAAAGAGAAATAAAAGACAATGAATTTCTATCTTGATTAAATTGCATTACTTAAGCATGAATTCGCTGAAATTGAAAAGAAGAATAAAAAATTAACGAGTTACACATCTTCATCATATATTCTTGAAGGTATTTTTGAAATCCCAATGGAAAAGAATGAATCTGAAAACAAAGTTGCTGAGAAGGGCAAAGGGTCAGAATATCATCAGGTTCCACCTCCAATGATGGGAAATTATTGTCAACGAGATTATGAGAGGGTGGAAAAGGTGCTGAATATCAAACTAAAATCTGTTTCAAATGAAGTTGATCAGCTGCATGATAATATTGATGTGATTTATACCAAATCTGATGTTGGTGAATCAGAGTTGGTGAATGATGTTGTTGAAAACGTTTTTAAAGATGAAAATCAAAATGATTCCACAAAAAATGAAAATTCCAAATCACAAGTTGAAAATGAAGAAAGTTTTCACAAGAATTATCTGAAAAAATTCAAAATCTGATTCAAAAACAAATGATGATCCAATAATGTTGGTGTATCATATGGTTGGATCTAACAAATTATTTTCAGATATTGAATTTTCGATTCAAAATGTGATTGTGGAAAAGATCAAGAAAGTGTTTAAGTTGGTGGAAATTGAAATGTCTGAAGTAGAGAATCTTGCAGGTAAAGCAAGAAATTTGAAGGGCAAAAAATCTTTCTATAACAAACCATGAAATTTGCATTATCAAAAGAAAAATGAACGAGCTGGTTTAGGTTATAAAAAGAAGAAAAATCAAAACAAAAGATTTCAAAAGTCAAATTTTCAGAAAAAGATGAACTTTGTTCTTGGAAAAAGTTCAGAAAAAGAGAAAGAATTTCAATTTAGTCGACAGACTAATGAAGAATTCCATGCTAAAAAGAAATAACATCTATAGGCTAAGGATGTTTCAAGGAAAACATGTTTTAAATGCAAACAAGTTGGACACATTGGTCGCAAATGTCCATAAATTTCAAAGCCTGTTTATGTTGAGAAGAAGGAGAAATCAGATGTTGATAAACAGAATACACCTAGATTTGTGCCAAATCAAATTTGGAAACAAAAGAATGAATCGTCAAAAGGAAACATTCAATATGACTCAAGGTTTTATATAAAGAATGTTTCTAAAGGTCAAACCCGGGTGGTTAAAAAAAGAAAATATTTTTTTATGATGGAAATAAGAAATTTGATTCAATGGAAAAAGTTGATATCAAGAAACAAAATGTTTTTGTAAAAAATGAAAAAGATTTTCCAAATTTGAATTAATTATATTGTGTCAAAATAAGGTCAATGTAACACCTCGAAAATTTATGTCCAATAATGTATCGACATGTGTCATGAGCTTTAAACGTATAGAAGATTACTTATGAAGGACTAAAGTTGACAAACAAAGGAAATATGTGAATATAAGGGTTCAAAGTGTCAACAATGGATAAATATACTTTACTATAACCCTACACGATGTTTACACCCTTAAACGAATAAACCATGGATCATACGAAGCTAATTGTGAGAGAAAGTGAGAAATTACAAACTACAGGGGTTAAATGTGTCAACATGCTTAAAGTATACCTCTGAGTGACCTTTTAGCAAACCCGAAGCTTTGTAATGATTAATTATGCTCACTAGAATAAGTGATAAAAATTTCACAAGGTTTCGATAAAGTATGAGAAAGTTATGACAATATTCGTATACGAGGGGTTAAAAGCGTCAACGTTGAAATTCGTGACTTTTCGGGTGAGCATAAAGTTAACCAAGGACTTAACAATGTTTGGTTATGTCTTGGAGCCCTTAGAAATCAATTTAGAAGGTTAAAAGTGCAATTTGGGATCTTAAAACCACTTTATAAAGGACCAAGGGCCAAATTGCAATTAGTTGAAACTTGTTTGGCTGGTTCTGGGGAGCCAGGCGGCCCGCGTAAGACTCCTTAAGAGTCTACGCGGCCCGTGTAAACATGTCAGCGATAGAAAACTCCTGACAGCTTCCGGTTCAGGTCTGTAACCGACTTAAAAGCTTGTTTTCTTATACCAGGGACTCCCCCACTGGTATTTCATGCACTAGGGACAGTTGTGATGATCTGAATCCATGCATAGAGTTGCTTGGCATGATCTAATGGCATCAAAACTCATATATAAGGAGCCCTATAGTTGCAACACTTCACACATTCACTTGCAAACTTTCACAAGCTTATTTCTGGAGCTCTCTGGTCAGCTACCAAGTTTTCTTAGGCTTCCTAATCGAGCATTGGACCTTTGTAAGTGACCCTAACCTTCCTTAATTCAGTTTTGCTTAGTTAATTAGCTTAAAGTCTAACCATCGTAATTAGAGTTTGACTTCGTGATTAATTAAAATTTGTCCAGTCAAATTTCAAATTGAAAGTACCTATGAGTTGGTAATTATGTGGGCAATAAACCCTTAAAAGGGCACCCTCGGATTCCCACTCTAACTAGGTCAATTGTCAGGTCAAAGTTAATCTTAAAAAGTCAACAGAAAGCTTATTTTCAAATAAACGCATAATTAACAATGTAGAACCCATGCAACTTGTTTTATCACTAATATAACTTGGTAATTAATGTAAGAACATGTCTACACATGTTCAACCCGACAATTTTCAGTTTAGGCTCGGTTCGGAACCGAAAGTCGCACAATTTGACTTTTGCTTTGACTTTCAGTTCTGACCCATGTTTTAGAAATGCCTTAGAAATTTATTTGGACCAGGTTTCATGTTAGTATAACCCTCTGTGATTATACAACTTGGTTTATTAGTTATCCGATTCATATGCATGTTTCCATTAAATGCTTATGTGTTGACTATTATGCCCATATGACCTTAAAATGTGATTTTTGAAAAAGTAAAAGAATAGAAACCTTCATTATTGATTTATAGACTTGTCCCTAAAATTTGACATCAGTTTGAGGTCTAGATTAGGAGTTATGCTCATTAGCGTAAATGAAAAGCTTTTTATTAATTAAACGGCGTAATTAGCATATAGCCTATCTAAACCCAATTTTTGATACCAAACTTTTTACCTACTGATGAAATATAATATTTTGGTATTTTTGGAGATTTTTATTTATTTTTAGGCTGAGCATAACATAGGGTTCTAAGCTTAATTCGGTATTTGTCGGTTTTGCCCTTTTGGGCTATAAAATGAGTTTTACAAATCCTTTTGATCCCAAACCTTTTGCTACTAATTTTATATGATAAATAAATTATTTTAAGCCTTCTGGAATAATAAAAATATCAGCTTTTCTTTAAAAACCCGGAAATCGCTTAAAACCGCATTTTTACGCGTTTTTAACGCATAGTATGTATTAAAACTATTTTAAATATATAAGACTTGATACCTACTAATATTTTTAGTAAATTTGTATACTTTAATAGTAAGCAAAAGTTTTAAACTCAGATTTCCAGTTTTGACCTTTTAAGCCTACGTGAAATTACCAAAATACCCCTAAGGTGCATAGTTTGGTTATAAATGATAAATTTCACATACATGTAATACCCTACTGTTATGACTTATAAAAATAAGTATTTTTACTGATTATATCAGACTTGTAACTCAGATTATTATTTAAACTCTTTTATAACCTTTAAAATGACCAAAATGCCCCTACGGGGCATAGTTTGAGTTTAAAATCATTTTGGGCATAATAGAAGATATCTTACTGATGTCACAACATATTTAAGGCATATTAACTTAGGAAACCTGTATATGACTCCTATGGTTACCCGTTACGCCTCTTTCGCGTTCGGTTCGGTTTATGTAACTAGTTTGCATAAATTGACCAAAACGGGTCAAACCTTATCATTTTTGTCTCAAAATCCAAAATGTGTTTAGTTTACCCATATTACACAAGTCTCCAAACTTGTCGGGTCTAAATCTCATTCTATTCCGGTCTTCGCTTAATCTTGCGTTTGAACCGTATCTTCCTTTAAAACTAACCGGTCTAAGTTTAGGCTTAAATAAAGACCCGTTAGAAATCTAATAGGTTATTATAAACCTTCGTTCCAGAATAGGAGACCCGGTAAAAGCTACGTGCACTTGCTATTTGTGATTATTACTTGCAAAAGTAAATACTTTTAACTTATTTTCCCTATACGGGCTTGGGGTACGGTATATAAAATACCGCTTGGTCGGGCATTGAATTTTTAATTGTATGAAGGTTAAATTATTGAAATGTCCTGTTTAAATTGTTTTGTTTGCTTAAAGCCTTTGGGGGGTTAATGACCATGTCCCGGATATCCTTGGCATCATTTTAAGAAATGTCCACGACCTAAACACGGGGTGTAGGCGTACACCCGACAGTGCATATATAAATAATAAGGTATAACCGCCGGTTTCGGGAATAACTCGCCGCGGGACTATATCATGTGGTGTGTCTATTAATCTTTAACCCGGTATCAATCCGGGCTACTGAACGTATAAGAAACATGTAATTCTTTTACAAGTTTATATATAAATAATTATCCCAAGTTATAAAATGTTTTGTGCCTTGTGCATTCAAATCAATTTTCTAAACCTTTTCAAAATGAGTCAGTTAATTGTATTTACCAGTGTAAACTGACGTATTTTTCCCAAAAGGCTACGTGCAGGTACTACTCGAAATAGGCTGGCCTCTCCTTATCACTAATAAGAGTCTCGCAAGCTTGGATGCATTTTAAATCTGATGAACTATGTTTCCTTTTTATTTGATCCGCCTGTGAATCTTTTTCAACTATTTTGTGATACTTGATATTACAATTTATTCGGTTGAAATAAATCTATCTTTTGCTTCCGCTGTGCATTTAAAATTGTGTTGTTTGACTATGATGATATCAACTACGTCACGATACTCCCCACCGGGCCCACTGGTAATACGTGAAAATATCGGGGTGTGACAGTCAAGCAGGCCTGGGTTGTATTGTTCAAATAATTGAGTTTGTGCATGTACATGTATTCTAGAGGTTAATTTAAGTTTCATCAAAGACAACGGAGCAGCCTGACACATGAAGAGAAATCATGTGCTTGAAAACAGGAAGTAATTGGGTTTAATTGAAAATTTAAAATTTTGAAAATTAAAAAGGAATTTGTCAAACCCTCATGACTGAACAAACAAAACATGATAAAACAATAATTGAAAATGGTTTCAAAATGCAAAGCAGAAACGGATGGCGAGGTGAAGCTGTCCATATCGGTTTGTCAAATTTTCTTGAAAATGTTTTAGAATTTTAGGGGGAGTATATAATTTTAAAATTTGGAAAAATTCAAAAACATTTGAAAAATTCAAAAAGTACAAAAACATGAAAAAGACAAAAGAGTTTTTGTGTAAAAAGAGGAAATGAAAGTACATCAGCAGTTAATCACGGCATGCTAAAGAAATGGAAAGCTAAAAAGTGATAAACGGTCTCACTGATGATATGCCAGTAGGTTTTTACACACTTAGTAGATTGATTTCGAGATATAAACCTAAATCAATAACTTTCTTAATTTGTGGGTAACATCTCTCGGATATATGGACTTAGTACTCTGAAATTTCGTTTGAGAGATTGTCTGATTCTGAGATATTAGGTCTTTATACTTATTGATATCTGGGGTATTATACAAGATCTTCTGATTTTGCGTCAGCAATGGCCAAGATCTTGTAGAATACTTTCGCGCTTAAACCTCAAACACTAAATAAAAATTGAAAATATCGAAAGATATATCAAGTGCAATTCAAAAGATTCCTAAGTGGAACACCCCTAAGTCGAGTCTTCATCTCTTTGTCTGAACGATAGTTCTAACCTGATCTCTCAACGTCTCGCACTAACCTTGATACAGATATCATTTAGGTATATTCACTCGTAAGACTGAATTCAGGGAATCTTGATACGAGAGTATATTCTGAGGTGGGACACGCAATTAAGTTAGTTCCTGAGAAATTAATCTAATATCTTGAATCAATTGAAGTTTGTGTGAAAATTTAAGTGGATTAGGATACTGACTATCTAAGTGAATCGTTTAAAGCTTATAGTTTATATAGATCAACGGTGTTGGTGATTTGTCATAAACTAATATGATCCTCTGACACAAACTCAACAAAATAAGTTTGTAAATATGTTATATTGTATCATTTCATTATAAATAAAATCAGAAAAAGATTTTAGGTGTGTTTTAGCATAAATTTTGTAAAATACAAAAAGATTTTGTTTCACTTTATGTTTCGACAACCGATGTTGAAAAGCTGAATTTCAAAGTCTAAATATGCTATACATACCTTGGAAAAATAACAAGTTCATTAATCTGAAACTTTGAAAACGAAAATTTAAAAGTGTTTGAAATTGTCAACCAAGGTCATTAATTTGAACTTGGTAGATAATTGGATAGTCAAGGTCATTAATTTGAACTTGATTATCTATGAGGGTTATTGAAATGAATCATGCTTTAATGTCAAATATGATTTTAGAAGGTTATATGTTTAGAAATGTATCTCAAATGAAATCTAAATGTTTATTTGAATTTTAGTGAGATTTGACAGGAAGTTGATTGATAGGGGGAGCTTGATAATCATTGTCAAATGGAAAGAAAGCTCAAAGACCAGGAAAAGATCGTGGAACTGAATTGTTAAATAAAAGCAGATAAAAGATTACAAAGAGTGAGTCTGAAGTAAGGGGGAGTCTGTGATACAAAAGTTGTCAAAGATTTTGAAGAAAATGAAGATTAGATACTACAAAGCGAATCTATACTTATCCAAGGATAGTTAGAAGATTAACTACGGCAATATCCAAGGGGGAGTCTGTGAGTGCATTATGTCTATTGCCTCCGTCAATCATGTCTATAGTTGTTAATGTATCGAGTCGTAGTTGATTGTATAGGATTCATGATAGAAAAGACGGGTTTGTAACGTTTATTCCCTGTCGTACGAAAGGACAGTTCTAGTCGTCCCAAGGTGCCACTCGCTGTTAAAGTCCCTATCGTCCTTACCTGTTTGGATGAGTGGGGCTGTTGGTGCATATTTTGTATGTCCGCCACTGTGCGAATAGACTAGATAGAGCGTGTGTTGAATATTGTATAGATTAGTGTGAAAAACAGACCAAGGTTTTGTATTGTAAATGTACATTCATGCGAATGCACAGGTTCGCACGAATGGACATCATAACAGGTTCGCACGAATGGACGAATGAGTTGATCCGTCCCAAATGCATCCGTGATAAAGTCCATTCGTACATGTTGATCCTTGCGAATGGACTATGCCTATAAATAGGGATGAGGTCTCCTTATTTGGACAAGTTTTGGTTCCCAGAGGGGAAACTTTGTCCAATTGGTTTCGTGGTTATGTAACTTCAAATCATTGAATAGAAACCAGTTCAAATTAACCTGTTCGGTGTATATTCTACTTCTACTCTTTTCTTCACAATAATATTCCACCGAACCGGTTATCTCGGGGCCAAAACTCTGTCAAACCTGTCGAATCCTGGAATCTCAATTGGTATCAGAGCTACGGTACCAATTCAATCGATCTAATAGTTGATTGAATCACCTATGCCCATGAATTTTGGATTTTTAGAAATTTTTGACGTTAAACTTCAAATAAACATCAAATTGGAGGTCAATTCACTGGTTGTGACACCCAAGGAAAACCAGGAAACCAACGCAACATAACTAGCTTCCTCAGTAACCACGTGCTAAATTTCGGGACGAAATTTTCTTAACAGGGGGAGAATGTGACAACCCTCAAAATTTCATGTATTCTGTACAATTTATTAATGATAATTAAATTGCTTGATGACTGTGCTGAATCACTTAACTGCTTTCCGATTACTGTGTTATACTTACACGTGCTTGTTAACATACTAGTAGTGTACATAAAAGTTACTAAATAGTCCGGTATGCTTTCCTGAGTGTTGACAATTAAAAACGTTACAAAAATATATATGTAGGACACTTTACGGATTAATCAAGCACTTTAACGGAACAACACCGAACCGAACAACCGGACTTTACCCGGAACACCAAAATAATGCTAGAAGCATTGTTTTTATTTTTCTAAGCTAGTTAGGGTCCCCGAACACCCTAACACACCTTATATTATATAACACACTAATACACTAACTATATCATTAGAATTCTAACTAAAGTGTAACTAGTTCATCACCACCCAACCCTATACCCCCCCCTCTCTCGACGGTCATGGTGTGGGGAACACCCCCACCATTCTTTTGATTATTTTATTTAGGTGTTGTTGGACAAAGAAACATATTACATGAAGGATCATAGTAAACATGGTTTATAAGTAAGTTTAGAGGATAACCATTCTCTTTCATCAAACACTTCAACAAACCACACAAACTCTCCTTCCCTTCTTCCTCCCTCACGGCCGAACACCACCATCCATCATACACCCACCTTCAAGCCATTTCCAAGTCATCTCCATACATACAAAGGTGCTACGGGTCATACAACGAAGCTTGGTGCTCTCGGAAGTTGAATGACCTTCTCTATTCGCTATTAACCACCACATTTCTTCACTCGAACTTCTCTAGTCTTGAACTAGTGGTAAGAACTTAGATCCGTTCATTTTTCATGTTATTAGAGTGGTTAATAGTTATTTGATGATGAGAATCCATGAACACTAAAGAACCATGAACAAAGTCTTGCACATAAACTAACTTTGTGATGAAATATTGTTGAAATACAATGAAGTGATGTTAATATGAAGTTGTCTTGATTCTTGTTGATTACCTGATGATTTACTTGTTAATATTGATGTTTGATGTTGTTGTGATCACTAAACATGTTAACGGAATCAATCGAACACGAGTTAGTAAGCTAAAAGCTGAAAAACAGCTTCTGTCCAAGCCTTTACAGCCAACTTCAGTTGGCTGTAAACAGGGCATAACTCAACGAAAAACTGATATTTTGAGTCTATAACGTGTTATTATGAAATACGGTTCTAATGGCACCAGAATCATAATTTTTGGACTTCGTTTACTATTTTTAAAATGTCATTTTGTAACAGCAGCTAGAGCTGCATTTTTTATGCTGAAAATATGCGTTCTGTTTTCTGCCATAACTTGAATTCTGTGTAGAGTTAGATCACGCAATTTGTACTGTAGATGACCACCGATGTAAAGTACTTAAAAATTATAATAAAAATCAATACACCCTCGCTTCACGACCAAATTTTTGGCGCCGTTGCCTATCACTAGAATTTCATAAATCGGACTCTCGATGAATTTTAAATAAATTATTCCGTGGACTGCAGTCAGAAAAAGATAAATCTAATTTCAGTCCGGAAAATGATTTTTTATAAAATATTGGCAATGAACTGGATCCCGAGATTTTTACACAATAATATTTGGATCGTTTAAGACATTCTGTAAAAATTTGGGAATTTTTGGAATAATTTAACTATTTTATTAAAATGTCCGAAAACAGCCCGGTTTTGAATATTAAAGCTGAAACGACATAAGTAGTAATTTGCGTGTCTAAATGGCGAGTATGTTATCTGTGAATGATCTAACATGTTATATATCAATAAAAGTGTTATGTGCAATATCGTATGCTTGTTCCTGAGTAGCTATAGGTGGAATGTTTATATGAACGTGAACTATTAAAGTGAATGCATGTTATGTAGTAGATACGTGTAGGAAATTTGTGCTCTATTTGAAACCACTAAATGACTATCTGGTAATCATACTAGGACGTGATTGACCAACCTTGACTGTTAGCTATATTTGAGAATCTAACCGAGCAAACCAAGGTGAGTTCACACACTTTCTAAGGCATGGGATTTTCCCGGTGGTTGGGAATGGGTTAAAGAAATTAAAACGGAATCTACATATCCTCCTTGGGTAGGATATGTACGGCCATCCTCCTTGGGTAGGATGCCACCATAAATCCTACATATTCTCCTTGGGTAGAACTACGTACGTTCGTCCTCCTTCGGTAGGACAATAACCTTAAAACTTACTAGACAAAACTCTATCATAAGTCCCTCATTTTATTTCGACTTTATCGCCGAGGCCGATGGCGAGCGGGTCATTAGTTAATAGCGCTATTAGGTTTAACAAACCTCACACCGTGTCGTCCGAACGGGAGTGTACTAATGGACTAAGGCAAAGGGTCAATGATGATAGACATTGACTTAGGGCACAACTTACTTTCGTTAGTATTCGATATCATACAGTCTAGTAGTTCACATGGGGAAGCCCCCACTGATTATGGATATGGTTTGGGTAATAAAGAAGGAACTGGTTAAACATACTTTCAACTATGGGGTAACCCCCACGGCAAATAAGCCAACGAAAGTCAAACCACGTTTTTCAGAAACAACTTAAAACTAAACAACCAAACGTGAACTCACTCAACTTTGTTGTTGACTCGTTGTTACATGCCTTACAGGTCGCTAGATGCTTTTGGAGCTTGCACGAGGAGAAGGTTGTTGTGGAATATGTCCCGTGCTAAATATTTAATCCTTATGAACTTATTAAACCTACGTTTTGGACTTTAAACTTATGAACTATGGACTTATGTTTTGGTTTCACGTTTTATGCTTCCGCTGTTTAAATCTGAACTTGGTTAACTTAAAGTCGGTTTACTTTCCTTTGGTCACCAATCGTATTTTGGTTGGTTTTATTTACTTAATTGTGTTGTTCAATATGATTGGTGGCTCGATCCTGGTCATGTCACGCCTCCAAGCGGTGATACTCCGCATGGTGGATTTTGGGGGTGTGACAGATTGGTATCAAAGCCATTGGTTATAGTGAACTTGGTTTTAGAAAGGGGAAAAGCTTTTTGATAAAACCAGACTATAACCTGTACAGTGCTCAACGATCCACAACGACGCTTCGCTCCACGTGCAAGACTCGACACAATAGGTGGTATGATTTATGTTTATATTGTCGGTTAGATAGTTCACACTGTGCACCAGTTAATGTGATAATTGCTATTTGAACCTTGTGTGCTTATTCTCTACTATCGTCCCACACTTACACACTTTCGCGACACTTTTCTCACTTACGTTGCTTCATTATGAAGATCATGAGCGGACGCGGAGGACGTATCAACCTCACTCAAGCCCAGTTGACGGCTTTGATCAATGAACGAGTTGCTAAGGCACTCGCAGCAAATCCAGTAGGAGGTATAACCTGCTATATCAACCTATCTTAGGACGTTTAGATCCTACCTTCGCAAACCAACCCTCGTGCTTAACCTTGTCTTTTATTCTCGGGCAACAGGTCAACATGCTCAACCTCCTGTGTGCACATTCAAAACCTTCATGGATTGTCGGCCCAGTACCTTCAGTGGCACAGAAGGAGCGGTAGGCCTTCTTCACTGGTTTGAGAAGCTTGAGTCTGTCTTCGAGATGTGTGAGTGCCCTGAAGACCGTAGGGTGAAATATTCTACCGGAACACTTGAAGGTGCTGCGTTAACCTGGTGGAAGGCACAAGTTCAACTACTAGGGCTGGCAGTTGCTAATGCCACCCCCTGGAATGGCTTCAAAGAACTGATCAAAGAGGAGTACTGTAGTCAGGATGACATCCACAAGCTAGAGGTGGAATTTTTCAATCTGAAGATGACGGGGTCTGAGATTGAGGCGTATACTAAGAGGTCAAACGAGCTGGCCATCTTGTGTCCCACTATGGTGGACCCTCCCATCAAACGTATTGAGCCGTACCTCAAGGGCCTTGTTCCAGAGATTCAAAGTCACGTGACTTCAGCTAACCTGGGTACCATTCAGCAAATCATCAAGTTGGCTCATCGTCTCACCGACCAGGCGGTGGAGCAAAACAGACTACCCAAACATATCAGTGCCACAGCTACTCCCGATGCTCCTAGCGACAACAAGCGAAAATGGGATGGGAACTCCAGAAAGGGTTCTGCTTCAGCTCAGTCCCAGCAGCGAAAGACAGACGAGTACAGGAGCCCCAGTCAGCAATCTTCTGGGAATCAAGGTCAGGGTGGGTACAAGGGAAATCACCCTAAGTGCAACCAATGTAATTTGCACCACAGTGGGCAGTGCAACAAAGGTCGTTGTCAGAGATGTCGCAAGCTGGGTCATGAAGCTAAAGATTGCAGGAGCCCGCGTCCTGCGAATCTGAATCAACAACAACAACAACAACAAGCTCCACAGAACCACCAGCAGCAACAACAGCAGGGCAATAAAGGATGCTTCCAGTGTGGCGCTGAAGGCCACTTTAAGAGAAACTGCCCCCAGCTGAACCAGAATCAGAACAACAACAACCAGGGAAACGGGAACAACATTGGAGGCAACAATGGAGGCAACAACGGGGGTAACAATAATGGCAATGGCGCCCGCGGTCGTGCCTTCGTGATTGGTCAGGGTGATGCAAGGAACGATCCCAACGTTGTGATGGGTAAGTTTCTTCTGGATGACTTCTTTGTTACTGTTTTATTCGATTCGGGTGCCGATACTAGTTATGTGTCCTTAAAAGTTAGCCAAAGGCTTAAGCGCACTCCAACACTCCTGAACACCAAACACACGGTAGAACTAGCTAACGGTAAAAGTCTTGAAGCAACACACGTAGTTAAAGGTTGTAACCTCGTCTTAGCTGGTCAGACCTTCTCTATCGATCTTATTCCTATCGTACTTGGTAGTTTCGACGTTGTTATTGGGATGGATTGGTTATCCCATCAGCAAGCGGAAATTCTTTGCAACGAGAAGATTGTCCGCATCCCTCTTTCTGGTGAAGAACCTCTCATGATTCATGGCGACAAGAGTGGTGCTGTTGTGGGCATCATCTCTTTCCTCAAGGCCCAGAAGTGTTTGCGAAAGGGCCACACTGCCATTCTAGCACTCGTTATTGACACATCAACGGAAGAGAAGATAATTGGAGACATACCTATTGTACGTGATTTTCCTGAGGTATTTCCTGAGGAATTACCTGGTCTTCCGCCTCATCGTCAAGTTGAATTTCAAATCGAGCTAGCTCCTGGAGCAGCGCCCATAGCTCGAGCACCTTATCGTCTAGCTCCATCAGAAATAGAAGAACTGTCTACGCAACTGCAAGAACTCTTGGAAAAGGGTTTCATACGTCCTAGCTCTTCGCCTTGGGGAGCTCCGGTGTTATTTGTGAAGAAGAAAGACGGTACCTTTAGAATGTATATTGACTACCGCGAACTCAACAAGGTGACTGTGAAGAATCGTTATCCTCTTCCACGTATTGACGACTTGTTCGACCAGTTGCAAGGGTCGAGCTATTACTCCAAGATTGATTTGAGATCGGGATACCATCAGCTGAGAGTCCGAGAGGAAGACGTCTCCAAAACAGCATTCAGAACTCGCTACGGCCATTACGAGTTTCTGTTAATGCCTTTCGGATTAACGAATGCACCTGCGGTCTTCATGGATCTCATGAACCGAGTGTGCAAGCCTTACCTGGATAAGTTTGTCATAGTGTTAATCGAGGATATCCTGATCTATTCGAAGAGTCAGGAGGAACACGAGCAGCATCTGAAGCTTATTCTGGAACTTCTTCGAAAAGAGCAGTTGTATGCCAAGTTTTCGAAATGTGACTTCTGGCTTCACGAAGTCCACTTTCTAGGCCATGTGGTAAACAAGGATGGAATCCATGTGGATCCATCTAAGGTTGACTCGATCAAGAACTGGCCTGCACCCCGCACACCAACAGAAATCTGCCAATTCTTGGGTTTGGCATGGTATTACAGAAGGTTTATCAAGGATTTCTCAAAGATTGCGCAACCTCTCACTTCACTGACTCAGAAAGGTGTCACCTATCGTTGGGGTGATGCACAAGAATCCGCCTTTCAGCTCTTAAAAGATAGACTTTGTAGCACGCCTATCCTCTCATTGCCTGAAGGCACAGATGATTTTGTGGTTTACTGCGACGCTTTCATCCAAGGACTTGGTTGCGTGTTGATGCAACGTGACAAGGTCATTGCCTACGCATCACGCCAACTCAAAGTTCACGAAAGAAATTACACTACTCATGATCTGGAGCTGGGAGCAGTTGTTTTCGCCCTTAAGATATGGAGACATTACCTGTACGGTACCAAGTGCACCATTTACAACGATCACAGGAGTCTCGAGCATATCTTCAAGCAAAAGGAGTTAAACATGCGTCAACGCCGATGGGTTGAGCTCTTGAACGATTATGAATGCGCTATCAAATACCATCCGGGCAAGGCCAATGTTGTGGCCGACACCCTCAGTAGAAAGGATACTATACCTAAGCGTGTACGTGCTTTACAGCTTACCATCCAATCCAACCTTCCCGCTCAGATTCGCGATGCTCAGGTTGAAGCATTGAAAGCAGAGAACATCAGGGCTGAATCCTTACGAGGATCGAGGCATCGGCTAGAACGAAAGGAAAACGGCGCCTACTATGTTAACGGGCGCATCTGGGTTCCACTGTATGGAGACCTACGCGAGCTTGTAATGGATGAAGCACATAAGTCTCGTTATTCAGTACATCCTGGTTCGGATAAGATGTACCACGACCTAAAGACTACATACTGGTGGCCCGGGATGAAAGCCAGTATAGCAACCTACGTCAGTAAATGTTTGACTTGTGCTAGGGTCAAGGTCGAATACGAGAAACCATCAGGCCTACTTCAACAACCAGGGATACCTAAATGGAAATGGGAGCAAATTTCCATGGATTTCGTCACTGGCCTGCCTAGATCTCAACGCGGAAACGATACCATTTGGGTGATCGTAGATCGACTGACCAAGTCTGCACATTTTCTGGCTATCAAAGAAACGGATAAGTTTTCTACTCTTGCAGACATTTACCTAAAGGAAGTGGTATCAAGGCACGGAGTGCCAATCTCCATCATTTCTGATCGTGACGCGCGTTTTACTTCTGAACTGTGGCAAGCAATGCACAAGTCTTTTGGCTCACGTTTAGATATGAGCACCGCTTATCACCCACAGACGGATGGGCAATCTGAACGCACCATCCAAACCCTTGAAGACATGCGTAGGGCATGTGTAATCGATTTTGGTAATGGCTGGGAAAAGCACCTCCCGCAAGTGGAGTTTTCGTATAACAACAGCTACCACACCAGCATCCAGGCCACTCCGTTTGAGGCATTGTACGGACGCAAATGCCGATGACCTCTCTGTTGGGCAGAAGTTGGTGACAGCCAAATCACTGGCCCAGAACTTGTGGTAGATACCACCGAGAGAATTGCTCAGATACGACAACGAATGGCGGCAGCTCGTGACCGTCAGAAAAGCTATGCCAATAAGCGAAGGAAACCACTCGAGTTCCAGGTTGGGGATCGAGTGCTACTCAAAGTCTCGCCTTGGAAAGGCGTAGTTCGTTTTGGCAAACGAGGCAAGCTCAATCCGCGTTATGTCGGACCGTTCGAAATCATTGAGAAAATTGGCAAGGTCGCCTACAGGCTGAATCTACCGACAGAACTCAGCGGAGTTCACAACGTATTCCACGTGTCAAATCTGAAGAAGTGTCTGTCAGACGAGACCCTCATAGTTCCCTTAAAGGAGCTCACAATCGACGACCAGTTGCGATTCATCGAGGAACCAGTTGAAATCACTGATCGAGATGTTAAGATTCTCAAACGCACCAGGATACCTCTCGTCCGAGTTCGTTGGAATGCCCGTCGTGGCCCAGAGTATACCTGGGAATGAGAAGACCAAATGAAACTCAAGTATCCCCAGCTGTTTAAGAAAAGTGCAACCACTACTGAGGCTGAAGCAACTGCAGAATTTCGGGACGAAATTCCAAATCAACGGGGGGATGATGTGACACCCCAGGAAAACCAGGAAACCAACGCAACATAACTAGCTTCCTCAGTAACCACGTGCTAAATTTCGGGACGAAATTTTCTTAACAGGGGGAGAATGTGACAACCCTCAAAATTTCATGTATTATGTACAATTTATTAATGATAATTAAATTGCTTGATGACTGTGCTGAATCACTTAACTGCTTTCCGATTACTGTGTTATACTTACACGTGCTTGTTAACATACTAGTAGTGTACAGAAAAGTTACTAAATAGTCCGGTATGCTTTCCTGAGTGTTGAAAATTAAAAACGTTACAAAAATATATATGTAGGACACTTTACGGATTAATCAAGCACTTTAACGGAACAACACCGAACCGAACAACCGGACTTTACCCGGAACACCAAAATAATGCTAGAAGCATTGTTTTTATTTTTCTAAGCTAGTTAGGGTCCCCGAACACCCTAACACACCTTATATTATATAACACACTAATACACTAACTATATCATTAGAATTCTAACTAAAGTGTAACTAGTTCATCACCACCCAACCCTATACCCCCCCCCCCTCTCTCGATGGTCATGGTGTGGGGAACACCCCCACCATTCTTTTGATTATTTTATTTAGGTGTTGTTGGACAAAGAAACATATTACATGAAGGATCATAGTAAACATGGTTTATAAGTAAGTTTAGAGGATAACCATTCTCTTTCATCAAACACTTCAACAAACCACACAAACTCTCCTTCCCTTCTTCCTCCCTCACGGCTGAACACCACCATCCATCATACACCCACCTTCAAGCCATTTCCAAGTCATCTCCATACATACAAAGGTGCTACGGGTCATACAACGAAGCTTGGTGCTCTCGGAAGTTGAAAGACCTTCTCTATTCGCTATTAACCACCACATTTTTTCACTCGAACTTCCCTAGTCTTAAACTAGTGGTAAGAACTTAGATCCGTTCATTTTTCATGTTATTAGAGTGGTTAATAGTTATTTGATGATGAGAATCCATGAACACTAAAGAACCATGAACAAAGTCTTGCACATAAACTAACTTTGTGATGAAATATTGTTGAAATACAATGAAGTGATGTTAATATGAAGTTGTCTTGATTCTTGTTGATTACCTGATGATTTACTTGTTAATATTGATGTTTGATGTTGTTGTGATCACTAAACATGTTAACGGAATCAATCGAACACGAGTTAGTAAGCTAAAAGCTGAAAAAACAGCTTCTGTCCAAGCCTTTACAGCCAACTTCAGTTGGCTGTAAACAGGGCATAACTCAACGAAAAACTGATATTTTGAGTCTATAACGTGTTATTATGAAATACGGTTCTAATGGCACTGGAATCATAATTTTTGGACTTCGTTTACTATTTTTAAATTGTTATTTTGTAACAGCAGCTAGAGCTGCATTTTTTATGCTGAAAATATGCGTTCTGTTTTCTGCCATAACTTGAATTCTATCTAGAGTTAGATCACGAAATTTGTACTGTAGATGACCACCGATGTATTTGTGATTCTCTCACTGGAATTTCGTAAATCGGACTCTCGATGAATTTTAAATAAATTATTCCGTGGACCGCAGTCAGAAAAAGATAAATCTGATTTCAGTCCGGAAAATGAATTTTTATAAAATATTGGCAATGAACTGGATCCCGAGACTTTTACACAATAATATTTGGATCGTTTAAGACATTTTTTAAAATTTTGGAAATTTTTGGAATAAGTTAACTATTTTATTAAAATGTCCGAAAACAGCCCGGTTTTGAATATTAAAGCTGAAACGACATAAGTAGTAATTTGCGTGTCTAAATGGCGAGTATGTTATCTGTGAATGATCTAACATGTTATATGTCAATAAAAGTGTTATGTGCAATATCGTACGCTTGTTCCTGAGTAGCTATAGGTGGAATGTTTATATGAACGTGAACTATTAAAGTGAATGCATGTTATGTAGTAGATACGTGTAGGAACTTTGTGCTCTATTTGAAACCACTAAATGACTAACTGGTAATCATATTAGGACGTGATTGACCAACCTTGACTGTTAGCTATATTTGAGAATCTAACCGAGCAAACCAAGGTGAGTTCACACACTTTCTAAGGCATGGGATTTTCCCGGTGGTTGGGAATGGGTTAAAGAAATTAAAACGGAATCTACATATCCTCCTTGGGTAGGATGCCACCATAAATCCTGCGTATTCTCCTTGGGTAGAACTATGTACGTTCGTCCTCCTTGGGTAGGACAACAACCTTAAAACTTACTAGACAAAACTCTATCATAAGTCCCTCATTTTATATCGACTTAATCGCCGAGGCCGATGGCGAGCGGGTCATTAGTTAATAGCGCTATTAGGTTTAACAAACCTCACACCGTGTCGTCCGAACGGGAGTGTACTAATGGACTAAGGCAAAGGGTCAATGATGATAGACATTGACTTAGGGCACAACTTACTTTCGTTAGTAGTCGATATCATACAGTCTAGTAGTTCACATGGGGAAGCCCCCACTGATTATGGATATGGTTTGGGTAATAAAGAAGGAACTGGTTAAACATACTTTCAACTATGGGGTAACCCCCACGGAAAATAAGCCAACGAAAGTCAAACCACGTTTTTCAGAAACAACTTAAAACTAAACAACCAAACGTGAACTTACTCAACTTTGTTGTTGACTCGTTGTTACATGCCTTACAGGTCGCTAGATGCTTTTGGAGCTTGCACGAGGAGAAGGTTGTTGTGGAATATGTCCCGTGCTAAATATTTAATCCTTATGAACTTATTAAACCTACGTTTTGGACTTTAAACTTATGAACTATGGACTTATGTTTTGGTTTCACGTTTTATGCTTCCGCTGTTTAAATCTGAACTTGGTTAACTTAAAGTCGGTTTACTTTCCTTTGGTCACCAATCATATTGTGGTTGGTTTTATTTACTTAATTGTGTTGTTCAATATGATTGGTGGCTCGATCCTGGTCATGTCACGCCTCCAAGCGGTGATACTCCGCATGATGGATTTTGGGGGTATGACAGATTGGTATCAGAGCCATTGGTTATAGTGAACTTGGTTTTAGAAAGGGGAAAAGCTTTTTGATAAAACCAGACTATAACCTGTACAGTGCTCAACGATCCACAACGTCGCTTCGCTCCACATGCAAGACTCGACACAATAGGTGGTATGATTTATATTTATATTGTCGGTTAGATAGTTCACACTGTGCACCAGTTAACGTGATAATTTCTATTTGAACCTTGTGTGCTTATTCTCTACTGTCGTCCCACACTTACACACTTTCGCGACACTTTTCTCACTTACGTTGCTTCATTGTGAAGATCATGAGCGGACGCGGAGGACGTATCAACCTCACTCAAGCCCAGTTGACGGCTTTGATCAATGAACGAGTTGCTGAGGCACTCGCAGCAAATCCAGCAGGAGGTATAACCTGCTATATCAACCTAACTTAGGACGTTTAGATCCTACCTTCGCAAACCAACCCTCGTGCTTAACCTTGTCTTTTATTCTCGCGCAACAGGTCAACATGCTCAACCTCCTGTGTGCACATTCAAAACCTTCATGGATTGTCGGCCCAGTACCTTCAGCGGCACAGAAGGAGCGGTAGGCCTTCTTCACTGGTTTGAGAAGCTTGAGTTTGTCTTCGAGATGTGTGAGTGCCCTGAAGACCGTAGGGTGAAATATGCTACCGGAACACTTGAAGGTGCTGCGTTAACCTGGTGGAAGGCA
The DNA here is from genome assembly GCA_030545235.1 of Helianthus tuberosus. Classification (NCBI taxonomy): domain Eukaryota; kingdom Viridiplantae; phylum Streptophyta; class Magnoliopsida; order Asterales; family Asteraceae; genus Helianthus; species Helianthus tuberosus. Next base: position 43,448,113 of record CM060392.1, read on the forward strand.
CAGGTTCAACTACTAGCGCTGGCAGTTGCTAATGCCACCCCCTGGAATGGCTTCAAAGAACTGATCAAAGAGGAGTACTGTAGTCGGGATGACATCCACAAGCTAGAGGTGGAATTTTTCAATCTGAAGATGACGGGGTCTGAGATTGAGGTTATACCTTATGGTCACTTAGTTTAATTAGTTGTATGATAGGTAGTTTATATGGCTTAGGTAAATGACCAAAATGCCCTTTTCATGCATAATTGGTATTTAAACATATGTAACCTAAATTTTGTCACTTAAACTGATTATGCAACATATTTAAACATGTTAGGGCATATAATACTTGTCATAGGACTAGTTAGGTGTCTCGAACGCGCTTTTGCGCGAACGACTCGTTAAAGTAGCGTTAGCTACCTTAATGGGTCGTAACGGGTCTTAAGCACTTAGGATAGGTTCCGATTTAGAATGTAGGCTTTGTTAAACCATATCACATGAGTTTCAATAGTCATTTGATTTACGAGACCTCATTCTACCCAATCTTCCAATTTAGGTGTCGATTTATTAACTAGTGATCCGATTACTAGGTGCTACTTGAATTCCTTGGTTTACTCTTCATTAGATCAAGGTTACTTTGCAATTCAATGTGAGTACATAGTTCCCCTATTTTACTATTTTCAATCGTTTTGGGGTGATTCATATGCGTTAAACGATTTCGATGCTTTAAACGATGATTTCAAAAACGAATACTATGGTTTCTATTAAACAAGAACGATTTTGATAATGTGAACAAACTTGTTGGACGTATTTACATAACGAATAACATTCATTAGTTTTGGCCGAACCGACCAGTATTAGGTTATGGTACCATAGGATCTGACAAATCCCGTTATCGGACTGCACCCATGGTTATGTGTGGGGGGGTTATGTGGGTAACGACTGAACCTGTTAATTGTTAACTTACCCTTTGGTGGTTTGTTAATACGCGTTGAACGATGGACGAGTTACGAAGGTTTGAATGTTATAAGCAAGACGCCCAAAAGTAGTTTTCACAATTAAAACGGAACGATTTTGAACAACTGAACGATTTTGGACGATTGAACGAGATTGAAACGATTGAACAATTTAAACGATTTGAACGAGTTAAACGAATTGAACGAACGATTGGTTTTTGGTTAGTGTTTAGATAACGGGACGGGTGTAATGTGATAAAAGCATGGTAGATACGCCGCTGGTACTTCTTATATATAAGTGTTTTTTATCATATTATATTCCGTGGCATTATTTAGTTCACTTGGACGAACGATTTTAAACGATGTCACACAACGATGTTTACTAAACGATATAAACCATACGAGTTTTATTACGAGAACGATATACAATTTGGTTTACATAAACAAATGTTTTGGGTTAAGATTCATGGCAATGTGATTTTATAAACTATAACCAACTTGTTTTGAGTTGGTTAATCATATTGCAATACCAAACATTTTTCAAACAAGGTTTTCAACTAACAACTTTTGTAGTCTAACGAGGTATTGCAACATGTAAACGAACCATGAATCCGATACTCTTACAAAACCTATATGCTCGCCGGCATTTCTAGCTGACTTTATTTTTACATATGTTTCAGGTGGTGATTGATGATGTTGATTACGAATAGGATGCATGCTCAATTAGGACTGGACGAGGCCTTAGTGACTTAATAACAATGATAGACTATGTTTAACTTGTTTGTTATGTTTCGAGACAATGTTTAATGCTTAATATCTAAATAAAACGAAGCTTTTTGAATCCATGGTTGTGAAACAATAATTCTGTCGCTCCACTCCCCGACGTTTCCGCTGCGGTTTCGTTGTTTTACGTGGTCGGGGTGTGACACATTGACAGCCACACAAGTGTTACAGACACAAAACTTTACGAATACATAGTTTTACTAATATAATGCGTTACGAATACGAAGTTTCACGAATACAAAGTTTCCATATAACATGCCAAAGAAAATGATTTTTAATTTGTTTTCTCTACATTATTTCAAAAACCGATTATTCAAAAAGATTTATTTCAAATCTTTTACAAACAAACTATGAACTCGCTCAACATTATGTTGATTTTTCACATGTTTCTTTCTCAGGTTACTTTCTCAAATTATGGCACAGTTGGAATTGGAGAACCATTGGAGATTCGAGTACCTAATGGGCGTTCGTTTTCTAGAAGTCTTAGCTTAGCTTATTTGCTTCCGCTGTGCAATGAAGATACCGGTCCAGTCACACCGAGCTCTGATATTTTCGGTGTGTGACAGATTGGTATCAGAGCTTTAGGTTACAACGAATAGGGTTTTCTGTAGGAATACCTAGGCTCTAACCTAACTTTCTTCTGGGGACTTAGATTATTAAGACTTTGAATACGTACAGAACGCCTAAGACTCGAATATGGTCTCCAACCATTGCCGAAAACAATGAGTTAAAAGTTTGTTTTCAAACATACACTAAAGTTGTGTTTTCTACACGGTACACAAAACAATCACACGCAGTAAACAAAACTTTGAGAGTTTGGTAAACATGCATTTAGGACCTTCGGAAACTTATGACAAAGTTCATTAAAGGTCATCACGTAGGAACCACGTCTATTAACTCGGGAAAAAGCCATTATTATGTCGTCTACGTTATCTTATTTAATCGAGCAGGTAACCTACGCAAAACGAGGCACGGGTGTGCGAGATTTCATGAAACTCAATCTATACATCAACGGAGGTTGAAGTACGTCGCATACGACTATCGAGGCGAGGTCTCTGAAAAGACACGATTGCGCAATTCAACGACGACACTAGATTTCGTCAGCAAGGGAAACTATCGATCAGGATGTGAGGATTTGTCACACGGTCTGGCAAACGACACAAATCACTCCAAGGAGAAGACGCATGTCTCCGCATTTCCCCTATCTCATTAACGACGAATTCGCTATGTTCGATATTCCATGGTAATGTCACCTAACAACCGGTCATCACACGAAACCCCAGGTAAAGTCCTTAGATTTCTTTCATCGAAATTCCGACTTTTGCATCTAGTGAGTAGATTTTTACATCTCTACTCCTCTTAATGGTTGTTGTATCACGACAATTTTCTTCATTATAGCAAACACTCATTTACTTCAATCCTTGAAAAATTCATATGTTACACATGCATTGTTTGTTACGCATGTGTTTCATTTCGAATGATCGTTTTCATTAAAAATTTCAATTATTATTTCGCTATATCTAATTGTTTCTTCGCGATATTGATGATCTACATTCTTGTAAATGCTGACTCCTTGCTATCGAGTCAACAAATTTTTTGAAACTTCTTTTCCTTTCGAGTTACATACATGGTTTATCTTTGTAACCATGCCGAAATTTCCTTGTCGATACATGTATTTATTGTTAGATTGCACTGAAACCAAGTTCAATTGTTTGAACTTGTCCATTACACATATTCAATTCAAGACACCATATGATGTATTGTAAACATCATATTCAAATTCGTTTTAACAAGCGTTTCATTTGTTCCGAGTCGTAGTAGACTTATTTGGTCTATGCCTCCATTAAGTTATTTGTTGATTTTGACACCATGTGATGGTGTTTTCACTAATTTTAAGCTTGCGCTAATCTCGTTTACACATCTCATGCATGAATTTAATTGTTATTTATTTAATTATTTTAAATCCACTTCGATTTATCATATTGAAGCAGTCTTAACACGATCGTGTGTTAAGATAGTGGTACACAAATTCATGTTATATCACGGTGTACCTCCTAATGGTTCTTTCATTATCGATCGAATGCTTTGTGATATTCATTTCTTTTTCATCTTCGATCGAAAACAGTATTTCTTTGATGTTCCATTTTCAATTGGAAATCCTAAGATGTTTGTTTGGGACAAACATTCAGAATTACTTCGTTGAATCCTCATTTGATTTCAAATACGGTGAACTTGCTCGGTCACCGCTATTATTGAATTATCTTGATCACTACGACACCTTGTGGCGTCGGTATAACTTGTAGCTTGTGCTAATCATGATCGAGCATTTCATGCAAAACTATTTCATTTGAGCTTGTTGATTCTAAGTTCATCTAGTGGATGTTATCATTTCTAGAATTCATTTGCATATTGTGAACGTCCGTTTGGAATTCTATTGCTCGAAATTCCTCTCTTATTGGGACCCTGTTAGCTAGTCACACTGGTGACTGTATCAGTAGGTCTCATATTCCCGTGATATCAAATTCTGAAAACACATTCCTTATAACCATTGGTTTCTCATTGTTGAGGAATGTCCTTGAATCCACATAATTCGAATAAGTCTTGATTCGACTTCATGATCATTCACTTTGGTATAATTCGTGTTTATCTATGCATAACACAACTCTAAGGAGTTAACATAGTCTAAATTTCGAGGACGAAATTTTATTAACAGGGGGAGAATATGACAACCGGTGATTTACGGCTCCTAATTACCCGCAAAACAAGCATTAGGATGATAATACATAGTGTTTAAGACACAAAATTAACTTAATTAGGCCTTTTGAGTGACTAGGAATGCCTATTCGACCTTACAGCGCGTGTATGACGATCTGCGAAGAAACGGTTGAATATAAAACGATAACGGATCGAAACCGTACGAAAACTGACAACGCCGACAGATACGAATTTTATACGAATATTTTATATTTATGAATTTAGTTTTGCGAATTTATTGTGCTTCCGTACGTTACCAACGTAAACTTGAACGAAAAACGTGACTGAAGTAACGCACCGGCAACAAAACGGAAGCATCGGACACGCGTATTTCCTACAAAACTAAAATTTTACGATATATTTAGCTTCGTAATTAAATTTTAATATCCGTAGTCGAAACCGGATCGAAAAACGGATTAAAACGGCAACGACGAGATTTTACGCAATTATTACCGTAATCAATGAACGGGCGTGCAAACGACGTCTACCGATACTAATTAACGAACATTTAACCCAAAAATTTTAATTTACGACGTTACGGATAGTTCGGGTTCGAAAACGGTTTCGTAGGTACTGACGGGCCAACTTAAAACACGAGATTGGGCTTGCGGGCCTTGGACCCAAACGCAAGCCCATTAGAGAAAAACCTAATATAAATAACTAAGTCAAACCCTAATTCTCACTATTGTCCAGCCGCTTACAACGTCATTCCCTTTCATTTGGTGTCTGCAATCTTATCCTCTCAAAAGCATAGAATTCTCTTCATCTCCTTCAAATAAAAACCTTATTCTTCATCTATGGGCATGTTTGGCTAAGCTTTTCAAAGTAACTTATTGACTTATTGGCTTAATCAAAAAGCCAATAAGTCATTTTATTGTTTGGCAAATTGAAAAGTGCTTTTGAAAATGGCTTTTTGAGATGAATGAAAAGGAGTTTTTAAGAAGTCACAATATTGTGACTTCTTGGCCAGCTTATAACTTTTCAAACTACAAATTACCAATATACCCCTTCTTTACCCCCTTATATCTAAAAGAATGCCCATTTTAGTCATTTTACATCAATAAGCTAAGCCAAACACTTTTTAAAAAACAACTTATTGACTTATTGGCTTTTCCCACCCTATAAGCTAATCCAAACACTTTTTTAAAAAACTCCTTTTCAAAAAGTCCTTTTCCCAAAAGTCCTTTTTAACTCTAATAAGCTTAGCCAAACATGCCCTATATACCCACAATTGAGAACACAAACTGTCACACCCCCAAAATACCACATGCGGAAAACCCCCGCGGGGCATGTGACTTACCAGGATCTAGCCACCAATCACATTGAACTCGTAATTATAAATAAATAAAGCTTTCATCTATTATTGATAGAAGTGTTACCAAAACATTATTTAACATTCAGCGGAAGCATAATACATTAATTAAGAAATTCATAAACCAAGTGTGTGAAAGCCATTAGATTCGTCTCGCGTTTCCATGTATCTCGACCCATGACCACTCCAGCATCCCAGAAAACAAGTTCCAACAATATGCACCTAAAGGCCTGCAAGGCATGTAACAACGAGTCAACAACAAAGTTGAGCGAGTTCACAGTGGGTGTTCATTTTAAAGTTGTTCAAAACCATGAGTTCGTTTGTAAACCATAAGTTAATCCGTTTCCTTGTTTCCCAAACCATGTCCATAACCAGTGGGGGCTTCCCCATGTGAACCACTAGACCGTTACCATATCGACTACTGATGAAAGTAAGTTGTGCCCTAAGTCAATGTCTATCATCATTGACTGTTTGCCATGATCCATTAGTACACGCTCGTCCGTCCGACCGGCACGGTGTGAGGTTTGTCAAACCTAATAGCGCTATTAACTAATGACCCGCTCGCCATCGGCCTCGGTGATTAAGTCGATATAAAATGAGGGACTTAATGATAGAGTTTTGTCTAGTAAGTTTAAGGTTGTTGTCCTACCCAAGGAGGACGAACGTACGTATTCTACCCAAGGAGAATACGCAGGATTAAGATTGGCATCCTACCCATGGAGGATGGCCGTACATATCCTACCCAAGGAGGATATGTAGGTTCCGTTTTAATCCTTTAACCCATTCCCAACCACCGGGAATCCCATGCCATAGAAAATGTGTGAACTCACCTCGGTTTCTCGGTTTGACTAGTTACGTGTTCAAGTTGCTCAAAACAATCCTAACATGGTTTATCAGTAACAATCAGTGTCACATTCGTATTAAATCACGTATTTTGTCACATAATACACAGGTTGCACTCACGGATTATGCACATAATTGTCCGCATTATAACAGTTAACCACGACATACATTAATCAAGTTATCACAGTTTATCCCCACAACGGATGTTCGTACCACATACAAGCGTACATAATACACTGTACACATTCGAAATACAAGTCATTTCGCATCACAAGCATTATCTACAAAATAACACTTAGACAATTTATTTCATCAACCCTTTTAAGGTGCGGCCCAATCAAGGTGTGCGGCCCAAATTAATCTCAGGCCCAAGGCCTTGTACGATTCAGCCATATGTGCGGCCGTGATTTGTGTGGTTTGGCCATATGATTATTTAGTCAATTGTAACTGTCCAACTTTTATGGATCCCCCGCTAACTCTTTGCTATTTTATTCATTCATTGCATTAAAAGGTAATTTATGTGGTTTGCAAAAACTCTAATTATCTACAAACAGTTTCATGATCACGACCATCATTCCAAGCAAATCGGTTAATATGATCATTCTAATCATGATCATCATGCTTCTTAAAATCAATATTCAATCAACCCAATTTACACAAGCATACAAATCATAGGGCCCTAATCACTATCCAATGGTTAACAACATATTTATTAGAATTATTTTACGTATTCAATTCATATATAGTGTATCATAACATCTTCCAATAAATTGAATTATCATGTAAGAGCTACCTAAACATAACATACATGTAGGACCAGGTTATCTATTAACTAGCCACATGCTTCCTAACCACATAATAAGTGGGTGAATTCAATTTAATATTTACAAAATCATCAAGCCATTAGTGGGTGGTCATCGATCCCACACAACACATACTGACAAAACATAATCCTTGATTCTATATCATGTAGTCAACATGTTTACTACTCAATGCTATGCATGTATAATCCCTATAATAATTCATACAGATCCAAATAAAAACATATTCACACGTAATCAGCAACAATTTTCAAGAACACAAAATAGTGACACTAACCAAGATCGGAATAATGAGGAAGGTATTGGCATCGATCAGGGGCTTCACACCCTAGAGAAGGTTGCCGTCCAATATTAAGAGAATTAGGGTTATTTGCTACGTATCTCCCAACCTAAAACCACTGCCAAGAAAAGATATAATAACACCTCTAATGGGTTTGGGGATGGGTTCGGTTTGGGCTCAAGATATGTGGGCCGAGTGATTGGAGGAGGTAGAGTTCATGTTTGGGGAGTGCGTGGGTGGCCCGACACACTCGCGGCCCATATATAATTTCGGCGGCCCAGTTCCATGTGAAACATGCTGATCTATTATGTGAGGCCCAATCAAGTTTAAGGAATCATATTGGTACTTGAGTTTGCACATGGGAAACAATTAATTGTGTATCGGCCCATTTAATAATTGTCAGACCCACTAATTGAATTGGCCCAATCAATTATTATGTGATCTGAATTGATACATATATTGTCGGCCATTTGCAAATCTTTATCAAGCTTGCATGTGATTGTAATAATTAGATCCATTACTCGATCAAAGTTGAGGTCCAATAACAAAATTATTTGTTTCAGTCCATCACGTGAAGATTTGAACGGTGCTATCATGATAATCATTTTCAAAATTGTCGGACATGCTAGAATCACGAGATCAAACGGTACAAACCTTGAGAGTTCGGGTTGTCACATCATCCCCAACTTGAAAGAAATTTCGTCCCGAAATTTAGCACGTAGTTACTGAGGAAGCTAGTTAGGTTGCGTAGTTTTCCTGGTTTTCCTGGGGTGTCACATCATCCCCCCGTTGGTTTGGAATTTTGTCCCGAAATTCCGCAGTAGCTTCAGCCTCAGTAGTGGTTTCATTGTTCTCGAACAACTGGGGATATTTGTGTTTCATTTGGTCTTCTCGTTCCCAGGCGAATCCTGGGCCATGACGGGAGTTCCAACGATCTCGAACAATAGGTATCCTAGTGCGTTTGAGAATCTTGACCTTCCGGTCCAAGATTTCCACTGGTTCTTCGACAAATCGCAACTGATCGTCGATGGTGAGCTCCTTAAAAGGAACTGTGGGGGTTTCATCTGATAGACACTTCTTCAGATTCGACACATGGTATACGTTGTGAACTCCAATGAGTTCCTCGGGTAGATTCAACCTGTAGGTCACCTTGCCAAATCTCTCAGTGATTTCGAAAGGTCCAACACATCGCGTGTTGAGTTTGCCTCGTTTACCAAGATGAACCACACCTTTCCAAGGTAAGAGTTTAAGTAGCACTCGATCCCCAACCTGGAACTCGAGTGGTTTCCTGCGCTTATCAGCGTAGCTTTTCTGACGGTCACGAGCTGCCGCCATTTGTTGTTGTATCTGAGCAATCTTCTCGGTTGTATCTACGACGAGTTCTGGGCCAGTGACTTGGCTGTCTCCAACTTCTGCCCACAAAGAGGTGGTCGGCACTTCTGCCGTACAATGCCTCGAACAGAGCAGCCTGGATGCTGATGTGGTAACTGTTGTCATACGAAAATTCCACCAAAAGTAGGTGCCGCTCCCGGCCGTTACCAGAGTCGATTACACATGCCCGAAGCATGTCTTCAAGGGGTTTGGATGATGCGTTCAGTCTGCCCATCCATCCGTGGATGACATGCTGTGCTCATGTCTAGACATGAGCCGAAGGATTTGTGCATCGCTTGCCACAAATCAGATGCAAATCGTGGGTCGCGATCAGAGATAATGGAGGTTGGCGCCCCGTGCCTAGCAACCACTTCTTTCAGGTAGATGACTGCAAGTGTAGAAAACTTATCCGTTTCCTTGTGGCTAGAAAGTGTGCTGGTTACGTGAGACAATCAATGACCATCCAGGTGATATTGTTTCCGTTTCGACTTGTAAGTAGACTAGCGACCAAATCCATGGCAGTCTGTTTTCGCTTTCCATATAGGTGTTTCTGGTTGCTAACACTTCACCTTGACTTTCCCACAAGTCAAACATCATTCCCATACCTAGCTAGGTGGGCCTTCATGCCCAATCATCAGTACAAGATTAATAAATCCTAATGTCTCTCTTCAAAAACCCAGACGACTAGAATATCGAGGCTGGTGCGCTTTCCTCAACATAAATTTCCTACAGTTACTGTATAATGAGATCCACACTCGTTCCATGAGGTGGTGAATATCATCTGACCTGCCAAGGTTGCTTCTCCATGCCCCGCATGTCACACCCCGACCGCGTAAAACAACAAATCGCGGCGGAAACATCGGGGCGTGTCGTAACAGAATAAATTGTTTCATAACCATGGCATTCAAAGTTGTATTTTATTTATCAAACAAGGGTGTTACATTGTCTTGAACAGTAAACAAAAGAGTTCATAACATAATTAAACATAGTCTAGCTTCATTTTAAGTCTCTAAGGCACAGGTCCGCCCTAGTGTCATGATCATCATCCTACGGAAAAGCTCCTGAAAACACATGTGAAAATAGGTACGTCAGCATAAAAATGCCTGTGAGATACATAGGTTTGTGAAAATAGGATTCATGACTTGTATTTGAGAAAATGTTTAGTCATGAACCTTGTAATTTGCTTTGTCTTGTAAATCATTTGGAAAACGATAAGATCAGTTGTTAGGTATAAGTAATGTAAGGTTAAATGAATAACCATGTAAAATGAGTTTGTATAAGATAAGTTGGTTGTAAAACAATGTCTTATGAAAAGTATATTATTTGTATAAAATGTTATATGTATCAAACTGAAATGATTTAAATAACGTTACGCTATGTAATATTATACAAACACTTATATATAGGAAGTACCAGCGGCGTATCCACCATGTTTGTATCATATTACACACGTATCGTTACTCAAATCACTTACCCAAACAACCACCAATGTAACTTGTTCATGTACAAACCAATTGTCAAGTGTTATCATGTAAACCATATCAAAATGTCTATGTCCAATGTAAACCACCAAATGTGTATATCAATGTAAAAATGTTTATGTTCAATGTAGATCATGTAATGTGTAACCAAGATGTCATGTATGGTAGTGAAATATATATATATCAACTAAACCATATGTAAAAATGCACAAAAACAAGGTATTGAAGTAAAACATAGTTTAAATCAAAGTTATGTTATGTGTAACAAATGCATGCTATACTGATACAAACATTTATGCGGTATTGTTATAATGCATACATCCAAGCCTTGAGACTGTGGCGATAAACCCTTAAACAGATTAAAGATTTATCTAAATTATGTATATCGAATTCGGTCATTCCTTTCATCCCCTTTCCCTGGGATGTCCGGAACGGGAGTTGTCAATTCCTATGGTACCACTACCTACTAACGAACGGCGTAATTAATGTTAATGAATGTATTGTTCCATGTTAAACAAACCAAATGTCATAACAAAATGTAAGCATGTGAAAACGATGCACTAAGTATGTAATCAAATGAACATACATAGCGTGAAATGTCATGTAAAACGATGTACTAAGTAATGCACACAATGGGCACACCTAGCATGAAATGTAATGTAAAACAATGTACTAAGTAATGCACACAATGGGCACACCTAGCATGAAAAGTAATGTAAAACAATGTACTAAGTAATGCACACAATGGGCACACCTAGCATGAAATGTAATGTAAAACAATGTACTAAGTAATGCACACAATGGGCACACCTAGCATAAGATGTAATGAAATCATGTACTATAATGTACTAACGAACATAGCATGTATATGATGTGAAAACAGGAAAGCATGAAAGTAACAAGTAGGCACATGTGTTCCACCCCAAAACGTTTGGAAAACAGTAAAAGAGGGGTCTATGTACTCACATAAACACCTTGAAAACATTTAAAATAGGGGGTTCTATGTACTCACTTGAGATTGCTCAGAAGTCCTAAGATAACCACCAAGCAATGCTAGAGATCACGGAATATCAAACGGCACCTAATATAGGTAACTACATTAATAAACCGGACCTAAATCGGAAGATCGGATAGGATGAGGGCTCGTAACCCATACGAGTATGGGAACTCGTGTAGTATGGTTTACTAAAGCCTACATACTAAATGAAACCTAACCTAAGTGCTTGTGACCCATTACGACCCGTTTAGGTAGCTCATGCTACTTTAACGCGTCGTTCGCGTGAAACGCGTTCGGACCGCCTAACTAGTCCTATGACAAGTAATATATGCCTTAACATGTCTAATATGGTTGTCAAATCAGTTTAGATGTCAAAAGTTATGTTACATATGTTTAAAATGAATTTTGGCATCAAAGGGGTATTTTGGTAATTTACCTAAGGCATATAAACTACCTATCATACAACTACTTAAACGAAGCGACCATAAGGTATAACCTTGTAAGGTTATTCCCTATATACTATGGTCACCTAATGTGCTTGGTCGGATCCTAATGATCGACCAAACGGGTCGGGTTCGAAAGTATAAGCGATTGATTAGATCGCTTACCTCTACGACCCTATATAAGCACTAACTAAAAGTGACGAGCTAAGCATGTTAAAACATGCTTAACTAAGTTTAGAAAACATGTTTGGTATCACAACAAACGGTTGTGATACCTAAGAGTAGTTTGGTTACAAAATACGTAAGAATACGTATTCTGCCCGAAACTACGGCTCGTCACTGAGCCTAGATAACGTGGTAATCAGTAGGTATAGTCGCTAGGGACTATAACCATCGTGATCACGCTCACGTTATGAAGTTCAAACGAACTTCGCATCGACCATAAATTGGTCAATGCAGAAAGTCAAACAAAGTTTGACTTTCGGACTCGAAAAGCAATAAAAGAACGAAAGAATACTTACGAAGGGTCCCCGAATGCTAATCTTGATCAAAATAGCTCAGGTATGAAACAAAGGTTTCAACTTAGAGCACAAATGATCAGATTCTTGTGAGAAATGAAGTGAAATGTGATGGGTATTTATAGATTTCGGTCCACCGTTAGGATCGTTTCTTGGAGAAGAGGGAATGATCACATCCCTACACTTGTTGTAATGTTGTGGTTACTGATTTTGGACACCATAAGAGTTTAACATGTGGCACTTGACCTTTGGGGGATGCTAGGGGATGTTAATCTTGTGTTTAAATGACCTTTCCTGATCATAAGGGGCCTAGCGTGACGCTAGGGGGGCTAGGCGTCGCGCTAGGGGTCCCCTGATCAGCAAACAATTTCAAATGTCCACCTTTCAGTCCCCGTTGCGTATTAAGGCCATTTCCGACGTGTTTAAGGTTCGTTAAATCATTTTCAAGGCTCCACAAGGATGCCTAAACATTGTGGGCATGAAACATATTCAAAAATATGCCGGATGTCAGTTCGTTTGGTCGTACGAACGCGATGTTCGCTTAATTACGACGGAATGCGCATAAGCGCGAAAAACGATCTAAATGATGCAACAAACGGATTTTTATCATGCCAAACACTAAAATAAAATATTATAGTGCTTACATAAATTTTTGGATGTCTGGATGTATTCAGAACGTGAGTTATGCGCAAAAGTGCAAACTTGTGCACTTTTTGACACTTTTAGTCCCTGAATGACCCAAAAGTTTATTTTAGCGCACCGAACCCCTTAAAGCCTATTTCTAAGCTATGTAAAGGATATTTAAGGTGTGTTTAACTTAATGTTCGTTACAGTTCAAATTGACATACTTTCGCAGTTTGTCATATTTAGTCCCTGTAGTCGAATTAACTTGTTTTTGCCATACCAAAGCCTTCAAAACTTATTTCTAAGTTATGTAAAGGTTATTTAAGGTATGTTGAGTATATGTTGATGTTCCGGAGTATTTCTCGCATTAAACTGAGTACGTTTACGCACTAGTTTGCGTATAACTCTCCAGAAAGCGATGTAGAGTTTGAAATTACATAAAAGTCAAAACATGAAAAATGTAAATCATAACAAAACAAACATTGGGATCAAATAACATTGTTTTATTGATAATAGAACTGTTCACAATGATTACAAGCACAGTTGTTACAGTCTCCCCTACTTGTGGAAATTTCGTCCCGAAATTTATTTAGAGGAAACTCGAGGAAAAAGATGTGGATATTTCGCCTTCATTTGATCTTCGCGTTCCCAAGTAAACTCAGGTCCACGCTTAGCTTCCCAGCGAACTTTGACCAAAGGAATGCGCTTGCGTTTAAGCCACTTGACTTCACGTTCCATGATTTCCACTGGTTTCTCAACAAATTTCAGTGTTTTGCCAACACGAATTTCGTCAAGCGGTATGGAGAAGTTTTCATCAGCTGAACACCTCTTGAGATTGGACACGTGAAAAGTTGGATGAACATTTCCAAGTTCAGGAGGTAACTCAAGTCTGTAGGCTACCTTTCCGATTCTTTCGACGATCTTGAATGGTCCAACGTATCTAGGTGCAAGTTTTCCTTTCTTTCCAAATCTGATCACACCTTTCCAAGGTGAGACCTTAAGTAATACTCGATCACCGACTTGAAATTCCAAGGCTTTGCGTTTTGGGTCCGCGTAAATCTTCTGACGGCTTCTAGCTGCCTGAAGGTTATCACGAACTTTCTTGACCTTGTCAGTTGTCTCTAAAATGAGGGCAGGTCCAGTAAGTTGAGCCTCGCCAATCTCATTCCAGCAGACTGGTGAACGACATTTTCGACCATAGAGAGCCTCGAAAGGAGCCATTTTGATGCTAGTGTGATAACTGTTGTTGTAGGAGAATTCAATCAATTTAAGATGTGAATCCCAGCTACCACCAAAATCGATCACACAAGCTCTTAGCATATCCTCCAGAGTCTGGATTGTTCTCTCAGATTGACCATCCGTTTGCGGATGATAAGCTGTGCTCAGATTAAGTTGGGTCCCCATAGCAGATTGCATGGTTCTCCAAAAATGAGAAGTGAAACGAGCATCTCTGTCAGAAATGATGTTCAAAGGAACACCATGTCGAGCTACAATTTCATCCACATAGATTTGAGCAAGTCTGTCAGCAGGAAAATCCTCACGGATTGGCAAGAAATGTGCTGACTTTGTAAGACGATCAACAACTACCCAGATGGCATCATGACCTTTCTTAGTGCGTGGAAGTTTGGTAACAAGATCCATAGTAATGTTTTCCCATTTCCAAACTGGGATCTCTGGTTGCTCCAATAAACCCGAAGGACGCTGATGTTCAGCCTTAACCTTAAGACACGTAAGGCATTTTGATACGTATAATGCAATGTCTTTCTTCATACCAGGCCACCAATAGTGAATACGAAGATCCTTATACATTTTATCTGAGCCCGGATGAATAGAATAACGCGACTTATGGGCTTCATCCATAAGCAAGATACGAAGATCATCCTGGCTTGGGACCCACAAACGGTCCATGAAGTAATATGATCCATTGTCCTTCAGTTCAAGAGCAGGTGTTATGTGGTAAGGAAATTCCTTATCCATCAAACCTTGTGCAACACAAGATTGTTGAGCCTGAGAAATGCGTGCTTGGATATCGGATCGAGCTTGAATAACAGATTGAACACGTACACAATGAAGCTTAGTACGTTCCTTACGACTCAATGCATCAGCTACGACATTCGCCTTACCAGGATGGTAGCGAATTTCGCAATCATAGTCGTTTAGAAGCTCAACCCAACGTCGCTGTCTCATGTTGAGTTCTTTCTGGTTGAAGATATGCTGAAGACTTTTGTGGTCAGTGAAAACCACACATTTTGTACCGTACAAATAATGTCTCCAGATCTTGAGAGCAAAGACAACTGCACCCAACTCAAGATCATGAGTGGTGTAGTTCTTCTCATGAATCTTCAACTGCCTCGATGCATAAGCTATGACTTTGTTCCTTTGCATAAGAACACAGCCAAGACCCAATTTCGATGCATCACAATACACAACAAAATCATCATCACCCTCAGGCAATGATAGAACAGGCGCATCGCAAAGCTTCTGCTTCAGGTGTTGAAAAGCTTCCTCTTGTTTAAATCCCCAGTAAAAGGGCATTTTCTTCTGAGTTAGAGCAGTTAGAGGAACTGCAATCTTCGAGAAGTTTTCTATGAAGCGGCGGTAATAACCCGCTAGACCAAGAAAAGAACGAACTTCAGTAGGAGTAGAAGGTGTATCCCAATCCTTAATCGCACTGATCTTGGAGGGGTCTACATGAATACCTCGTTCGTTGATGATATGTCCTAAAAATTGAACCTCTTTAAGCCAGAATTCACACTTGGAGAATTTGGCGAAAAGTTGCTCTTTCTTTAGGAGTTCCAGAGTAAGACGAAGATGTTGCTCGTGATCAGCTCGCGTCTTAGAGTAAATCAAGATGTCGTCAATAAAAACAATGACGAACTGATCCAAATAAGGTTTGCAGACCCTATTCATTAAGTCCATGAAAACAGCAGGAGCATTAGTCACACCGAATGGCATGACTGTGAACTCATAATGCCCATAACGAGTACGGAACGCTGTCTTAGGAATATCTTCTTCATGCACCCGAAGTTGATGATATCCAGATCGCAGATCAATCTTCGAAAAATAAGAAGCGCCCTGTAACTGATCAAAGAGATCATCGATGCGAGGTAGGGGATATCGATTCTTGATGGTAAGCTTGTTAAGCTCACGATAATCGATACACATCCTAAAGGATCCATCCTTCTTCTTGACAAAAAGAACGGGAGCACCCCAAGGTGAAAAACTAGGACGTATAAAACCTTTGTCAGAGAGCTCCTGAAGCTGTTTAGACAACTCTTGCATCTCCGATGGTGCAAGACGATATGGAGCTCTGGCAATGGGATTTGCACCAGGTACGAGATCAATACGGAACTCGACTTGGCGTGCTGGAGGTAGACCAGGTAAATCTTCAGGGAACACTTCAGAATAATCCCGAACGACAGGAATATCTGAAATAGACTTACCCTTGCCTTTATCTTTTGTAACATGTGCTAAGAAAGCCACATAGTTCTTCCGCAGATACTTCCGAGCTTTAAAACAAGACATGAGTTTGAGACCACCGATAGGCTTCTCACCTTGAACCTGCAGGATCTCGCCTGTCGAAAGCGGCACACGAACAATCTTCTCAGAACAAACTATCTCTGCGTGATGCTTGGATAACCAATCCATTCCCACAATAACGTCGAAGCTTCCAAGTTGCATAGGCGTGAGGTCGATAGGAAAAAGATGGTCGTTAAGATTCAACTGGCAGTTGCGAAGAACAGAATCAAGAATAATGGGTTCACCACTAGCAACTTCTACTGTCAAAGATTTACTTAGTTTTGTTCTAGACACTCGAAGCATTGGCTCAAAAGACAATGACACAAAACTCTTGTCGGCACCCGAATCAAAGAGAACATATGCAGGCTGGTTATTAATAAAGAACGTACCGTTCACCACGTTATCGTCTGTCTGCGCCTCTTGGGCATTCATGTTAAAGGCTCGGCCTCGAGCCGGAGCTTGATTCGGATTCTGGTTCTGATTCTGGTTAGCCAGCCTTGGGCACCGATTTCGGTAATGGGTCAAATCCCCACAATTATAACAAGCACCAGGTGGGTATTGTGGTCGTGCAGCTTGACCCTGTTGCTGAGCAGGAGGCTGAGCAACTTGTTGAGCCGGGTTCTGAACTGCACGATTCTGAGCAAACCGACAAACATCGGCAAGATGACCTGACTTCCCACAGCTAGTACAGAAACGGCACTGATGTTGCGGTTGATGGTGACTGTTGCATCTATTGCACAAAGGTGCATTCCCTGAATAGGGTTTCTTTGCCGGAGGCTGCGCGGGTTGGTTAGGAGCTGCCTGATTAGCTTGGGCAGTGATAGCAAAATTTTGGGAAGCCTTACGCTTCCTTGACCTCTTCGAAGAACCAGAGTCCTTTCCATTCTTGTTTTGACCCTTCTTGCTATCCCCCTTGTCAGCCGACTGTTTCTTGCCCTTGTCACCCTTCCTGTGTAACTTGTTCTTCCGAATCTGCGACTCAGTCAACGTCGCTGATAACTCAATCGCCTGACGAAGTGTGGTAGGGTTGCTACCAGTAATGATGTCTTGTACAGAGTCAGGTAGGCCGTCGATATACCTTTCGATAGCCTTGTCGAGTGGGGTAACCATAGTTGGGCAAAGCAGACTCAACTCCTCAAACCTATCAGTATAAGCCCTGTGCTCACCACTATCCTGCTTCAAATCATCAAATTCCTTCTCCAAAGCTCGCTGCTCATGACGAGGACAGAATTCCCTCATCATAAGAGCTCTTAGTTCAGCCCATGTCTGTGCCAAGGCAATCTCAGCACCCCTATCTCTCATAACCCCGTTCCACCATGTCAAAGCCCTCTTCTGGAATACGCTCGAAGCAAACTCGACTTTGCGATTATTCGGACACTGCACGTGGCGGAAAGTATTCTCTATGCTCTCAAAGCACTGAAGAAGCCCAGTTGCTCCCTCAGAACCACTAAACTTGAGTGGTTTAGCCGAGCTGAAATCCTTGTATTTGCATGGAGCATTATTGTTGTTGTTGGCTTGGTGCCATTGAGCAAAGAGATTTGGAAATTGAGCAGCCATCTGCTCCGCAATAATTTCTGCCAGTTCGGCAGTCGCAATCAGATTGTCGCGACGAGGAGGCATTCTAAAAGAGGAAACATGAAAGAAATGAGTGAGATGATTGGATGAAAAGAATGAGATGAAACGAAATCAACAAAATCAAAGATGGTGGTCATTTGTCCGTATCACAAAGTAAACAAACGACACACAGTGACTAATCAAAGTAAATGGATCAAAAATAATGTATTTCGAAGACATGCTCGCCTATAAGTGAACACTCATCCCAAGAATTCCCAGGTAAGCACAACTGGTCTCGCGTCTGGTTGAGATGTATACGAAGTGCTTGCCTAGACAGAAAACCCAGAATACAGGCACTCACCCTTCCAGTTTGCACGTGTTCACATTATTTATAACCCAAAACATTGACGAGATTTTGAAAATTTGAAGGCACAAGGCCAAAAATTTTAGTCAAACTGCAAGGGTTCAAAACCTTACAATAGAGGGTTCAAAACCTTGTAATAAATTTTTCAAAAACAGAAGATTGTTTTTCAAAAATCGTTTCGGAAAAATTTGGTTCTTGTTTTGCTAATCACCTAAGGATAGGTGATGTACATGTTTTAAGATCTAAACACAAGATAATTTGTGTTAGGGTCCTACAAAAGTTATAGTCTAGGTCAAAGCATTACTAATAACCTAATTCCCTATAACCATTGGCTCTGATACCAACTCTTCTGTCACACCCCGACCGTGTAAAACAACAAATCGCGGCAGAAACATCGGGGCGTGTCGTAACAGAATAAATTGTTTCATGACCATGGCATTCAAAGTTGTATTTTATTTATCAAACAAGGGTGTTACATAGTCTTGAACAGTAAACAAAAGAGTTCATAACATAATTAAACATAGTCTAGCTTCATTTTAAGTCTCTAAGGCACAGGTCCGCCCTAGTGTCATGATCATCATCCTACGGAAAAGCTCCTGAAAACACATGTGAAAATAGGTACGTCAGCATAAAAATGCCTGTGAGATACATAGGTTTGTGAAAATAGGATTCATGACTTGTATTTGAGAAAATGTTTAGTCATGAACCTTGTAATTTGCTTTGTCTTGTAAATCATTTGGAAAACGATAAGATCAGTTGTTAGGTATAAGTAATGTAAGGTTAAATGAATAACCATGTAAAATGAGTTTGTATAAGATAAGTTGGTTGTAAAACAATGTCTTATGAAAAGTATATTATTTGTATAAAATGTTATATGTATCAAACTGAAATGATTTAAATAACGTTACGCTATGTAATATTATACAAACACTTATATATAGGAAGTACCAGCGGCGTATCCACCATGTTTGTATCATATTACACACGTATCGTTACTCAAATCACTTACCCAAACAACCACCAATGTAACTTGTTCATGTACAAACCAATTGTCAAGTGTTATCATGTAAACCATATCAAAATGTCTATGTCCAATGTAAACCACCAAATGTGTATATCAATGTAAAAATGTTTATGTTCAATGTAGATCATGTAATGTGTAACCAAGATGTCATGTATGGTAGTGAAATATATATATATCAACTAAACCATATGTAAAAATGCACAAAAACAAGGTATTGAAGTAAAACATAGTTTAAATCAAAGTTATGTTATGTGTAACAAATGCATGCTATACTGATACAAACATTTATGCGGTATTGTTATAATGCATACATCCAAGCCTTGAGACTGTGGCGATAAACCCTTAAACAGATTAAAGATTTATCTAAATTATGTATATCGAATTCGGTCATTCCTTTCATCCCCTTTCCCTGGGATGTCCGGAACGGGAGTTGTCAATTCCTATGGTACCACTACCTACTAACGAACGGCGTAATTAATGTTAATGAATGTATTGTTCCATGTTAAACAAACCAAATGTCATAACAAAATGTAAGCATGTGAAAACGATGCACTAAGTATGTAATCAAATGAACATACATAGCGTGAAATGTCATGTAAAACGATGTACTAAGTAATGCACACAATGGGCACACCTAGCATGAAATGTAATGTAAAACAATGTACTAAGTAATGCACACAATGGGCACACCTAGCATGAAAAGTAATGTAAAACAATGTACTAAGTAATGCACACAATGGGCACACCTAGCATGAAATGTAATGTAAAACAATGTACTAAGTAATGCACACAATGGGCACACCTAGCATAAGATGTAATGAAATCATGTACTATAATGTACTAACGAACATAGCATGTATATGATGTGAAAACAGGAAAGCATGAAAGTAACAAGTAGGCACATGTGTTCCACCCCAAAACGTTTGGAAAACAGTAAAAGAGGGGTCTATGTACTCACATAAACACCTTGAAAACATTTAAAATAGGGGGTTCTATGTACTCACTTGAGATTGCTCAGAAGTCCTAAGATAACCACCAAGCAATGCTAGAGATCACGGAATATCAAACGGCACCTAATATAGGTAACTACATTAATAAACCGGACCTAAATCGAAAGATCGGATAGGATGAGGGCTCGTAACCCATACGAGTATGGGAACTCGTGTAGTATGGTTTACTAAAGCCTACATACTAAATGAAACCTAACCTAAGTGCTTGTGACCCATTACGACCCGTTTAGGTAGCTCATGCTACTTTAACGCGTCGTTCGCGTGAAACGCGTTCGGACCGCCTAACTAGTCCTATGACAAGTAATATATGCCTTAACATGTCTAATATGGTTGTCAAATCAGTTTAGATGTCAAAAGTTATGTTACATATGTTTAAAATGAATTTTGGCATCAAAGGGGTATTTTGGTAATTTACCTAAGGCATATAAACTACCTATCATACAACTACTTAAACGAAGCGACCATAAGGTATAACCTTGTAAGGTTATTCCCTATATACTATGGTCACCTAATGTGCTTGGTCGGATCCTAATGATCGACCAAACGGGTCGGGTTCGAAAGTATAAGCGATTGATTAGATCGCTTACCTCTACGACCCTATATAAGCACTAACTAAAAGTGACGAGCTAAGCATGTTAAAACATGCTTAACTAAGTTTAGAAAACATGTTTGGTATCACAACAAACGGTTGTGATACCTAAGAGTAGTTTGGTTACAAAATACGTAAGAATACGTATTCTGCCCGAAACTACGGCTCGTCACTGAGCCTAGATAACGTGGTAATCAGTAGGTATAGTCGCTAGGGACTATAACCATCGTGATCACGCTCACGTTATGAAGTTCAAACGAACTTCGCATCGACCATAAATTGGTCAATGCAGAAAGTCAAACAAAGTTTGACTTTCGGACTCGAAAAGCAATAAAAGAACGAAAGAATACTTACGAAGGGTCCCCGAATGCTAATCTTGATCAAAATAGCTCAGGTATGAAACAAAGGTTTCAACTTAGAGCACAAATGATCAGATTCTTGTGAGAAATGAAGTGAAATGTGATGGGTATTTATAGATTTCGGTCCACCGTTAGGATCGTTTCTTGGAGAAGAGGGAATGATCACATCCCTACACTTGTTGTAATGTTGTGGTTACTGATTTTGGACACCATAAGAGTTTAACATGTGGCACTTGACCTTTGGGGGATGCTAGGGGATGTTAATCTTGTGTTTAAATGACCTTTCCTGATCAGAAGGGGCCTAGCGTGACGCTAGGGGGGCTAGGCGTCGCGCTAGGGGTCCCCTGATCAGCAAACAATTTCAAATGTCCACCTTTCAGTCCCCGTTGCGTATTAAGGCCATTTCCGACGTGTTTAAGGTTCGTTAAATCATTTTCAAGGCTCCACAAGGATGCCTAAACATTGTGGGCATGAAACATATTCAAAAATATGCCGGATGTCAGTTCGTTTGGTCGTACGAACGCGATGTTCGCTTAATTACGACGGAATGCGCATAAGCGCGAAAAACGATCTAAATGATGCAACAAACGGATTTTTATCATGCCAAACACTAAAATAAAATATTATAGTGCTTACATAAATTTTTGGATGTCCGGATGTATTCAGAACGTGAGTTATGCGCAAAAGTGCAAACTTGTGCACTTTTTGACACTTTTAGTCCCTGAATGACCCAAAAGTTTATTTTAGCGCACCGAACCCCTTAAAGCCTATTTCTAAGCTATGTAAAGGATATTTAAGGTGTGTTTAACTTATGGTCATGTTCCGGAATGTTCGTTACAGTTCAAATTGACATACTTTCGCAGTTTGTCATATTTAGTCCCTGTAGTCGAATTAACTTGTTTTTGCCATACCAAAGCCTTCAAAACTTATTTCTAAGTTATGTAAAGGTTATTTAAGGTATGTTGAGTATATGTTGATGTTCCGGAGTATTTCTCGCATTAAACTGAGTACGTTTACGCACTAGTTTGCGTATAACTCTCCAGAAAGCGATGTAGAGTTTGAAATTACATAAAAGTCAAAACATGAAAAATGTAAATCATAACAAAACAAACATTGGGATCAAATAACATTGTTTTATTGATAATAGAACTGTTCACAATGATTACAAGCACAGTTGTTACACCGCATGGGTTCAACTTGAAAATCCTCTTCCTTCAGTTCTCCAGTTTGAACAGGGCGAGTCGGATCAGGTAAGTTAGAGTCGATAGTGAGCTGAAAAGCTCGTGCACATTCAAGTTTCATAGCTGCAATCATCCTCAAGTTCCCTCCAGCTATGCCATTAACTGATTTAGCTATGTCTAAGCCAAGGTACACGGGAGGCCCTTGCGATCGGTCTAAATAACGCATCTGGTACCGTCCAAGTGATGCCTCCATCAAAAAAAAATCCCAAGACCACGGTTTTCACCGCCAGTTGTGTGTCGTGCAGTTCCTCTTTGTAACTCCATCACGTAAGTCATCACTCTCTCGTGTTGTGTCGGTGTGTAACTGGGACTCTGATTCGGACCATCATGGTATACCACTAAATCACCCGCACCCCCGGGTATAGATGATGCTCAGTGCATTGCAGTGTTGGGATTCGAAAGCTAGAAGACGTCCTCCTGTTTTGTCTCCCACGAACACAGCACCCTGCTGGGCTTAAGGGAGTTAAGCTGCGCGATCTTCGACAACCCTGTGGGTAAGCTGCGATGGTATCTAGCGAAAACGAGTAATTGCTGCATCCCCGAAGAAATCTTTGGTGTCGACCAGTTTCTATCTTAGCGAGGTCCACTTGTATTCCCACTCCGTTGGTTACGTGATCAAAATGCATCTCTCGAATCTAGATGTGGCATTTAACAAGACTTCGCACGTAATGGCTCCTCCCACAAAAGCGCTGAGCTAGGATACATATGTCACCCATGGTGTTCCTTTCTCCTGGTCATGATTCAGAATGTCGTCGACAAATATGGTTGATTCATGTGTTCCCTGAAGCTGCTGGTGTGGTGATCAACTCAATAATCATGGTGTATAAAGTTGAAATGGCTGCATTGTGTTTGACATGCTGTTCTAAGAGCATTCTCCTCTTGGTCTTTCCATCTGATGATAGTTCGTTCGCTAGCCATTCCTCGAATGGAAGCTTGTTCCTCGCAACTGGTGGATAGGTGGCCAATACATGGTCAAGACAAGCGGTTCCTAACTGTCACCTTGTTACGTTCTCAATAATCGGTACACATATAAAAAGGCTTATCCTTACTGGTATTACTGGGCTCCCCAAATCGAAAAACTAGATTTGATAAAACTCATGTCCAATAGTTCCTGAAGTTGATTAGGCAGTTCCTGCAACCTTCCTGGTGTAAGACAATAAAGAATACTAGTAACAAGGGCTACTTCTGACATGATACCGGTCTGATATTCCACCTGACGATGTGAAGGTAAACTTGATAGTCCTTCTGGTAGCACTTAGGGAGAAGTTACGAACAATTGGTGGATCCTCGATCCCCTTTTCCTTAGCCTTGATATCCGTAACGGGGGCTATCATGGTGGGGTAATCCTTCCGTGGACACTTCTGATCTTCTGCTGATTTGATGCTAACCTCTGTACAACTCGGATACTTCATGACAGACGACAATTTTCCCTCACGGGGTATAACTGCGCGATGTCTGGTTAACCAACCCATACTGACTACTGCATCAACACCATCGTGTATAGTAGAAGGAAGATCAATGTCGAAGACTTGTCCCACATGGTTGAATTTTGCATCCCTACAAACATACGAGGCTTCAATTGTCTTGCCATCGGCCGATTCCACAACTGGTCTGGTCTCAGGAAGTATCAGGGTTGAACAGAACGGGAACGAAACGATTTGCTTCCAAGAATGTGTTGGCCACCATGTTGCTGAAATCCTGGCGTTGCCCACGCCAGCCCCAAGTGCCCTTCCATGAGCATCATGTTGTTTTCATTACAAGGATTTCAAGTACTGTCGTTGTTCCTTTGGTCGTTGTCTTCTTAACTTAACCACGACCAATCCATGTTGTATGCACCTTTATTTCCATACTGTAGGCTAGGGTTACGAATACCTTCTTGTCGCTGTGACTGCTGCTCCCAATGTCGTTGCTCGCAACGAAGCCCTACGATTCTTCACCATCAAAGTCCATCTTTTCACATTCTGAGCCACGTCCTAAAGCGCTACTCACTGTGCTGACAGTTACACATTCCACGTTATAGTCGATTGTCATTGCTTACGTCCTGATTGATTCGTAAGAGTTGACTCCCATGAGTCGCTGACAAGGGTTAAGGATTCGGTTGAAGCCAATTCGCTGGTGCTCATTGCCGGTAATCAGGGTCGTCAAATTACTGAGGTCGGTAAAGTGCTACGCTTATCCTCCTGTCCCTCAATACTTCAAGTTGCTTGAGTGATACATAGTATGTTGCGAGAGTGTTGCAGAAGTGATCGCACTTCGGAGTCTAAGACGTCAATACATAGAGTTCCAACAAACAAAGAGGAGTAAGAGAGGTATCGATCAATCATTCGACGCTGCGACTCCAACTCAGGGACGTTCGTTTAAGCACCTAACATTCTACATGGTTCGCTAGGTGTTCAGATGGGTGTTCAGGTAATACTCGATAGCATCGAGATTTGAAGGGATCTAGAGATGAATGAAAAGTTCACGTTCGAGTAGGGGAGAATCACTGTTATGACCCCTATTGGTTTGTATTGTTTCACATCGATCAAATAACGGAACGGAACCCCCACTTGTTAAGCCTCACTGGGACTCACATGCACCCCACATTATTATTGTGTGTGCACCCACAATAATATTGTGATTTGCATGCTCATCTTAGTTCCTCCTAACTCATGTCAAATGGTTCCTCAAACTCATATGTCAAACGGAGGTCGTCAATGTAATAGGATCACAAAAATCCAAGGACTATGGTCTACTATCAACGCATCATAAGGTAAGCAAGCAATCCATGCCGTCATGCTATAGTGACGAGTGTGTGTTCGTATGTTTCGTCGTAAACAAATGTGTACTAATCATGTAATGTATGCAACAAGTGAGAAAGACGAACCTTGCAAATCTGGAGCTGAGTGTCATGGTCGTATCCTTGTTTTCAGAACTGTTCGGTTATAGTCTGGTTTTATAAAAACGTTTTCCCCTTTTAAAAACCAAGTTCACTATAACCAATGGCTCTGATACCAATCTGTCACACCCCCAAAATACCACATGCGGAAAACCCCCGCGGGGCGTGTGACTTACCAGGATCTAGCCACCAATCACATTGAACTCGTAATTATAAATAAATAAAGCTTTCATCTATTATTGATAGAAGTGTTACCAAAGAATTATTTAACATTCAGCGGAAGCATAATACATTAATTAAGAAATTCATAAACCAAGTGTGTGAAAGCCATTAGATTCGTCTCGCGTTTCCATGTATCTCGACCCATGACCATTCCAGCATCCCAGACAACAAGTTCCAACAATATGCACCTAAAGGCCTGCAAGGCATGTAACAACGAGTCAACAACAAAGTTGAGCGAGTTCACAGTGGGTGTTCATTTTAAAGTTGTTCAAAACCATGAGTTCGTTTGTAAACCATAAGTTAATCCGTTTCCTTGTTTCCCAAACCATGTCCATAACCAGTGGGGGCTTCCCCATGTGAACCACTAGAACGTTACCATATCAACTACTGACGAAAGTAAGTTGTGCCCTAAGTCAATGTCTATCATCATTGACTGTTTGCCATGATCCATTAGTACACGCCCGTCCGACCGGCACGGTGTGAGGTTTGTCAAAACTAATAGCGCTATTAACTAATGACCCGCTCGCCATCGGCCTCGGCGATTAAGTCGATATAAAATGAGGGACTTAATGATAGAGTTTTCTCTAGTAAGTTTAAGGTTGTTGTCTTACCCAAGGAGGACGAACGTACGTATTCTACCCAAGGAGAATATGTCACACCCCCAAAATCCACACGCGGAGTATCACCGCTTGGAGGCGTGACTGACCAAGATCAAGCCACCAATCATAATGAACAAGCATGTAAGTAGTATATAAAAACCCAACACAATACAATTGGTGTCTAAACAAAACATAGTTTAAGTTGCAAGCGGAAGCATAATGTTTAAAACAAAGTCATAAGTTTAAACGTTTCAAATGTTTAGCATGGCACACAACTGTCCATAATCCCACAACGACTCTTCCCACTCCGATGCAAGCTCCATTGATACCTAACGACCTGCAAGGCATGTAACAGAGAGTCAACAACAAAGTTGAGCGAGTTCACAGTTGGTTGTTTAGTTATAGTGTTCGTAAATCATATGTTTATTTCGTAAACCATGTACTGTATTAATCTGTATCGCGGTTCCCCAAACATGTTTGCGATGATTAGTGGGGGCTTCCCATGTGTATCGTATTAATCCGTATCGCGGTTTCCCAAACATGTTTGCGATGATTAGTGGGGGCTTCCCATGTTGTATGTTACTAGACTAGTCGTATCAGTATGTGCCCTTCTTAATCCAAGGACCGTAGCAAGTATGAGTATACGTAGGTTTTACGTAAGTGCCCTTCAATCCGAGGACAGTAGTAAGTATGAGTGTACGTAGGTTTTACGTACGTGCCCTTCCCAACCCGAGGACAGTGAAAAGTAGTTTAATAGTAATGATAGTACGAGTAGTTATTCAATCCCATTCCCAACCCACTGGGAATCCCATGCCTTAGGAGTGTGAACTCACCTTGGTTTGCTCGGTATGCTAAACTATGTGCTCACAAGTAATCAGTCAAGTCCTAAAGTATGCACATATATTTAATCAGTTCCAGTTCGTAATGATTCACATGCCATTTATGTCACATAGTGTGTTTATGCAATCATCATCAAGTAACACATAACAGTTAGTTCGTGTTCATACAATCATACTCCGTATAACTGAGTTCTTAGTAAATTCTAACATGGTTAATCAATTAACAGGCTTGATGGGGGTTAACAGGCTTAACAAAGTTAATATATTTAGCAAAGATAACAAGCTTCACAGGATTAACACACATATAACAGGAACAATAAACTAACTGTAACAACTCTCATAAAAAGTCCTATTATTTACTTTAAATTTCCCAATAGGAAACCCTAATTGAGAAACCCAAGTGATTTTGCACAAACTCTAAAATTTTCAGAATTTTCAGAATCAGGGTTAGGGCCCCTAAAACTCAGGGGGGGGGGGTAAAACCCTAGTTACGATTATCCATATAACTCTCTGTCAAAATTAAATTTTATGAAACTGCCGACTCAGCAAGCCTACCCATGCACGTAGCTACCCTATGGTAGAATAGGAGGCCTCGCGTCACGCGAAGCCTAGGGCAGGACCCCTCGCGTCACGCGAGGGGGGTCAAAAATCGTGTATAAATAGCAGGGTTTGGCACTTGATTTCTGGAATTAAAACGACAAACAAATTCGAATTACACACTGAGTTACGTTCAGTATACTATCAAAACACACACGAATCTCGAATTGCTGCCACAAAACAGGGTATTAACTCGATCGCTGCTACGATTCATTTTCCGATCGATCAATAATCCAATGGATGTTTAAGTGCTGCCCACATTAGGGTGATACTTTGTCATTAGTCGTTAATTCGATGGATGTTTAAGTATCGCACTTTATCATTCGTTGTGAGGGTTTGATCTCGTGAGTTATCGTAAATGCTGTATTGATTACTAACCCAGTTTTGTGTTATTTAAATTAGGTTAACAAGGCTAATCCATAAACTAGACTCTGTCCGTGTTAAATCTGCAAAGTGAGTCATTCTCTTTTTATCAAAGTGCTTTATAAATTCTTAAATATTTTCAAAGTTATAATTACAGTGATTAAGTTTATGTAATCACCAAGTTACAGCCGGTATGTGGGGTTTTGTATACATTACTTGATAATCTTCACCATTGGGGCAGCCAAGGGGTGATATGACCATAGTCACAGACACCATTGGACGAATGGGCCAATGGGTCGAGTGACAAAATACTGTGGGTAGTTGGTTGATATCAGAAACATTGTAATCTTTCTTAATACTGTAAATTATAACAAATGTGTCATTTTAATAAATAGAATGATTCACCAGTATTTCCCACTGACAAAACCTTTTTCAAACATGTTTCAGGTGATCTGTTGTGATTCAGGAAAGGTGTTGTGGAGCACTACAAGCTTAAGAAAGTGGCTCATTATAAAATAAAGAAATATGTTTTGTAAAATAAAGATTTCTCCGTGAAATCATAGTATTGTAAATTACCGGGGTTTTATCCCGAGTTGTGAAATAAAATAATCGGGGAAAATTTTAGCTTTACAACGATCCTGATGATAAACTTCCGCTGTTAAACTCAATTAATTAAATACCACGGGATTTCTGTCCCGCGGCTCCTGAAACGGGTCAAACCGGGTCGGGGGTCGTGACAGAAAAAGGTGGTATCAGAGCCACTGAGTTAAGCTAATTAAGTATTTAGAAATACTTAATTTTTCCTGATTACTATTATGTGATTATGTGTTTTATTAACTGATTATTTGTTAGTTACAGTATGGGTAAGCAAAAGATTTCAAACATCTATCTTAAATTAGATAGGTCATCAAATGAGAAGGGAAGTTCATCCCAAACTCCTGAAGAAGGAATATTCGTTCGAAAAGCCCAATATGAGGAACCACTTTCTCCTGATAAAAGAAGTTTAATTATTAGAAAAAGTCAGGAGAAATTAAGGAAATCCCGAGAAAAGAAAGTTAAAAAGGAAACCCAGGAATTAATCAGTAAATCACCCTGGGAAGACAAGTTAGACGAAAAATGGGCAGATCTTTATATGTTAGCTACAGTAGCAGTAAACATAGATCTCTAAATAAATTAATTGGCAAACCATATCATCTACAAGCTAGAAAATCCATCCAGTAAATAAATAAATTTACAGTAAAACATAAGTGTGTTTTAAATTTCAGTTGTTTTGTAATAATATAGTATGCAATAATATGTGAAGGTTATTTTGAAAGTTATTATAAAATTTTTAATTTATTTTAAAACAGCATGAATGAGTTATCTGAAGCCCTAGAGAATCTCAACCTTTACCCCGTAAACATAGAAGTCTCTAAAGAATTTACTGGGTACTTTCCTGATGTGGAACAACCAATAGAATTCAACGCTCCACCTCTGGAAAAGCCAAAACCTAAGAAAAAAAGGAGATATGTATGGGGAAGGCGTGTTCATAAGAGAAAACCAGCTAAGAGACTTCCTAAAATAAACAATCCCTTAGCAAAAGGAAAAGAAATTGAAACCGGTGAAAGTTCTAGACAGCAGGAGATGGAGACTGAAGTCAAAGAAGATTCTAGGCAAATGGAAATACAGTTTGAGGAATATTCTCAGGAAATAGAAATGGAAGTTGGAAAAGGTTCTAGACCAACTCAGATGGAAATTGGAGAAAGCTCTAAACGAAACCAGGAAATAACGTTTCAGGAGGAAATAGATTTTATATTGGCAAGCTGTGATACTATTCAGCCTGTCAATACAAATGTTTTTACTCGTCCTATTGAAACTCAAATCCCTATAAATTTAGAACCAGCAATTCCAGAACCAATAATCCATACCCAACCTCTGGGAATGGACGAATGGTGGACAAATGACTGGCAATTCCAAAACATTGTCAACAGTCCTTATTCCTTTCTTCCGCAATTTGACCCAGAACCCCTACCAAATCCCCCGATGAGTAACGAGAATATGGCTGAACTTCGCCATTTTGGTGAAGAGTTAATGGATGCAGGAAATAGAATCCGGGAGATAGGGGGACAAATTGCTTGGAAATATGATGAAAGGGAGCTTCGTTTTTAGAAAAACAAATGACGAGAGAGAAGTGGGTCATGAGTCTGTATTTGTATAATAACAGTAATACTAGTCAGTATGTGTGAAATAACCAATAAAACGGTTGTATATAGAAGCATGATAGAATCTATAAAACAAATGGAATTTTAGAAAATTTACAATTTTATTTGTCTATTTGTTTACGTGATTACGTGCAATTAATTGTGACATTGGATTATTTCTTTTATACTAATTATTTATTTATAAATTAATTATCAGATGGCAAACATTGATAATGAACCAGTAAATGAAGTAAATCAACCTGAGCAAATACAGGAAGAACAATTGTTAAATAGGCAAGATATAGAGGATATCATTGCACAAGGAATAGCCAATGCTATTCCAGCAATCGTTGCTGCTGTTCAAAAACCTGTTAAACCTCAATCAATCATTCCTAGTAAACGTACTCAAGGCGACAACTTTAGTAATAGTATCAACGGAGGCGGAAATCATGTTAATAACAATAATAATCTGCAAGCCCCAATTTTCAAGAAAATGAAAGCTGCAACACCTGGTTGCACTTACAAAGAATTCCTTGCCTGTAAACCAGTTGAGTTTATAGGTAATGAAGGGGCTATTGCAGCACTGCGTTGGTTAGAGAAAACTGAGGCAGTGATTACCATAATTAAATGTGCTGAGGAAGATCAAGTTATGTATGCGTCGAATCTTTTTAAAGAAGGGGCGCTAGAATGGTGGAACACTGTGATACAAGCTAAAAGAAGGATTGAGGCATATGCCATGAAATGGGAAGAATTTAAGAATCTTGTAGAAAGAAAATTATGTCCCGAGTATGAAAAAGATCAAATGGCAAATAAGTTCCTAAACCATCGGATGGTTAATGTGGATTGTCGCGGTTATACTTCAACATTCTTCGAATATGCTAGAGTGGTACCAACACTGGCTTCGCCAGAACCGGTACTCATTTCTCGATATATTTGGGGATTAATTAGCGAAATCCGCAACATTGTTAAGGCTGCGAGACCTCGCACTATTGACGATGCGGTGGAACTAGCTAACACCCTAACTGACGAACTGGTACGCACAAGAGATGAAAACAGGAAAAAGGAACTGGCTCAGAAAATTACCCAAGGATTTCGGGTGGGTAATAGTAATAACTTCAAGAGAAGAGGAGCAGGGCAATCTTCAAATCCACCTTTCTGCAGGAATTGCAAAAGGAAACATTTTGGAAGATGTAATGTGACCTGCAACCTTTGCAAAGCTGTAGGACACAGTGAAGAAAGCTGCAGAAAGAAAACCATAATCTGCTTTAACTGTGGAGAAGCGGGGCATTACAAAACAGAATGTCCTAAGTTGGCCAAACCAGCAGACAACAAAACCAAGGCGACCGACGGAGCTACTAAGAAAAATGTCAGAGCATTCCAGCTGACCACTCAAGAAGCAGAACTCATTCCAGATGTGATAGCCGGTACGTTCTTAGTTCACAACGTATACGCAAAAGTATTATTTGACTCTGGTGCAAACCAAAGTTTTATAAATACTTTATTCTGCCAAGCTCTTAAATTACCTTTAACCAACATTAGGCAGATTTTTACAGTCGAAACTGCAGATGGGAATTCAGTTAGAATAGATCAGGTTTTGCAAAAAGTAGAAATAGAACTTTCAGGTCATAAATTTTCTGCAAATCTGTTACCTATGAAATTAGCTGAATTCGATGTTGTGTTAGGAATGGATTGGTTAATAGCCAACCATGCTCGAATTCTTTGTGATAAGAATTCCATAGAAATTCAAGCATCAACCGGAGAAGTAATCATGATTACAGGAGATAAGCCACGTAAACCCATGAAGTTCATATCAGTAATGAAAGTTGCTAGTTATGAACGAAAACAAGGAATAGTATATATGATTTCAGTAATCATTAGCACTAAGGGTAAAGAACTTAAGGAAATTCCTGTAGTCTCCGAATACTCAGATATATTCCCAGAAGAGTTACCAGGATTACCACCAGATAGGGAGGTAGAATTTAGGATTCATCTAATTCCAGGAATTACATCGATAGCCAAGGCACCTTATCGGTTAGCTCCCACAGAAATGTTAGAACTGAAAAAGCAATTAGATGAATTACTAAGTAAAGGATTTATACAACCTAGCTCATCCCCATAGGGAGCTCCAGTGTTATTTGTAAAGAAGAAGGATGGTTCGATGAGAATGTGTATTGATTATAGAGAATTGAATAAGATTACAATTAAGAATCGATACCCATTACCTAGGATTGATGATCTTTTTGATCAACTTCAAGGGGCTAGATATTTTTCTAAGATAGATTTACGTTCCGGATATCATCAATTGAAGGTACAAGAAGAAGACATACCTAAAACTGCTTTCAGAACTAGGTATGGTCATTACGAGTTTACAGTCATGCCCTTCGGGTTAACGAATGCACCTGCAGCATTCATGGACATGATGAATAGGATCTGTAAACCGTATTTGGATAAATTTGTAATTGTCTTCATAGATGATATACTTATTTATTCAAAAAGTCAGGAAGAACATTGTCAGCACTTGCATGCACTCTTAACTTTGTTAAGAAAAGAAAAGCTGTACGCCAAATTCTCGAAGTGTGAATTTTGGTTGCAAGAAGTGCAATTCTTAGGACACATGGTGAATCATGAAGGTATTCATGTAGATCCTGCTAAGATTGAGGCGATTACCAATTGGAAGGTTCCACAAACTGCAATGGAAATTAGAAGTTTTATAGGTTTAGCTGGGTATTATAGACGGTTTATTAAGGATTTTTCCAAAATAGCTGTACCATTAACTAAGCTAACCTGTAAAGCCATTAAGTTTGAATGGGGATCTAAGCAAGAAGAAGCCTTTAGAATTCTAAAGCAAAAGTTAACCAATGCTCCAATCTTAGGGGCTGTTTGGCAACATCTGAATCAATAAGTGCTGAATGAATAAGAGGTCTGAATGGGTAAGAGGCTCTGAACCAGTAAGTGCTGAACCAGTAAAGTGCTGTTTGGTTGCACATCTGAATGACTGTGTATAATGACATTTTTACCCCTTTTAATTAAAAAACCATTTTACTATTTAATGAAACCGAAGCTTCTAGCTAGAACCATTTTACTATAATGACATTTTAAATAGTCTTCTCAATATCAAATTAACAATTTGCAGATAACATTGATCCACCCACTCCACAAACCACCCCACTGTTAGTGCATTATGTCTATCGCCTCCGTCATCTCAAGATCGTAGCTGAAACTGATTAATTCTAGCTTTATATTGTAATATTAGATAGAAAAGGCAAGGTGGCATTATTGTAAATAAGGGGAACTCTCCTTATAAGCCTTGGCCTATAAATAGAAGCCTTAGGGTTTCATTTAGGAACTTTTGCCACTTTTGCTCATTTGCTACATTTGAGAGCTCTAGTTCTAGAGAGAGAAACTAGAGAGAGAAAGTGTCTAGGTGATTCACGGTTCTTGTATCATTTTCAGATCTATCAAAGAATCACGTTTATTGTACGTCTCGTGTGTTTCGGTCTTGCTCGTGCACGGTTTCCGCACGTCGTACGAGTCGGTTCGCAATCGTTCGGAGTCAAACCGGTCCTAACAAGTGGTATCAGAGCAGGAGTTCGATTGCTCAGATCATTCACACAATTTCGCACAGGATTTCATCAATTTTAGATCTCAATTAGCATCAGATTCGATAAAGTTCTTCATTTTTTCATATTTTCACGTTTTTAACTGAAAAACGCAAAATTAAACAAGATTTTACGGTTAAAATCGGCTGATTTTTTGATATGATGTGCGAAAACAACTGATTAATAAGCCTATAAATTTTCAAAATCAAATTCTTTACCGTTTGTGAGAAAATTAGATTTTTGTGGTTCGAAAAAAGTTGAAAATTGGTGCTGTTGTTCTTGATGTCACACGCACGGATGACTTCTACGTGCGGATAAGTCATACGCACGGATAACTAATCTGCGTTGACTGATCGTTGACCTATCCGCATGAAAACTTGTACGCACGGACAATCATTCTTTTCACTCGTGCGGATAAGTCATCTTCATGTGCACTTCATTAATTAGTTTGACTTGTTGACTCTGCCACCCGCACGGATAACAATTAGACTAAAGATTCCTTTGTTGACCTGTTGACTTGTTACTTGCATGATTACTTGTTGATATGCATGTGATTTATTAAGAACGGTGTCACGTGATTCGAAACATATGATATCAGAAGTTCATGTGAATTGAAGGTATTAGGTCCAATGGAAGTGAAATTCGTGAAGTTGTTGTCTGTTTGCATTAATTTCAATATCGGAGGTCCAATGAGAGCATTTTGAATTTCAAAGTTCATCAATCCGTGTTGACCTTAGTTGACTTGTCACCCGTGCGTATAGCATCATTTCCCATACGCACGGATAGCCATCGTACGCACGGATAGCATCGTACGCACGGATAGCATCGTACGCACGGATAGCATCGTACGCACGGATAGCATCGTACGCACGGATAGCATCGTACGCACGGATTACTTTCAGCCATCCATATTGACTTGTTGACTTGCCACACGCACGGACAACTTGTCCGCGTGGATAACATCCCCACCCGTGCGTATAACATCGTCCGGATCCCCACCCGTGCGTATCACCACCCGTGCGTATAACATCTTCCGGACCCCCATCCGTACGAACAACAATCAGGGTCATAGCAATCCACTCGCACGGACAACTTCACCGTGCGGATAACAATACGTGTCTCAACATCACCCGATCAAGCAACTTAGTCAACATGTGCATGTGAACATTAAAGTGCTTGTCAGCATCGTTACATGTGATCATAGTCTGCTTGTTTTGATAAAAGGTGATGACATATCTTGGTCCAATGAGAATCTATATGTGACTGTCATTAGCATGTGATTTTGCCTTAAAGTCAAAGAGCCAACCGATCAACTCAAAGATTTGTCGTTTAGTATATTGGTTTGGGTCAAAGAAGTCAACTTAGTCACACGGATCCCCACCCGTGCGTATAAGCATCATTCCCCACCCGTACGCATCACCTTAGTCACCCGGATCTTCATCCGCACGGATCTCCATCCGGATAGCAATCTCATCCGAGGGGACAACGTTATCACGCGATTATTTTCACTGTTGACTTGTGTCGACTCACTCGTTCGAGTACTCGTCCGATTCATTTGTTTAAATTCGATTAAACTCACTGTGTTTGTTTGATCGTGATTCAGGTGATTCAAGATATACAAGGTGCAAATTCAAGACAAAATTTGAAGATGTCGAGCAGCGGTGAAGAATTTTACAACATGTTCTACAATGCCTTTACTTCAGAATTATCCGAAAGAAGATCTGAAATAAGAGAGTATTCGAGAGAGATTTCAGAGAATTTGAAATATGATAATATGTATGGAAGCCAACAGAAGCCACCAAAACTAATGAGGATTGAAGATTATAACTGGTGGAAAAATCGGTTTGAGGGTTGGGTAAAAGCTTTCGCTCCTGAAAGCTGGATAAAATTGAAAAATGGATATACTGAACCAGTTAAAGAAGGAGGAGAGTTAGTAGAAGAAAAAGAGTTCACAGAAAAAGATATAAAAAATGTTGTTGCTGAGTATAAAATGATTACATTGTTAAAACAGTCAGTGAGAGAAGATATTATTTCGCTACTTGAATAAGAGAAAACATCGAAAAGTTTATGGGAAGCTTTAGAGGTGAAATGCGTAGGTAGCACTGAAATTGTGAAAAACAAAAAGAAATTGTTACGCAAAGAGTTTGATTTATTTGGTTGTATGAACAATGAATCTGTCTGTAAAATGATCGAAAGATTTGGGCATCTGAAAATGGAGTTAGCCAGACATGAAATCACATATTCTGAAGAGGATTTGGTGGATAAATTGTTTGATTCATTGCCAAATGATCAAGAGTGGCAATACTTCGCTTTAATGTTGAAGAACACAATCAAGCCTGAAGATTTGAAAGTGGATTTGCTGATTGAAAGACTTGAAAGCCATGAGTTGGAGATAAAGAGATCTAAAGTCAACAATCCAGCTTATCAGCAAAATGTAGAGCTTTACTATCGAGGAAATCTACCACAGGCTGGATCTCCAAAAACAGCATTTTCCGCAGAAAGCTCAAGATCAGTAAACAATGAAAGTCTTCACAGTGGTTTTCACAGTGGATCTTCTTCAACAACTTCTGATCAATCTGCTTCAAAGAATTTATTCCAGTGTAATATCGCAGTGGATTTGAAGAATGGGCAGAATCTCAGCGAAGAATCGGCAAAACAACAGATGGTTTTCTTGGCATCTGTACTTGA
Source organism: Helianthus tuberosus (assembly GCA_030545235.1). Lineage (NCBI taxonomy): Eukaryota > Viridiplantae > Streptophyta > Magnoliopsida > Asterales > Asteraceae > Helianthus > Helianthus tuberosus. Next base: position 43,484,897 of record CM060392.1, read on the forward strand.
ATCGTATGAAAGCCTCGTTGCAGGGAAGATTGGCAACACCAACTTGACAAAAGAAGATTATGATCAATTAGACCCCGAGGAGATGGAACTAATGGATATAAGATGGTGCATGGCCAGTGCGGTTCGTCGGGCACAGCGGTTCATGGAGATCACGGGGAGAAAGTCAATTGGTGGATCATCTACCAAATTGGGATTTGATAAATCAAAGGTGACATGTTTCAAATGTAAACAAAAAGGTCACTTTAAGCGCGAGTGCAGAAATGCGTATGCTGCTGATGATTCTGAAAACCCGTTCAACGAAGATTATTACAAGAAAGCGATCTACCATCAGAACAAGTCTGAGCCTCCAAGATTGAAATAGTTTGAAGAAAAATCAAGGGCTCTTGCAGTTATACATGACGATGAAGGTTACAACTGGAGTCAAGTTTGCCCTGAAGAAGATGCAGTTGGATATGCATTTGTCACAAATGTTGATCATGATAGTTGGTGGAGAAGAGACAGTGCAAGATGGGAGATTGGAAAGTTAACTGAACCATTCAAGGAAGCAAAAAGAGCCAAGAGATGGAATGCTGAACTGGAATGTTATATGGATCCACAGGGTAATCCAGTAGTTGATCCTTCAAAAGTGGATTTTGATGCAGTACCCAATTTATTTCCAAATGAGGGCACTTTCAACACAAGAAGGCTTTCTGATAAAAGTTACTTGCCGGATTTAATGAACAAGATAAAAGAAGTTTTTGAAGAAAGTCTACCAAAGGTAGTGGAAATGAAGAAGAGAAAAGAAGAAGAGTTGAAAAAGCTAGTTGAAGAAGTGAAGATTACTGCAAAGCTTGCTACTGAAGAAGAGCAGAAGATTGAAGAAGAACAGAAACAAGAAGAAGAAGAAAACAAAGAGGAAGATCAGACAGAAGAACCGGTGCTGAAAGAGACTGAGGTAAGAAAATCTTCTGACTTGTCGAATGTTGAATTGGTTGTTGAAAAAGAAAACAAGTGCAGGAATTGCATAGAAATGTGCAAAGCCTGTACTGAAAAAGATGACATCATAAAAACAAAAGATAATGATATGGTTAAACTAGAAAATGTTTTCACAACAAAATGTAAAGAAATGATTGAAAAAGAAGAAATTTTGAAATTAAAATTCGAAAAGCTAACACAGAAATGTCATGATCTTGAAGAAGAAAATAAGATTTTGAAAGAAAAGTGTACTGCTAAATGTGTTGATTGTGTTGAAAAGAATCTAAATTTCAAGATTTACAAAAACAGTATGATTCTTTAAAGTGGTCGAGTCAGAAAGTACAAGAAGCTTATGATACTTTGAAGAGCCAAGTCAAAAGTTTTGATCAAAGATTATCAGAAACTTTAGTCACTAAAGAAATGTATGAAAGAAAGTTTAAAGAAAAGCAAATTGAATTGAACAAGTGTGTTGATGAAATTGCAAATCTTAAACAAGTCTTGGCTGAAAAAGAAAAGGTTGTTACCAAACTTCAAAGTTATCATAACTCTTCGTACATTCTCGAACGCATTTTCAACATCACACCAGATGACAAAGATACTGAAAATTGCAAAAAGGGTATTGGTTCAGAATTTCATCAGGTACCACCACCATTGAGAAACAATTATACTTTTTATGATGAGGAAAAGGTGGCAAAGGGTTTGAACATAGCTGACCAGTTACCTGAAAGTATCGATGTGACTTACTCCAAATCTGATGATGCTAATGATTCAGAGGTGGTAAGTAAGGTTGTTGAAAGCGTTTTGAAAGATGAGTCTACAAAAGGTAAGTCTGAATCACAGGATGAAGATGAAGGAAATCTTTATGATGGTTATCTGAAAAACACAAAATCCGAGAAAAATTTGGATGATGATTCAAAGGGATTGGTCTATACCATGATTGGATCGGACAAACTATTCTTAGATGTTGTATTCCCGATTCAGAATGTGATTTCAGAGAAGGTCGATAAAGTTTTCAAAATGGTTGAGATTGAGAAGTCTGAGATTCCAAAGTTTGCTGGTAAAGGACACAAAACTTTTTATAATAAACCTGGTTTTAAGAAGAAAAACATGAAGGCTGGTTTGGGTTATAAAAAGAAACAGAATCGAAAAAGAAATGAAATGCCAAATTTTCAGGCAAAAATGAGTTTTGTTCAAGGGAAAAGTTTGAAAGAAGAGGAAAAACTCAAATTTGGACAACAGTCTAATGAGGAGTTTGATGCTAATAAAAAGAAACAGCAACAGGCCAAGGATGTTTCAAAGAAAGTGTGTTTTAAATGTGATCAAATTGGACATGTATCACGAAAGTGTCCAAATCCAAAGCCTGTTGATGTTGAAAAACAGAAGTTTGAGGGTGTGAAACCAAGGCCAACCAGATTTGATTCAAAACAAACTTGGAGGTATAACACAAACAAGTTTGCTTCGAATCAAACTTGGAAACCAAAACAGACTAGGTCTGATTCAAGACAAACACAGATTTTTCACACACCCAGAGTCAGAACAACTCAAAGTTGGAAAACAACTGTTGATATGACAAAACCACAAGAGTTTTGGAAACCAAAAGTTGTTATTCAAAAACAAAATGTTCAAAAAGAATCACATTTTTACAAAAGAGGTACTCCGAAAGGTCAAAGATGGAGTGTTAAAAAACAACTGTCTTTGGTAAAAGATGAGAAAATTGAAGTTAAAGATGAAAAAGTCTTTGTTCAAAATGAAAAAGATTTTCCGAAATTGAATGATACATATTGTGTTGAAATGCCTAAGGTCCAACAGACCTGGGCTAAATTGTTCAAGTAATTGAGTTTTTGTGAATGTGCAGGTGCTCATGAAGTTTGATTGTCAAGGAAGAGAATTGATAAGCAGCCTGGCACAGGAGGAGAAGGCTGCTGAACCCTGGTTTGGTTGAACAGGGAGTTTATCGTTTTCTGTACATAAATAAACAATATTTCAAAAACCCTAAAAATTGAAAAATTTTGAAAAACCAAAAATATGTTTTTGTTTTGTCAAAAAATTTGAAAAATTCAAAAATATGTGTTGATTGAATACGCCGAAACCCTCACGGCTGAACAAACATGATTACTTTCACAAGATTGAAAAACGGTTTTCAAACTGTCGAAAATCAATGGGTTGTAAATCATGGGGGTACGTTATATTTTTCTGCAAATCAGTGCATGAGATGCAGAAAATGGATGGCGAGACAAAGCTATCAGTATCAGGTTGTCAAATTTTCTTTAAATGGTTTTGCATTTTAGGGGGAGTAATATTGTCAGAAAATCCAAAAACATTAGAAAATTTGAAAAAGCCAAAAACATGATAAAATTCAAAATTGAGTTTTGTGTAGAAAGAGGAAATGATAGTACATCAGTAGACAGTTACAGTATGCTAAAGAAATGTAATGATTAAATGGCGTTAAACAGTCTCACTGATGATATGCCGATAGGTTTTTATACACTTAGTACACTTTTTCAGGATATAAACCTAAATTCAAACTTGCTTATTTCGTGGGGAACACTACTTGGATATATAGGTAACCCCTGAAATCTCGTTTGAAAGGTCCCTCTTTCTGAGATACTAGGTCTTTATGCTTAGTGATATCTGGGGTATTATCCCGGGACTTCTGATTTTGCGGAAGCAATGGCCTAGTCCCCAGAGAATACTTTCCGCATTGCTTGAAACATAGCACAACCCTCAGCTAAAAATGATGAAACATTGAAAAATGCTATTCATGGCTGTTGTAACAAAAAGATCCTCTAAAGGGGACACACCAAAAGTCGAGCCGTCATCTCTCTGCTGAACGGAAGTTCTGACCTGAGCTCTCACGGTTTCGTACTATAATTTATTCCCCTTACAGATATCATCTAGGTATACTCACCTGTAAGACTGAATATTGGGATCTGGATACGGGAGTATATTCAAGAGGTGGGACACATGAATGAGTTTATGTTCTTAAAACACCTAATTCGTATCCTGAATCAGTTGAAATTTGTATGAAAAATTTAAGTGGATCAGTATATCGACAATCTAAGTGAATTGTTTAATTCTTAATGTGTAAATAAGCTCAACGATACTTGTGACTTGTCAAAAACTGATATGATCCTCCGACGCAAACTCAAACAAAAATATTGTCTGTAAATATGTTTGTACATATTTCTTTACTGTTTTTTATTTTCAGAAAAATACAAAAAGATTTTGATTTCTGTTTTATTTTCGACAACCGATGTCTGAAGTTGAGTTTCAAAATCTAAGTAAGCTGATTGTGTTTCTGAAAAATAAAACAAGTTCATTAATTTGAAACTTGATGTTTTAAAATCATAAATCAAAAACAGTTTGTGATATCTCCAAGGTCATTAGTTTGGACTTGGATGATTAACTGTGAGGATTTTGGATGCTCATATTGTTAAAATCTGTAAAAGAGCTAGTTTCCGATCCGATTCGTTGAAACTGCCAAATTTTTGAAGATTGTTGATAGGGGGAGAGTATCAAGCATTCCTGGATATATTTCATATTATTATATCTTAGTCCCAGGATCTTGATTTAGAAAGCTTAATAGAGCCAGGTTACGATACCTGGACAATCGAAAATGCTTTCATTGTAAAATATTTTAGCAAAAGTTGAGAGAGCCAGGTTTTCAATCCTGGATGTTCAAAACGTTGTTACTTATAAACGTTTGAGTGTTGCAGATGGTATTCCAGACTACGATCCCGATAGCCGAGTCTAAGGGGGAGTCTGAAGACGAGCTCAACGCAAAGGGAAGCGTGCATAGGAGCCAGGATACTTTTCCTAGAAGAACTTGTAACAGGAAAGCCAGGTGTCGATCCCAAAAGCACGGAAGCTTGACGAAAGGGGGAACCTGAAGAGTTTACCGAAAGGAGGAGCTGAAGCTGAAGACAGATCCACGGGGATTCTGTTCGAGCTAAAGAGAGAGAAAAGAAAAGAAGCTACGAGTCTGAATGTTTGAGATTGACTGCGGCAATATCCAAGGGGGAGTCTGTTAGTGCATTATGTCTATCGCCTCCGTCATCTCAAGATCGTAGCTGAAACTGATTAATTCTAGCTTTATATTGTAATATTAGATAGAAAAGGCAAGGTGGCATTATTGTAAATAAGGGGAACTCTCCTTATAAGCCTTGGCCTATAAATAGAAGCCTTAGGGTTTCATTTAGGAACTTTTGCCACTTTTGCTCATTTGCTACATTTGAGAGCTCTAGTTCTAGAGAGAGAAACTAGAGAGAGAAAGTGTCTAGGTGATTCACGGTTCTTGTATCATTTTCAGATCTATCAAAGAATCACGTTTATTGTATGTCTCGTGTGTTTCGGTCTTGCTCGTGCACGGATTCCGCACGTCGTACGAGTCGGTTCGCAATCGTTCGGAGTCAAACCGGTCCTAACACCCACAACAACCCTTATCACCCCTGGCTCCCCCTCCCTCTCACTCTCTAACCAGAAACCGGAGGGAATTCTTGCGAGCCGAACATCACACACCCCCCAGCTGATGGTAACTGTTGCTCTCACACACCCCCATCTCGAAGAACAGGAGAGAAAGTGAGACAGAGTGACGGAGTGAGAAGGAAAGGGAAGCACGGCAGCGGCACCGCCGCTCACGGCGGCAACAGTGGAGGCGACGGTGGTGGTTTGAGGCTCCTCCGACGAATTTCACCGGTAAAACTCCTCCCCGTCTTCTTTCGTCTCCTCCTTTTTCTTGCGATTGATGACGATTTCTGTGTTATCGGTGATGATAAGGATTTGCTCAAGTTTACGATTTCTGTGTGGTGGATTGATGGAGGAGCTGCTGTAAAGAATTAGGGCAAATGTGAGGGATATTGAACTCTAATGTTCATTCAGTGATGAGTCAGACTTCACACAATGTATGACCCGGTCAGTGTCACACCCTGTCTTTTGCGGAAGCGTATGATGTGTGACTAGCTTGTTATCATTGCATTCAATCGTAATAAACAACTACATGATCAAAACGATGTTCATCCATTTATGAAAATTTAAGTATTACAAACACTTGTTATTTAAGTTTTCAAAACACGACCTTTGACAAGGTTTCAATTCAACAAAAGCGGATGACATCTAAACTTGTAGTCTACTTCTAGTTACGACACTTGCGCCCAAGATCCATCCTGTCACCTGAAATACATGTAATTTTGGAAAACATCAACATAAAGTTGAGCGAGTTCATGCGTTTTTGTATTTCACATTTTTATACTTTGTATGAAAACATAGTATGTGTCATGTATAATTCAAGTCTTTCTTGAGTACCCCACGTACTCAAGTATAATTCCCGTTTTCTTGAGTACCCCACGTACTCAAGTATCATTCAAGTTTTCTTGTGTACCCCACGTTTTAAATGATTGTTTATACAAGGACATTAAGGCACGTGAGGACATAAGGAGCATTAGTATATTCTCCTTCAAGGCATGTGAGGACATAGGGAGCATTAGTATTTTCTCCTTTAAGGCATGTGAGGACATAGGAGCATTAGTATTTTCTCCTTTAACTGTGTCGATTTCCCTCGACTGTGTCGATTAACCTCGACTGCGTCAATTTCCCTTGACTGTGTCGATTTCCCTCGACTGTATCGATTAACCTCGACTGTGTCGATTTCCCTCGACTGGGACACCGAAGCACTCAAGAGGTCACATAAGGACCATGAGTGGGGCTCGGCCGTACCCGTTAGATCTAACCCTCGTCCCTAATTAAGTATTTATGGCATCTCAATGTCTAGTTTAAGCTCACATGATCTAGTATTTTCTAGGCTTTTCTTAAAGCTCATCATATTGCACTCACCACGAGTGCTTCTCGTATTCTCAAATCATATTGCACTCGGTTCTCGTTCTCACCAAGAGTGCTTCTTGTATTTTTAAATCATATTGCACTCGGTTCTCGTTCTCACCAAGAGTGCTTCTTGTATTTTTACCCTTGTAAAAATTATAATATTTGTAACATGTATTTCACCCCCGAGAGTTATAAAACCAAAAACAGTTAAAGAAAAGGGGGAGCATGAACTCACAACTTTGCGTTCCTGCGTCGTAAACTTCACCGGATTTGCTTAATTAACGTCGTAACCTATACGCGTTTTCTTAACGTTAGTCACTAGACTTGCGTCGCACAAGTACAGTCACTCTCTTTTGTATATAATCTTGTGTTAAAAATATTCTATATTTTTAACTAAGTGTTTTACTTATATTATTTTCTCAAAAATTAATATAAGTATCTCATGTTTTGCACTTTGCACCCGAATTATGTATCTTGTATGTTGTATGTGTATTTTTATGTTTATACCCCTCATGAGTATTTAGTGTATTTTTAAGTCTTAATACACTAGCACGTATAACACATACTATATACACTTAGCACAAAAGTTGGTGATAAAATAATATATATTTTTCTCTCAAAAATATACATACTTATATCCATTTTTATTCTTGAAGAAATCCTCATTTCTTATCACCAAAAATTAGGGAAACCTTGGTAATACTTTAAATACATTTTTAGGGAATAAGTTTCCCAAAAACTTATATTTTTCTAAGTGTCAAAATTTATAAAAATTTTGACAGAGTTTCCCCTAAAAATGGAGGTTTCCCATGTTTTCAAAACATGTGTTTATTTTCTTTTAAATCGTCAACAATCATCAACAACAATTATCAACAATAATCATCAACAACAATCACTAATTTCTCCATTTCATGAACTTGAATATTTACAAAAATGTGTAGTAACTTACTAGCACATTTAGTAAGTCTTGTTATCTTTAAAAATAAGTTTAATTTCTTAAAAACTTTATTTTTAAAGAATATGAAGTTTCACAACTTCTAGTCGGTTTTTACGAAAATTATTTCTTTGTTAAAACTTTGTGTTACACAAGTGTCTACACACTTGTGTGTTTACAAAAATCACTCTTGTTCAAGTAAAATCCGGTTTTAGAAAATAAGATTTCCTTGACACTTGGTCCTTTGAAAATACCGCTTGTAGATCCGTAGATCTACTAGTTTACAACTCTATTTCATAAGAAATATTGATTTTACACAAGTTCATGCTTAATGTGTAGTAGTGTTCATCATTTAACCCCTTTGTACACTTAAACAAACTCTATGCCATGATCCTTGATCATGACTAATCCGGGTTAGATGATGATCCGAGCTACTACAATCATAGATCAACACTAAATAATCACAACAAAACAAGTCTTACAAGTTTTACACAACTCTATAGCTTTTATCCATCTATTAACCATCATATTCATCACTTTAATAGACTTTTAGTTGGTGATTTAGTATGTTCATGATTTTCAACCGACAAAACTCTTATTAACCACTTTAGAATAGGTCAAGAAGGTGTTTTAGAACACTTACTACTAGCTCAAGGCTAGGGAAGTTCAAGAGTGCAAATGAGGTGGATAAAAGCAAATGGTGAAGGTCCTTTAAGATCCGCTTGCACCGAGCTTCGTTAGTGACCTTCTTACACCTTGAATCAAGCTTGGAATAGATGGATGGTGAGCAAAAATGGTGGATGGTTGGTGGTGGTGGTGAGCCGTGAGGTAGAGAGGGAGGAAGAGAGAGTTTTGTGAAGTTGGTGATGAGTGAGAATGAAACTTATGGTTTAGTGTGTTATTCTTATAACCAAATCAAGGCTTTATCTAATGGGTTTAGTGTTTCTAAAGTGCCAACACAACCCATTAAAATATAGGAAAGAAATCCCATGAGGGATTTTGGTCTCCCAACCGTCCAACATAGGGGGGGGGGGGTCTTGGTTACATTTCAACTCCAAGTTACATGATCTAGTTACATGTGAAATGTTAGATTTAGTGTTAAGTGTGTTTATTAAATATATAGTGTGTTAGGGTGTTCGGGGACCCTAACTAGCTTAGAAAAATAAAAACAATGCTTCTAGCATTATTTTGGTGTTCCGGGTAATATCCGGTTATTCGGTTAGACACCGGTTCGTTAAAGTGCTAAATTACACTTTTTAGTGTCTTTTAAGTACCCTTCTTGTACCCTTTCAATTTCCAACACTTAGGGAAATATTCTGGATAATAAAATGACATTTCTGCAAAATATTCATATGTTTAAATGCTGAATTATTGCTGAATTATATAAATTCTGCACTTAAAGTGTGTTTCGGGTGCTTTTTAGTGCTTATTTTTGCTTTCGCAATGTCTATAAATTAAACCCTTATATGTACTCTTGGGTTTTAATGTACTTTTGTCGTCGGACCTACACCTAGGCCTCAATTCTAATGTCTGACTGCTTTCTGCAGTTCTGTTGACACGATGTGTCTTACCGGTGAGTTTACTAATATTTCTGACGCAACGCTCTCGTTTATGCATAAAGCTATATTTTGTAGCACAAAAGGTGCATGAATTCACTTGCATGGAATTCAGAAATTTATTTGTCTGGTAAACCAGATCATGCACAGTCATTTAAGCACAAATTACTGTTCATTTCGTGTACGGAATGTACGAAAAAGTGAAGGTTGTCACAGTCAGAGGGTAATAAGAGGTTGGGTAAGTGTTAAGAGGCATGAAACAAACCATCTGAAATCTGACCCGGTCAGACATGACTGAATAAGAGGCTATTAAGTGCCAAACAAACAGGGCCTTAGCCTTACCAGAAGGAACTGAAGATTTTGAAGTATATTGTGATGCTTCAAAACTAGGATTAGGATGTGTGCTTATGCAACGCAAGAAGGTAATTGCGTATGCTTCAAGACAGTTGAAAAAGCACGAGGAAAATTATACAACTCATGACTTAGAGTTAGGTTCCATAATTTTTGCCCTTAAGATTTGGAGACATTATCTTTACGGAAGTAAATTTACTGTCTATACAGACCACAAAAGTTTAAAATATATTTTTGGGCAGAAAGAGTTAAACATGAGACAAAGAAGATGGATGGAAATCCTAAGTGATTACGACTGTGATATTCAGTATCACGAGGGAAAGGCAAATGTAGTTGCAGATGCCTTAAGTCGTAAGTATCATGAGAAACAAAGACGGGTTCGTGCTCTCAGATTAAATCTGCAGTTAGATTTAATGGAACAAATAAAGAATGTTCAGGAAACAGCAATCAAAGAAGATGCTGAAGGAATGAAAGGAAGAATAAAAGAGTTAGAACAAGGAGCTGATGGAATTTGGAGATTCCACAAAAGAAGGATTTGGGTACCAAAGCAGGGAGAATTAAGAAATAAGATTTTAGAAGAAGCTCATAAATCTAGGTATACCATACACCCTGGAAACAATAAGATGTACCAAGATTTAAGAAACAATTTCTGGTGGATAGGCATGAAGAAGGATATAGCTAGATACGTTTCTAAGTGTCTTACTTGTTCACAAGTTAAGGCAGAACATCAGAAACCTTCAGGTCTACTACAACAACTGGAAATGCCTGTATGGAAATGGGAACTCATAACAATGGATTTTGTTACTAAGTTACCCAAGACCAGAAAAGGTAATGATGCGATTTGGGTAATTGTGGATCGATTAACCAAATCAGCTCATTTTCTACCTATGAAAGAAACCTTTAATATGGAAAGGTTAGCAAACTGTATGTAGATGAAGTAGTATCCTTACATGGAGTTCCACTCTCCATTGTTTCAGATAGGGATAGTCGTTTTACTTCTCATTTTTGGAAAAGTTTCCAAGAAGCAATGGGAACTCGACTAAATCTGAGTACTGCATATCATCCACAAACAGACGGACAAAGTGAAAGGACAATCCAAACTCTAGAAGTCATGCTCCGAGCATGTGTAATAAATTTTGGTGGAAACTGGGATGATCATTTACCATTAATTGAATTCTCCTATAACAATAGTTATCATTCAAGTATTGAAACTGCCCCATTCGTATGGAAGAAAGTGCAGAACTCCAGTTTGTTGGGCAGAAATAGGAGAAAGTCAATTGTCAGGTCCTGAAATAGTGCAAGAGACGACTGACAAAATTTCACAAATCAAGGAAAGACTGAAGACGGCTAGAGATCGCCAGAAAAGTTATGCAGACAATAAATGTAAGCCGTTAGAATTCCAAGTTGGAGACAGAGTACTCTTGAAAGTTTCTCCTTGGAAAAGAGTGGTTAGATTTGGTAAGAAAGGAAAGCTAAGTCCAAGATGCGTAGGACCATTTCCGGTGATTCAACGTATAGGACCAGTTGCTTATCGTTTACAACTACCAGAAGAGTTAGCTGGAGTACATGATGTATTTCATGTATCCAATCTCAAGAAATGTCTATCAGACGAATCTTTGGTAGTACCTCTCCAAGACATAGAAGTAAACGAAAAGTTAAAATTTGTTGAGAAACCTCTTCAAATTGAGGATCGAAAGATCAAGTTTCTTAAGCACAAGCGACTAATTCTAGTCGAAGTTAAATGGGATTCAAAGAGAGCAGCTGAATACACTTGGGAACTGGAATCTAAAATGAAGCAAAAGTATCCTCATTTGTTCCAGTAAATCTCGAGGACGAGATTTTTATTAAGGTGGGGAGAATGTAACAACTCTCATAAAAAGTCCTATTATTTACTTTAAATTTCCCAATAGGAAACCCTAATTGAGAAACCCAAGTGATTTTGCACAAACCCTAAAATTTTCAGAATTTTCAGAATCAGGGTTAGGGCCCCTAAAACTCAGGGGGGGTAAAACCCTAGTTACGATTATCCATATAACTCTCTGTCAAAATTAAATTTTATGAAACTGTCGACTCAGCAAGCCTACCCATGCACGTAGCTACCCTATGGTAGAATAGGAGGCCTCGCGTCACGCGAAGCCTAGGGCAGGACCCCTCGCGTCACGCGAGGGGGGTCAAAAATCGTGTATAAATAGCAGGGTTTGGCACTTGATTTCTGGAATTAAAACGACGAACAAATTCGAATTACACACTGAGTTACGTTCAGTATACTATCAAAACACACACGAATCTCGAATTGCTGCCACAAAACAGGGTATTAACTCGATCGCTGCTACGATTCATTTTCCGATCGATCAATAATCCAATGGATGTTTAAGTGCTGCCCACATTAGGGTGATACTTTGTCATTAGTCGTTAATTCGATGGATGTTTAAGTATCGCACTTTATCATTCGTTGTGAGGGTTTGATCTCGTGAGTTATCGTAAATGCTGTATTGATTACTAACCCAGTTTTGTGTGCATTGTTATTTAAATTAGGTTAACAAGGCTAATCCATAAACTAGACTCTGTCCGTGTTAAATCTGCAAAGTGAGTCATTCTCTTTTTATCAAAGTGCTTTATAAATTCTTAAATATTTTCAAAGTTATAATTACAGTGATTAAGTTTATGTAATCACCAAGTTACAGCCGGTATGTGGGGTTTTGTATACATTACTTGATAATCTTCACCATTGGGGCAGCCAAGGGGTGATATGACCATAGTCACAGACACCATTGGACGAATGGGCCAATGGGTCGAGTGACAAAATACTGTGGGTAGTTGGTTGATATCAGAAACATTGTAATCTTTCTTAATACTGTAAATTATAACAAATGTGTCATTTTAATAAATAGAATGATTCACCAGTATTTCCCACTGACAAAACCTTTTTCAAACATGTTTCAAGTGATCTGTTGTGATTCAGGAAAGGTGCTGTGGAGCACTACAAGCTTAAGAAAGTGGCTCATTATAAAATAAAGAAATATGTTTTGTAAAATAAAGATTTCTCCGTGAAATCATAGTATTGTAAATTACCGGGGTTTTATCCCGAGTTGTGAAATAAAATAATCGGGGAAAATTTTAGCTTTACAACGATCCTGATGATAAACTTCCACTGTTAAACTCAATTAATTAAATACCACGGGATTTCTGTCCCGCGGCTCCTGAAACTGGTCAAACCGGGTCGGGGGTCGTGACACTAACAGTGTTAATTAACTAACAGAGTTAACAAACTAGTAGAGTTACATACTTAATAGAGTTACACAGGGTTAATAAACTTAACCAAGTTAATAAACTAGCAGAGTAAGTAAACTAACAAGGTTAAGACTAACAGAGTTAATAATTAACAAGATTAATAAACTAACATGTTGCTGTGCCAGAATACACACGAAATCCCCTGAGGCAAAATCCCCTGGGGACGAAATCACTTTGGACGAAAACCCCCAGGTGACGAAATCCCAAGGGTTTTCGTCGGGTTACATGTATGACGAAAACACTTCAGTTTTCGTCTGGTTCCCTGTGTTTTCGTCAGCTACCTCATCATCAACAACATCATTTACGCAACACAGAACCCTAATCTCATCTAACAATTACATTATCTTCATCACCCAATCATTCAATCAAACAGACTCATGTAATCATATGATTTATTATATCACTATCATCAACATTCAATCATTATTCAATACTAGCATGTTGATATGATCATTCAGTGTGCGCATACAATAGAACCATTATCTGCTAATCATCCACATCATACCATCAGTATAGCAACATGATCATCAAGCATTAGTTGGACATGCACTGGGACCTAAACAATGGCCTTCATAACATCAGATCTATTCAATCATGATTTATGATAGAAACATCAAATCCTATTTATAAACCAATACATCAACAATCGATCGGACATGGACTTAAGCATTATTTAACATCAGTAGCCAATGATTTCAACTAGCCGGTTACAAAGATATTAATCAAGCAATCATGTAGAGATTAAACACTAACCGCGAGGAACAAAGCGATAACTTGATTGATCTTGGGGATCCGGGGAACACAAGTTTGTCGTCAGGTTCAAAGGGTAGCGAGAGAGAATGTGAGAGGTGGTTAGGGTTTTGCCAATTGTCGATTACGAGCATGAGTTAAAACAATTCCTATATTCAGTCGTTACTGGGCTGAGGCCCATTCTTGTTTTCGTTGGCCCCCTAGTGGACGAAAACACAAAGTGTTTTCACCACAAGGGTGGGTATTTCGGCTGGGGTGATTTCGTAGAGAGTGGTGTGTTCGGCCAAGGTTACATATTAAATTATAACACACAAATTAACACAAAGCAAATTATTAATATACACTCATATATAATGCACACCAAATATATAGAAAACACGCTTTGCAAATAAGTACAAGGTTAAGTCGAATAGAGACCTTGAAAACTCGAGTTGTCACATTATCCCCAACTTGAAAGAAATATCGTCCCGAAATTTAGCACGTGGTTGCTGAGGAAGCTAGCTGTGTTGCGTTGTTTCCTGGTTTTCCTGGGGTGTCACATCATCCCCCTGTTGGATTGGAATTTCGTCCCGAAATTCCGCAGTAGCTTCATCCTCAGTAGTGGTTGCACTGTTTCCGAACAACTGGGGATACTTGAGTTTCATTTGATCTTCTCGTTCCCAGGTAAACTCTGGGCCACGACGGGAGTTCCAACGAACTCGAACAAGAGGTATTTTGGTGTGCTTGAGGACCTTAACGTCTCGGTCCGTGATTTCAACTGGTTCCTCGACGAATCGCAACTGATCGTCGATAGTGAGCTCCTTCAAAGGAACTATGAGGGTCTCATCTGACAGACACTTCTTCAAATTCGACACATGAAATACGTTGTGAACTGCACTGAGTTCTGCGGGTAGGTTTAGTTTGTAGGCCACCTTGCCTATTTTCTCGATGATTTCGAACGGTCTGACATAACGCGGATTAAGTTTGCCTCGTTTGCCAAAACGAACTACACCTTTCCAAGGTGAGACTTTGAGTAGCACTCGATCCCCAACATGGAACTCGAGTGGTTTCCTACGCTTATCAGCGTAGCTTTTCTGACGGTCACGAGCTGCCGCCATTCGTTGCCGTATCTGGGCAATCCTTTCCGTTGTGTCTACTACAAGTTCTGGACCCGTGATCTGACTATCACCAACTTCTGCCCAGCAAAGAGGTGATCGGCATTTACGTCCGTACAATGCCTCAAATGGAGCGGCCTGAATACTAGTGTGGTAACTGTTGTTATACGAAAATTCCACTAACGGCAGATGTTTTTCCCAGTCGTTGCCAAAATCGATTACACATGCCCTAAGCATGTCTTCAAGAGTTTGGATGGTGCGTTCAGACTGCCCATCCGTCTGTGGATGATAAGCGGTGCTCATGTCTAATCGAGAGCCAAAAGATTTATGCATTGCTTGCCACAGTTCTGAGGTAAAACGTGCATCACGATCAGAGATAATAGAGGTTGGCACCCCGTGCCTCGAAACCACTTCCTTTAAGTAAACGTCTGCTAGAGTGGAGAACTTATCCGTTTCCTTGATAGCCAAAAAGTATGCAGACTTTGTGAGTCGATCCACGATCACCCAAATAGTATCATTTCCACGTTGAGATCTAGGTAGGCCAGTAACGAAATCCATGGAAATTTGCTCCCATTTCCATTGTGGTATTTCTGGTTGTTGGAGTAGGCCCGATGGTTTCTGATATTCCGTCTTAACTCTCGCACAAGTCAAACATTTGCTAACGTAAGTTGCTATGTGAGCTTTCATGCTAGGCCACCAATACGTAGTTTTGAGATCGTGGTACATCTTATCCGAACCAGGGTGTACCGAGTAGCGAGACTTATGTGCTTCATCCATTACAAGTTCTCGTAAATTGCCATAGAGTGGGACCCAAATGCGTCCTGTTACGTAGTAGGCGCCATCTTCCTTTTGTTCTAACCGTTGCCATGAGCCGCGTAGGGCTTCAGCCCTGACGTTTTCTGGTTTCAATGCTTCTGCCTGAGCATCTTGTATCTGAGTAGGAAGACTAGATTGGATGGTAAGTTGTAATGCACGCACGCGTCTAGGTGTAGTATCCTTTCGACTGAGGGCGTCGGCCACAACATTGGCTTTGCCCGGGTGGTACTTGATGGCACATTCGTAATCATTCAATAGCTCGACCCATCGACGTTGTCGCATGTTCAACTCCTTCTGTTTGAAGATATGCTCGAGACTCATGTGATCGGTGTAGATGGTGCACTTGGTACCGTACAGGTAATGTCTCCATATCTTAAGTGCGAAAACAACAGCTCCCAGCTCCAAATCGTGTGTAGTATAGTTCCTTTCGTGAACTTTAAGTTGACGTGACGCATAAGAAATGACCCTGTCACGTTGCATCAACACACATCCAATACCCTGAATGGATGCGTCGCAATAAACTACAAAATCGTCTGTGCCCTCTGGCAATGAAAGGATAGGTGCACTACAAAGTCTATCCTTTAAGTGCTGAAATGCTGATTCCTGTGCATTACCCCAACGATAGATAACGCCTTTCTGAGTTAGTGAGGTGAGGGGTTGTGCAATCTTGGAGAAGTCTTTGATGAACCTTCTATAGTAGCCCGCCAAACCCAGAATTGGCGGATTTCTGTTGGTGTACGGGGTGCAGGCCAGTTCTTGATCGAGTCTACCTTGGATGGATCAACGTGTATCCCATCCTTGTTTACCACGTAACCTAGAAAATGGACTTCACGAAGCCAAAAGTCGCATTTTGAAAACTTAGCGTACAACTGCTCTGCTCGAAGTAGTTCCAAAATAAGTCGTAGATGGTGCTCGTGTTCCTCCTGACTCTTCAAATAGATCAGGATGTCGTCGATGAAAACAATAACGAACTTGTCCAGGTAAGGCTTGCACACTCTGTTCATAAGATCCATGAAGACTGCAGGTGCGTTTGTTAACCCGAATGGCATGACCAGAAACTCGTAATGGCCGTAACGAGTTCTGAATGTTGTCTTAGAGATATCCTCATCTCGGACTCTCAGTTGATGGTAACCCAATCTCAGATCAATCTTTGAGTAGTAGCTCGACCCTTGCAGCTGGTCGAATAAGTCATCAATGCGTGGAAGAGGATAGCGATTCTTCACGGTCACCTTGTTGAGTTCACGGTAATCTATGCACATATGGAAGGTACCGTCCTTCTTCTTTACAAACAACATTGGAGCTCCCCAGGGCGAAGAGCTAGGACGAATGAAACCCTTATTCAAAAGTTCTTGCAATTGCTTGGACAGTTCTTCCAATTCTGATGGAGCTAAGCGGTACGGGGCACGTGCTATTGGCGCTGCTCCAGGAGCCAGTTCGATTTGAAATTCAACCTGACGATGAGGTGGAAGACCAGGTAAATCCTCAGGAAACACTTGAGGAAAGTCACGTACAACCGGAATATCCTCTATCTTCTTCTCTTTTGTTGATGCGTCAGTAACGAGTGCTAAAATAGCCGTATGGCCCTTTCGCAAACACTTCTGGGCCTTGAGAAAGGAGATGATGCCTACCACAGCACCACTCTTGTCTCCTTGAATCACGAGAGGTTCTTTACCAGAACGGGGAATACGAACGATCTTCTCCTTGCAAAGAATCTCTGCCTGCTGTTGGGATAACCAATCCATCCCAATGACGATGTCGAAACTACCAAGAACGATGGGGATGAGGTCGATAGAGAAGGTCTGACCAGCTAAGACGAGATTACAACCCTTGACTATGTGTGTGGCCTCTAAACTTTTACCATTTGCTAACTCTATGACATGCTTGGTGTTCAAAAGTGTTGGGGTACGTTTAAGCATTTGACTAACTTTTAGAGACACATAACTGGTATCGGCACCCGAATCAAATAAAACAGTAACATAAAAGTCGTTGAGAAGGAACTTACCCATCACCACGTTAGGATCATTCCTTGCGTCACCCTGACCGATCACGAACGCATGGCCTCGGGCGCCATTGTTTCCATTGTTTCCCCCGTTGTTACCCCCATTGTTGTTTCCATTTCCCTGATTGTTGTTGTTGTTCTGATTTTGATTTAACTGGGGGCAGTCCCGCTTGAAGTGGCCTTCAGCACCACACTGAAAGCATCCCCTGTTGCCTCGCTGTTGCTGCTGCTGGTTTTGTGGAGCTGGTGGTTGTTGTTGATGGTTCCGATTCGCAGGTCGTAAGCTCCTGCAATCCTTAGCTTCATGACCCACCTTGAGACACCTCTGACAACGACCCTTGTTGCACTGACCATTGTGGTGTCTGTTGCATTGGTTGCACTTCGGGAGGTTTCCTCGATATCCACCCTGCCCTTGACTACCAGAAGATTGCTGACCAGGGCTCTGATAGTCATCAATTTTTTGCTGCTGGGCCTGGGACTAAACTGCAGTCGAACCCTTGCTGGAGGCTCCATCCCATTTTCGTTTGTTGTCATTGGGAATAGCAGAAGTAGTAGTAGCAGTAGCACCTATACGCTTTGGCAGCCTGTTCTGTTCCACTGCCTGGTCTGTGAGACGATGAGCAAGACGAGTAACATCCTGGATGGTAGCGAGGTTAGCAGCAGTCACATGACTTTGAATCTCAGGTACTAAGCCTTTGAGGTACAGCTCGATACGCTTGATGGGAGGATCCACCATAGTTGGACATAACACTGCCAGTTCATTGGATCGCTTCGTATACACCTCTATTTCTGACCCCGTCATCTTCAGGTTAAAGAACTCTACTTCCAGCTTGTGGATGTCATCACGATTACAATATTCTCGCTTGATCAGTTCCTTAAAGTCGTTCCATGGGGTGGCGTTTGCAGCTGCCAGCCCTAACATTTGAACTTGCGCATTCCACCAAGTCAAAGCAACGCCTTCAAAAGTACCAGTGGCATACTTCACCCTACGAGCCTCAGGGCATTCACACGTCTCGAAGACCGATTCAAGCTTCTCGAACCAGTGGAGGAGTCCAACGGCCCCTTCAGTGCCACTGAAAGTATTAGGACGACAGTCCATAAAAGTCTTGAACGTGCACACAGGTGGCTGAGCGTTCTGACCTGTCGTGTGTGTAAAACAAAATTAAGCACAAGTGTTGGTTTACGAGAGTAGAATCTAAAGATCCTAGAGTAAGTTGTGATGGCAGGTTATACCTCATGCCTGGGCAGCTGCAAGTGCTGCAGTAACTTGTTCAATGATCAAAGCCACCAACTGGGCTTGAGTTAGGTTAACGCGTCCACTCATGATCTTCATATCAAAGGAAACATGAGTGAGAAAGGTTCGCGAAAGTGCGATGACAGAAGAGAGTAAGCACACATGGGTTTTCAAACAATAGTTGTTACGTTCATCTAAGCATACCAAAATCAAAGTTCTATGTAACTAGCAAGTAGGCAATATAACATAAACCATATCACCGATAGTGTTGAGCCTTGCACGTGGAGTGAAGCGTTGTTGTGGATCGTTGAGCACTGTACAGGTTATAGTCTGGTTTTAACAAAAACTTTTTCCCCTTATTAAAACCAAGTTCACTATAACCAATGGCTCTGATACCAATCTGTCACACCCCCAAAATCCACACGCGGAGTATCACCGCTTGGAGGCGTGACTGACCAAGATCAAGCCACCAATCATATTGAACAAGCATGTAAGTAGTATATAAAAACCCAACACAATACAATTGGTGTCTAAACAAAACATAGTTTAAGTTGCAAGCGGAAGCATAATGTTTAAAACCAAGTCATAAGTTTAAACGTTTCAAATGTTTAGCATGGCACACAGCTGTCCATAATCCCACAATGACTCTTCCCACTCCGATGCAAGCTCCATTGATACCTAACGACCTGCAAGGCATGTAACAGAGAGTCAACAACAAAGTTGAGCGAGTTCACAGTTGGTTGTTTAGTTATAGTGTTCGTAAATCATATGTTTATTTCGTAAACCATGTACTGTATTAATCTGTATCGCGGTTCCCCAAACATGTTTGCGATGATTAGTGGGGGCTTCCCATGTGTATCGTATTAATCCGTATCGCGGTTTCCCAAACATGTTTGCGATGATTAGTGGGGGCTTCCCATGTTGTATGTTACTAGACTAGTCGTATCCGTACGTGCCCTTCTTAATCCAAGGACCGTAGCAAGTATGAGTGTACGTAGGTTTTATGTACGTGCCCTTCAATCCGAGGACAGTAGTAAGTATGAGTGTACGTAGGTTTTACGTACTTGCCCTTCCCAACCCGAGGACAGTGAAAAGTAGTTTAATAGTAATAATAGTACGAGTAGTTATTCAATCCCATTCCCAACCCACCGGGAATCCCATGCCTTAGGAGTGTGAACTCACCTTGGTTTGCTCGGTATGCTAAACTATGTGCTCACAAGTAATCAGTCAAGTCCTAAAGTATGCACATATATTTAATCAGTTCCAGTTCGTAATGATTCACATGCCATTTATGTCACATAGTGTGTTTATGCAATCATCATCAAGTAACACATAACAGTTAGTTCTTGTTCATACAATCATACGCCGTATAACTGAGTTCTTAGTAAATTCTAACATGGTTAATCAATTAACAGGCTTGATGGGGGTTAACAGGCTTAACAAAGTTAATATATTTAGCAAAGATAACAAGCTTCACAGGATTAACACACATATAACGGGAACAATAAACTAACAGTGTTAATTAACTAACAGAGTTAACAAACTAGTAGAGTTACATACTTAATAGAGTTACACAGGGTTAATAAACTTAACCAAGTTAATAAACTAGCAGAGTAAGTAAACTAACAAGGTTAAGACTAACAGAGTTAATAATTAACAAGATTAATAAACTAACATGTTGCTGTGCCATAATACACACGAAATCCCCTGAGGCGAAATCCCCTGGGGACGAAATCACTTTGGACGAAAACCCCCAGGTGACGAAATCCCAAGGGTTTTCGTCGGGTTACATGTATGACGAAAACACTTCAGTTTTCGTCTGGTTCCCTGTGTTTTCGTCAGCTACCTCATCATCAACAACATCATTTACGCAACACAGAACCCTAATCTCATCTAACAGTTACATTATCTTCATCACCCAATCATTCAATCAAACAGACTCATGTAATCATATGATTTATTATATCACTATCATCAACATTCAATCATTATTCAATACTAGCATGTTGATATGATCATTCAGTGTGCGCATACAATAGAACCATTATCTGCTAATCATCCACATCATACCATCAGTATAGCAACATGATCATCAAGCATTAGTTGGACATGCACTGGGACCTAAACAATGGCCTTCATAACATCAGATCTATTCAATCATGATTTATGACAGAAACATCAAATCCTATTTATAAACCAATACATCAACAATCGATCGGACATGGACTTAAGCATTATTTAACATCAGCAACCAATGATTTCAACTAGCCGGTTACAAAGATATTAATCAAGCAATCATGTAGAGATTAAACATTAACCGCGAGGAACAAAGCGATAACTTGATTGATCTTGGGGATCCGGGGAACACAAGTTTGCCGTCAGGTTCAAAGGGTAGCGAGAGAGAATGTGAGAGGTGGTTAGGGTTTTGCCAATTATCGATTACGAGCACGAGTTAAAACAATTCCTATATTCAGTCGTTACTGGGCCGAGGCCCATTCTTGTTTTCGTTGGCCCCCTAGTGGACGAAAACACAAAGTGTTTTCACCACAAGGGTGGGTATTTCGGCTGGGGTGATTTCGTAGAGAGTGGTGTGTTCGGCCAAGGTTACATATTAAATTATAACACACAAATTAACACAAAGCAAATTATTAATATACACTCATATATAATGCACACCAAATATATAGAAAACACGCTTTGCAAATAAGTACAAGGTTAAGTCGAATAGAGACCTTGAAAACTCGAGTTGTCACAGAATACGCAGGATTAAGATTGGCATCCTACCCATGGAGGATGGCCGTACATATCCTACCCAAGGAGAATATGTAGGTTCCGTTTTAATTCTTTAACCCATTCCCAACCACCGGGAATCCCATGCCTTAGAAAATGTGTGAACTCACCTCGGTTTGCTCGGTTTGACTAGTTACGTGTTCAAGTTGCTCAAAACAATCCTAACATGGTTTATCAGTAACAATCAGTGTCGCATTCGTATTAAATCACGTATTTTGTCACATAATACACAGGTTGCACTCACGGATTATGCACATAATTGTCCGCATTATAACAGTTAACCACGACATACATTAATCAAGTTATCATAGTTTATCCCCACAGTACCACATACAAGCTTACATAATACACTGTACACATTCGGAATACAAGTCATTTCGCATCACAAGCATTATCTACAAAATAACACTTAGACAATTTATTTCATCAACCCTTTTAAGGTGCGGCCCAATCAAGGTGTGCGGCCCAAATTAATCTCAGGCCCAAGGCCTTGTGCGATTCAGCCATATGTGCGGCCGTGATTTGTGTGGTTTGGCCATATGATTATTTAGTCAATTGTAACTGTCCAACTTTTATGGATCCCCCACTAACTCTTTGCTATTTTATTCATTCATTGCATTAAAAGGTAATTTATGTGGTTTGCAAAAACTCTAATTATCTACAAACAGTTTCATGATCACGACCATCATTCCAAGCAAATCGGTTAATATGATCATTCTAATCATGATCATCATGCTTCTTAAAATCAATATTCAATCAACCCAATTTACACAAGCATACAAATCATAGGGCCCTAATCACTATCCAATGGTTAACAACATATTTATTAGAATTATTTTACGTATTCAATTCATATATAGTGTATCATAACATCTTCCAATTAATTGAATTATCATGCAAGAGCTACCTAAACATAACATACATGTAGGACCAGGTTATCTATTAACTAACCACATGCTTCCTAACCACATAATAAGTGGGTGAATTCAATTTAATATTTACAAAATCATCAAGCCATTAGTGGGTGGTCATCGATCCCACACAACACATACTGACAAAACATAATCCTTGATTCTATATCATGTAGTCAACATGTTTACTACTCAATGCTATGCATGTATAATCCCTATAATAATTCATACAGATCCAAATAAAAACATATTCACACGTAATCAGCAACAATTTCCAAGAACACAAAATAGTGACACTAACCAAGATCGGAATAATGAGGAAGGTATTGGCGTCGATCAGGGGCTTCACACCCTAGAGAAGGTTGCCGTCCAATATTAAGAGAATTAGGGTTATTTGCTACGTATCTCCCAACCTAAAACCACTGCCAAGAAAAGATATAATAACACCTCTAATGGGTTTGGGGATGGGTTCGGTTTGGGCTCAAGATATGTGGGCCGAGTGATTGGAGGAGGTAGAGTTCATGTTTGGGGAGTGCGTGGGTGGCCCAACACACTCGCGGCCCATATATAATTTCGGTGGCCCAGTTCCATGTGAAACATGTTGATCTATTATGTGAGGCCCAATCAAGTTTAAGGAATCATATTGGTACTAGAGTTTGCACATGAGAAACAATTAATTGTGTATCGGCCCATTTAATAATTGTCAGACCCACTAATTGAATTGGCCCAATCAAATATTATGTGATCTGAACAATGTTTTAAAAACCGGTAAATACCGGCTGGTTATACCGGTATTACCGTTTTCAGATGTAAATCCGGTACGAAACACCCCGGTCAATAAGTGAAACGGCATAAGATTTGTACCGGCGGTAAAATCCGGTATACAGGTTTGAAACGTAATACCGGTACCGGCCCAGGGTTATTTTAGTTTGGGTTGTTACTTATTTTTATTATATATGTTACTTATCTTACGTAATTTTATGTTTTATGATTATTCATAACTAAAAGTTCTTATTTAATATTGTATTAAACGAAAATAGTTATCCTCTAGTTGATGAAGATGATGATAATAGTGAATTTCATCTTTTATGCGATCGTGAACTTGATGTATTCAACACTTAAATGGCTTAAACATATCGTACACTTTCATTTAAAAGAGATTGTTGGAAAATTGAATGATTTTCGATTATCTTTTGGATTATTTTTTATTATGGATTTACTTTTATATCATCTTTTAATATGTAATCATGCATTTTTCGATTAATTTTTTAGTAGATGTTGTAATTTATGAAATTATAGAGTTAGCTATTCACTCGGTTGAACCGCTAGGTACAACCTGGTTCAACCGGTTGAACCATTTTTTAGTCTAATCCGTTTTGATTTAAAAACCGGTTTTTAAAACATTGGATCTGAATTGATACATATATTGTCGGCCATTTGCAAATCTTTATCAAGCTTGCATGTGATTGTAATAATTAGATCCATTACTCGATCAAAGTTGAGGTCCAATAACAAAATTGTTTGTTTCAGTCCATCACGTGAAGATTTGAACGGTGCTATCATGATAATCATTTTCAAAATTGTCGGACATGTTAGAATCACCAGATCAAACGGTACAAACCTTGAGAGTTCGGGTTGTCACACAGACCTTACATACTTGATCCCCACACCCTCTCTCTCGATCTACACTTCAAACACAGACAACTCACACATACATAAGACTCCATCTCCCTCTCATTACAACTCAAACCATACACACCTCTCAACACTCCTCACTTATACCCCCCTCCCCCTCTGTTCCCCTGTAAGCCGACAACCGGAGCCGGCGCTCCGACGAGTTCCTTGTCGGGTGCTCCGACACCCTCATCCCCCTCACTTCTTCACACACCAGCCCCCTTTTTTCGTCGGTTAAAAAGACACCACCACCCAATGGTGGTGGTGAGCGGCGGCTGCGGTAACGGAGAGACGAGAGAGAGAGACTGATCGAGACTGAGAGTTAGAGAGAGAGAACGGGGCGACGGCGGAGCACAGCCGCCGCCGGCGGTGGAGCCGGCCGGTGACGGTCGACGGATTTCTGATTTTCAAGGCGGCGTATGTCAGATGGGGATGAAGACGGCAGTCGGGTGTTCTTCTCCGGTAAGCACTACTGTGATGTTCCTTTTCTTCTACGGCAGTGATGGGTGTTTGTGATGATGAAAATGATGACAGTGGAGTAGTTATGTTGGTCCTGTTCAAAATGTTCTACATTTTTTGTTCGGTTCAGGAGTTTTGGGTTCACGCGGCTCAGCGGGTTCGGTGTCGGGTCATATTACGTGTTCGGGAACCGAGTTTAATTTTGGGTCAGTTTGGTTCGAGTTATTTTAAGTTTTGTTTCGGGTTATAATTCGGGTGTTGTGACTTCAGTTTTGGTTCAAGCGGGTCAGACGGTTCGGGTCTCAGGTTCGGGTCAACAGTTTCGGCTCGGGTCAGAACTGGTCAACGGGTTCGGTTTGGTCAACATAATTCAGCGGCGGTTCACGGTTCGTGGTTCGGGTCGACTCGGTCAAACCTGGTCAACATAGTGAGTTGACTCGGTCAACTCAGTCAACTTGTTCAGCAAAATGACACGATATTTTGGTAAAGTCTATCGGCGCGATAAATAGTTTCGTTATTTCTGTAGTTTATATCAAGTGAAATCGAGCTTGAACCGTTTCGATAGAAAATTAGCTTACATTTTAATACATATGATGAAAATTATTATATTGATATTGCTTATGTTGTTGAATTTTGAAAATAACGACAACTTGTGTTGTCGGGGCATCCAAAAAACAGAGGAAACTCTGCCCGTTTTTCGAGAAATCAGTAAAAACAAAACGCGTTTTATTATAACACAAAGCTATCGGATTCGAATAATCTTTTATAAAAACGATTACAAATATATAACTACTTACGACAACACTTTACAACTTAAAAAAAAACGACGATTCGGGAATTATTTACAACAATAAATATAGTTATTTTAAACTTCGAAAATTCGACTAATCTTTTATAAAATCAATATAATTACTTATATTGTTTTAAACGCCGATAACCCGAATTCGTTATTACAAATAAATATAGTTTATATATTAATTTCGAACATCAAACAAAACGACGATTCTTTTATAAAAATAAATATAGTTTATATATTTATTTCAAATATTAAACAACACCATTTGTTATATAAAATAAATATAGTTTATATATTTATTTCAAACATCAAACGACTCGTATACTTTTATAAAATAAATATAGATACATATTTATTTCAACGTCAACAACTCGAAAGCCTTATAAACTAAACATGACATTTATATTTTCAAACGTCAAAAGCTCGACGATTCTTTTATAAATAAATATAACTTTATATATTTATTTTAAACGCCTAAACGGCGTACTATATAACAATGTACGACTTCTCTGGACGACTAACGCGATTATACCGATATATTTATATGTTTTTATATAAATATTTATTTATTTTAAAATCTCTCAAGAACTAAGTATTTCCAAAACTTAGTAACTATTAACGACATTAAATGAGACTTAACGCGTATAACTTAATCGTTTCCATTAAGTTAACAACTAACCCTCGAATCGTTCGATCAACGATTCGGTAGAGCTCGGTGACACGTAGTTTAGTTACCGCATTTATTTAGAAACTTATAAGATATTCCAAGAGTAGGGATATTATAGAATGCTCCCTAGCGAGTCACGTCTTGGAAACGACATCACGAAGTCGTATTTAGCTAGCTTTGCACAAGGCAATCCAGGTGAGTTCATAACCCCACCTTTTTACGGTTTACATTTTTATAAATGTTTTCGGGGTGGAAAGACATGCACGTTTTGCAGAAACATACAAAGTTCTCGATGAACAAAAGTTGCATTTTTATAGACTAGCACGTTTTTCAAGATCATCCGAGGTTTTTGAATGAACAAAAACTATATATTTCTAAACCATGTTACAACATGTTTTAACTAACACAAATGATTTGTGATTTTCATTAATCTCAAATGGTTTACGAAAAACTTATGCAAAACATACCGGTTTTTATGAAAACATAAACAGTTACGAAACATGCATGAGCTTCAGATACTAGTGACAGGGTTGGTCCTAGTTACAAAGGGGACTGGAGGTCCCACATACAAACAAGAGGACCGGTGGTCCTGTACACGAACAACGGAGACTGTGTGTCCCACATACAACAACCCAAAAACTTGCAAGCACCTAAGGCCTTCTTCTTAAGGACTGACGAGTCCAACATACAGACTCATGCAGGCTTGTTTGTCATTGTCATGCGCAGACATTGACAGCCACACAAGTGTTACAGACAAAAAACTCTACGAAATCATAGTTTTACCAATATAATGCTTTACGAATACGAAGTTTCACGAATACAAAGTTTCCATATAACATGCCAAAGAAAATGATTTTAAATTCGTTTTCTCAACATTATTTCAAAAACAGGTTATTCAAAAAGATTTATTTTAAATCTTTTACAAACAAACTATGAACTCGCTCAACTTTATGTTGATTTTTCGCACGTTTCTTTCTCAGGTTACTTTCTCAAATTATGGCACGGTTGGAATAGGAGAACCATTGGAGATTTGAGTACTTAGTGGGCGTTCATTTTCTAGAAGTCTTAGCTTATTTGCTTCCACTGTGCAATGAAGATACCGGTCCAGTTGTCACACCACAACCGATGGCGGAATCATCGGGGCGTGGCACTGAGCGAAACAGATTGTCCAGAAGTTTCCATAACAACTATCATTCCATTTAATTTAAATAATACGTCCCATACCGTATCTCAAATAGTTAGATAATTATTACAGACAAACATCAAAACAAGTATTCTGTTCCGACAACTCAGATTTAAACATAACTAGTTTATTTGTTGGTTTCTAGGACTCCTTCCCTAGCCTCAATTTCATCACCAGCAAGTTAAGCACAGAAACAACCTAAGCACCTGTCACATACGTTAAAATAAAGTCAATACATATAATGTAAAGGTGAGCATACAAGTTTGATAATAGCATATAGAGTTCGAATTCGTTTACGCATAACCAGCACGTACACATAGTGAAATGAAGCACGTTAGTTATCGACATAGATCCATCGATACCAATGACTGCGGGTTGACTGCCCGAGGCAGTTCGCAATACATGATTACCACCGTAATCCATGCAAGTAAAAGATCCTTAACAACCCCCGTGTGAACGGGTGCTGAGTCCAAACTATAGTATTATCGTTGCTAAGGCAGGTAGACAGCATTCCATGTGTAAACATAACAAACAAGCATTCATAAGCCACGTATAACATGCATAAATGGTTTAGCGTTTAAAATAGCTTGAGTAGTGTGATAGTTGTAGTTTGAATATTCGTAACGTATGTAACACCCAAAAGTGCTAAAAGCAAAAAGGGTTCGAGTATACTCACAACGATTATGGATTGAAGGGAGCGCTTTTCAGCGAGTACGGTTAGCCTGAATAGATTCGGTAACGTAACGATAAGTGGCGCGTAAAACAGTACAAAGTGAGAGCGGGTAGGATAGCTGATCGTGCGGATTAACTATTCGTGCGAGTAAGTTATCCGTGCGAGTAAACTATCCGTGCGGATGTTGATCCGTGCGGATGGTAATCTGTGCGGGTAAACTATCTGTGCGAGTAAACTATCCGTGCGAGTAACTATCCGTGCGGATGGTAATCCGTGCGGATGGTAATCCATCCGGATTAGTCACTCGTGCGGATTGTTTATTCGTGCGGACAAGTAGTCCGTGTGGATTACTATTCGACTGGATTGTTTCTTCCAAAGAATGTGTTTGTGTATGATGGCTTGTCCTTTGGAGTTTTCGTTATAGCATTTAGAAAACATTTAAGTATCTCTACCTTTCAAGACGGTCGCGCGGACAACGATCCGTCCGGATGGCAGTCCGTGCGGACAATGGTAATCCGTCCGGATAGTGTGTTCGTGCGGACAAAGACAATCCGTCCGGATAGTCTGTCTGTGCGGACAACTTGTCCATGCGGATGAACATTGTTTGAAATTGTTTAAGGTCTTAGTATCTCATGATCCGAAGAGTAATCCATTCAGAGGTCGTCCGTCCGGATTGTTCATTCGTCGATACTCAAACCTCGTTTTGAATGTGGGTCCCAAGTGTAACTCGTCCGGGTGACAACCCGTCCGGAGAGTCTGTCCGTGCGGATGACTTGTCCGTGCGGACAGCTTGTTCGTGCGGACAACTTACTCGTGCGGACAACTTCCTCGTCCTGGTTGTTCCGTCTGGCTACCCTTGGTCGCCTTTGTCGTTCTATCGAGACGTTCCGATTACGTGGCAACCATTTGGAATCGCATCCTTAACCGCATGACCAAGCCGGCCAGGAATCACCCTAACTCGGCCTGTCGGCGGTTTAGAACGGTCATCCCGGTCTAACCCGAAATCAGGTGTCTTGCGGGTAGAATTCAGATCGAGGGCTAGTGCATCACTATCATTAAGTAGGAGACTAGAACGGATCCGATTCCTACCGCTTTTTGAGGGTAAAAGAAGGAGAAAACTTGTTTATTTCTTTCAACTCTTTTATCCTTTAGAGAAGTTTAGATTTAGGTGAAGTCGTTGTGAAATCTTGTGGAAATCGTTCAGATCTGAGTTATTCTTGGTGGAATGAGGTCGCACTTGAAGTTCATGAGAACTTCATGATGACGTCACCCTAGAATACCTCAAATCTTGATGATTTCATGGTTGAAAGTTGAGATTTGAAAGATAGAAAGGTGTAGATGTGTGTATAGATCAAGAATGTACAAGATTTAGAGCAAGATCTTACCTGGATTGAGAGAAATCGGAGAAAAGGTGAAGAATGCGTGCTGGTCGGACGTCACTTGCCAAAAGTGGAAAGTTTGGAGAGTGACCCGGGTATTTATAGGATGCTAAAAGGGGAAAGGGTGATCCGTGCGGATTGCAGGTCACCCGGGTTGGTTATCCGTGCGGACTGGTCATTCGTGCGGACTGGCCATCCGTGCGGACTGGCAATCCGTGCGGATGGACCATCCGTCCGGATGTCGAAGGAATGGTGCGTTCGGGTGCGATGACTCTTCGGTTTCGATTTGCGAGCGATTCAATAGGGTTCCCTAGTCAAATTACTTTCAGTCCCAACTACTTCGTATATGATACGGTTCGATTCGGAATTCGGGTTCGGGTTCGATTACCTTCGAGTTAGACTTCGAGTTCGATTGAGTTCGCTTGATTTTCCACAATAAACATAAATAAACATGCACAGGTAACATGTAAGGCACACACACACGTATAATTGACAAGTAAAATACATAGCTCGAGTTACGATTTGATGTCGATTTGATTAACATAGCTTGATTCTCGGTTGATTAACTTTATCGCATTGTTACTTCCTATAGTTCACAGTTGCGAGTCGATTGAAATACGGTTAACATGATTCGATTATTGCAATGTACGACACTTACTCCACATAATATAATTAAAATAAAAACATTTCTACGAGTCAAGCTGCGCGAAATCGGCCGTTGACCTTGACCTTGACTTTGACTTTCACTTATGAAAACACGGGGTGTTACAGCCTCCCCTTGTTTAGGGAATTTCGTCCCGAAATTAAGCTGAAAGCCGTAATTAAGCCGTGAGTCACGTGTGAGAGTTCTTCGTTTGGACCGATTTTTGACTCGTGTAACGTGCGGAATCCGCGCACGATCGTGACCAAACACAATCGCAACGGAGTTGAAACCGGGACCTACAAGTGGTATCTGAGCAGGTTCTCGATTGCGAAGATCAACGCACAGATTCGCACAGAAATTGATCAGATTCAGAGCCAAATTCATACAGATTTGTCAAAAATTTCTTTACTCTCAATTATTTCACGTTCCTAACTGAAAAACGTCAAATTAGACAAGATTTTACGGTTAGAATCGGCTAAAATTTGGATATGTTGTGCGAATATACATGATCTAAAAGCCTACAAATTTTCAGACTTGATCCCAAGCCGTTTGAGAGAAATCTGAGTTTTTGTGGTTCGCTTTTCTAATTAAACAACTGCGGGTACTTTGCCTTCATGTCGCTTTCGAGTTCCCAAGTAAACTCCGCGCCTCGTTTACCTTCCCATCGGACTTTCACAATAGGAATGCGTGAGCGCCTGAGCTGCTTGGTTTGGCGATCCATGATTTCGACAGGCTTCTCCACGAAGTGTAATGTTTCGTTCACTTGCAGATCGTCTAGAGAGACATGTAAGTCGTGGTCGGCGATGCACTTCCGGAGGTTTGACACGTGGAAAGTCGGGTGGACATTGCTAAGTTCCTCCGGTAATTCGAGTCTGTAGGCGACTTTTCCGATCCTTTCCAGAATCTTAAAAGGTCCAACATATCGAGGCGCGAGTTTTCCCTTTTTGCCGAATCGGACTACACCCTTCCAAGGTGATACCTTTAGGAGTACGTAGTCACCAACGCCAAATTCACGGGGCTTGCGCTTTTTATCGGCGTAAACTTTCTGTCGATCCCGAGCTTTCGCTAGGTTGTCTCGAATTTGGAAAATTTTGTCTGTCGTTTCTTGTAGCAGCTCCGGACCGGTTAGTTGCGAGTGACCGATCTCGTGCCACACAATAGGCGATCGACATCTTCTTCCGTACAATGCCTCGAAAGGTGCCATCTGGAAGCTAGCCTGGTAGCTGTTGTTATACGAGAATTCGACTAACGGCAGGTGTTTATCCCAATTACCACCGAAGTCTAAAACACACGAACGGAGCATGTCTTCAAGAGTACGAATCGTTCTTTCAGTCTGACCGTCGGTTTGTGGGTGGAACACAGTACTTAGATTAAGCGTTGTACCGAGTGCCGTTTGAAACGTTTCCCACAATCGTGAAGTAAATCGAGCATCACGATCAGAGATGATGTCACGAGGCGTCCCATGTCTACAAATGATCTCGTCGGTGTAGATTCGGGCTAATCGTTCCACCTTGTAGTCTTCTCGTATTGGCAGAAAGTGAGCTGATTTAGTCAAACGGTCAACAACAACCCAAATGCTGTCGTGACCTGATGACGTGGTTGGAAGCTTGGTTACGAAATCCATGGCTATACTCTCCCACTTCCACATGGGAATTGGCGGTTGTTCGAGTAAGCCAGAGGGTCTTTGATGTTCAGCCTTGATTCTAGCACAGGTTAGGCATTTTCCGACGTAGAGAGCGATATCCCTTTTCATACCCGGCCACCAGTACCTATAGCGAAGATCCTGGTACATCTTGTCGGCACCGGGATGAATAGAGTACCGAGATTTGTGGGCTTCGTCCATGATAATTTGTCGTAGATCGGTTCGCTTGGGAATCCAAATTCGGTCTAAAAAGTGGAATATCCCGTTCGATTTGCTCACAAGCTGGGCTCCATCGTGGTAGATTCGTTCTTTCTTCAAAGTGCGTTCGTTGAAACATGCATGCTGGGCGTCGCGGATGAGAGTTTCGAGGTTGTGCTGGGCTTGAACATTACGAGTGCTAAGCAGATAGCTCCGTCTGCTAAGTGCGTCGGCAACAACATTTGCCTTGCCTGGGTGATAACGAATCTCACAGTCGTAATCGTTGAGAAGTTCTACCCATCGGCGTTGACGCATATTAAGTTCCTTCTGATTAAAGATATGTTGTAGGCTCCTATGATCGGTGAAGATCGTACACTTGGTACCATAGAGGTAGTGTCGCCAAATCTTTAATTCAAAAACAACCGCGCCTAGCTCGAGATCGTGGGTTGTATAGTTCTTCTCGTGGATTTTGAGCTGCCGAGATGCGTAAGCTATGACCTTGTCTCGTTGCATAAGGACGCAACCAAGACCAAGGTTGGAAGCATCACAGTAGACAATGAAATCATTGTTTCCGTCGGGTAGTGTGAGAACAGGAGCATTGCAGAGCATGTGTTTGAGGGTTCGAAAGGCAGACTCTTGTTTGGTTCCCCAGACAAAAGGCTGATCCTTATGCGTGAGAGAGGTAAGTGGTACAGCAATCTTCGAGAATCCTTTGATAAATCGTCGATAATAGCCCGCTAGTCCGAGAAAGGAGCGGACTTCAGACGGGTTCTTAGGCGTAACCCAGCTCTTAACAGCTTCAATCTTCGCAGGATCGACGTGAATACCCTGACTATTTACAATGTGACCCAGAAACTGAACCTCCCCCAACCAAAATTCGCACTTGGAGAATTTGGCGTAGAGTTGGTTCCCCTGGAGTAACTCGAGAACCAAACGTAGATGTTGCGCGTGTTCGGCTCTCGACTTGGAATAGATCAAGACATCGTCGATGAACACGATGACGAAACGGTCGAGATACGGTTTACACACGCGATTCATCAGATCCATGAAAACCGCTGGTGCGTTGGTTAGGCCAAAAGGCATGACAACGAATTCGTAATGACCGTATCGAGTACGAAACGCAGTTTTGGGTATATCCTCCTCTTGTATACGCAGCTGATGATATCCGGAACGTAGATCGATCTTCGAGAAACACGTAGCGCCTTGTAGTTGATCAAATAAATCGTCGATTCGAGGCAGAGGATAGCGGTTCTTGATAGTCAACTTATTCAATTCCCGGTAGTCGATGCACATCCGGAACGACCCGTCCTTCTTTTTGACGAAGAGGACCGGCGCGCCCCAGGGAGAGGTGCTCGGGCGAATGAAGCCTTTTTCAAGTAATTCCTGGAGTTGGGTTGAGAGTTCGCGCATTTCGGACGGCGCGAGTCGATAAGGAGCTTTGGCAATAGGATTTGCTCCAGGAATGAGGTCAATACGAAAGTCGATATCACGACTTGGCGGTAGTCCAGGAAGATCCTCTGGAAAAACATTAGGAAATTCTCGAACCACAGGTACGTCTTTCACTTCCTTCTTCTCTTTCTTTTCCTTCTCCGCTGCTACAACGTTAGCCAAGAAAGCCCTGTATTCCTTGCGGAGATACTTGCTAGCTTGGAGGCATGACATAAGTTTGAGACCCTTCGAAGTAGTATCTCCATAAACGCACAATGAATCACCGTTTGCGAGCGAAAAACGAATCATCTTATCGAAGCACACAACTTCGGCATGGTTTTCTCGAAGAAAGTCCATGCCTACTATGACGTCAAAGCTTCCGAGTTGCATCGGAATGAGATCAATTGGGAAGATGTGATTGTTGAGCTCATGAGTACAATCACGGATAACAGAATTTACAGCGACGGTTCTTCCGGTAGCGACTTCAACATCGAATGCAGAGGAGAGTCGGGAACGTTTACGACTAAGGAGTTTCTCAAATTCGAGCGACACAAAGCAATTATCGGCGCCAGTATCAAACAAACATGACGCATAAATACCATTCACAAGGAACGTACCATTGACCACGTTGTTGTCGGCCTGGGCTTGACGCACGTTGAGATTGAAAGTTCTGGCGCGTGCGGCCTGTTGTTGCTGCTGTTGTTGCTGCTGTTGTTGCTGTTCTTGTTTCACTACCCTGTTCGGGCACATGTTGGCGAAATGATTCGGGTCGCCACATGAGAAGCAGGCTCTGGCTTTGACTGCGGGTGCCGGAGGAGCTTGTTGACCCGGTGGGGCAGTGAGTAGAGCTTGATTGGCAGGAGTTTGACGAATATGGCAGTTGGCAGTAAAGTGGCCGTATACGTTGCAGTGAGCACAAAAGCGGCATTGAATAGCAGTCGGGTGATGATAGGTGCAAGTAGGGCAGAGCGGATGTGGTCCAGTGTATGCACGTTTTGCAGGCGGTGCATTGGCCACAGGCGCCGCTACTTGACGCTGTTGAGCTGGTACAGCTTGAATCGGTGCAACAGTAATCGCACAGTTCTTGTTGGTGGAGCTGTTCTTTCTCTTGTTCTTTCTCTTGTTGCTCGATGAGGTGGGTTCAACAGTCGGTGCGGTAGCGGTAGCTTGATGCAGATGCTTGGAGGTCTTATCCCATACCCCAGCCTTAACCTTTTTGTCATTGATTTCAGCGGCTAGCAGATAGGTTTCCTCGATCGTGGTAGTCTTAGCCGCTTGCACGAAATCAGCAACGCAGTCGGGCAAAGCTCGGATGTACTTCTTGATGGTCATATCGGGAGTCTTGACCTGGTCGGGACAGATAATGCTGAGCTGTTTGAAGCGAGCAGTAAGACCAGCATTGTCTCCATCCTTCTGATGTATGTGCCAGAATTCATCTTCAAGCTTTTGACGTTCGTGAGGAGGGCATAATTCCTCTAGCATGACTTCCTTGAGTTCATCCCATGACAGACCGTAAGCTGCATCATTCCCTCGCTTGTTCCTCTCGGCCGTCCACCAGTCTAGTGCCCTGGACTGGAAAACGCCGGTAGCATTCAGAGTTCGAAGGTCATCAGGGCAACCACTTTGTCGCAGAGTAACCTCGATAGAGTCAAACCAGTGGAATAGTGCAATAGGACCTCCTTCGCCTGTGAATTCTTTTGGCCCACACGACTTGAATTGTTTGAAACTGAAAGGTCTCGTGGCAGCTTTAGGACCTTCAGTCCTCGATTCCTCGGATGATTTGCTGGCGTTCTCGTAAACATCACTCACGGCCTTAGCTACACTTTTCGCGATGATGGAAGCAAGGCGTTTGTCCCTCTTTTCCTGACGAGAGAGTGCATGACGGGATCCAGACGACATTGTCTGCAATAGACATCGCCATGGAACTCAACACATTGTATTCGAATCTCACCTCACACGTCTACTACTTACTAAAGCTCAGTAACACGTACATTCACGTAACAGCGTAACACACAGTGCATAGTCACATAGGCATGTAGAGCACATAATCATATAGTCACAAAATCTCTAAACACGTAAAACATAATAGCAAGAACACACATACCTTAGTCACTAGAGGCATTCAGGAAACAGAAACCTATCATTCAAAGTCGGCGAGGGTTCGAATATAGTATGGTGCGAGCGATTTGTTAATGATGTGTTGTGTGTTGTGTGAAAGCAAAAGGCATTAGATTGAAACCAGTAGTACTTCAAAACGCTAGCAAATAAGCATAAAACACGTAATTCACATAAAATCGACGAATCGTCAGAGTCAATAGTCTTGGCTCAAAGCTTGAAACGCATAAAATCGAGAATACAGTGTCTGCGGCTAGTAGACTTCGACTAACCAAGGTGGTTCAATGATTCACAAGGGATCTGTTATGCACCTTCAACCTTCAGGATCGTGCCTTGGCCTCGATTCTTGGGCGTTTGGCGTTAATCCCGTTAGTTTTATGGCGTCTACAGATCGTCTGTTGAGACCTTGGTGGAAGTTTTGTAAAATACGCGGAACAAGTTATCAAGGTTAGGGTTTCATCCCTGGCTTAACAACTTCGTCCCTAAGCTGGAGGAGATTATTCATCAAAATGTGGATTTCACTCCTAATTTGGCATAATTCTCCTAGTTTGTAGTTAAAATTGCAAGTTGATTAAGCGACTTTAGCCGAGAGTTTGCGGTTTTCAAACCTATTCTCGGCCTCCGTGCTTGCTCATTATTAAAATATCGAGTGCAATGATAGAAAATAGCGAGTGATAGTGGCGAGTTTATGCATACGCGCGAGTTGGTCTGGTGGTTCTTAACTATAGTCTAGGTCTCTAAGACTTTGACCCGGACTAGGTCAAGTCTTGCCTAATTCCCTATAGTTATGGCTCTGATACCAATCTGTCACACCCCAACCGATGGCGGAATCATCGGGGCGTGGCACTGAGCGAAACAGATTGTCCAGAAGTTTCCATAACAACTATCATTCCATTTAATTTAAATAATACGTCCCATACCGTATCTCAAATAGTTAGATAATTATTACAGACAAACATCAAAACAAGTATTCTGTTCCGACAACTCAGATTTAAACATAACTAGTTTATTTGTTGGTTTCTAGGACTCCTTCCCTAGCCTCAATTTCATCACCAGCAAGTTAAGCACAGAAACAACCTAAGCACCTGTCACATACGTTAAAATAAAGTCAATACATATAATGTAAAGGTGAGCATACAAGTTTGATAATAGCATAGAGAGTTCGAATTCATTTACGCATAACCAGCACGTACACATAGTGAAATGAAGCACGTTAGTTATCGACATAGATCCATCGATACCAATGACTGCGGGTTGACTGCCCGAGGCAGTTCGCAATACATGATTACCACCGTAATCCATGCAAGTAAAAGATCCTTAACAACCCCCGTGTGAACGGGTGCTGAGTCCAAACTATAGTACTATCGTTGCTAAGGCAGGTAGACAGCATTCCATGTGTAAACATAACAAACAAGCATTCATAAGCCACGTATAACATGCATAAATGGTTTAGCGTTTAAAATAGCTTGAGTAGTGTGATAGTTGTAGTTTGAATATTCGTAACGTATGTAACACCCAAAAGTGCTAAAAGCAAAAAGGGTTCGAGTATACTCACAGCGATTATGGATTGAAGGGAGCGCTTTTCAGCGAGTACGGTTAGCCTGAATAGATTCGGTAACGTAACGATAAGTGGCGCGTAAAACAGTACAAAGTGAGAGCGGGTAGGATAGCTGATCGTGCGGATTAACTATTCGTGCGAGTAAGTTATCCGTGCGAGTAAACTATCCGTGCAGATGTTGATCCGTGCGGATGGTAATCCGTGCGGGTAAACTATCCGTGCGAGTAACTATCCGTGCGGATGGTAATCCATCCGGATTAGTCACTCATGCGGATTGTTTATTTGTGCGGACAAGTAGTCCGTGTGGATTACTATTCGAGTGGATTGTTTCTTCCCAAGAATGTGTTTGTGTATGATGGCTTGTCCTTTAGAGTTTTCGTTGTAGCATTTAGAAAACATTTAAGTATCTCTACCTTTCAAGACGGTCGCGCGGACAACAATCCGTCCGGATGGCAGTCCGTGCGGACAATGGTAATCCGTCCGGATAGTGTGTTCGTGCGGACAAAGACAATCCGTCCGGATAGTCTGTCCGTGCGGATGAACATTGTTTGAAATTGTTTAAGGTCTTAGTATCTCATGATCCGAAGAGTAATCCATTCAGAGGTCGTCCGTCCGGATTGTTCATTCGTCGATACTCAAACCTCGTTTTGAATGTGGGTCCCAAGTGTAACTCGTCCGGGTGACAACCCGTCCGGATAGTCTGTCCGTGCGGATGACTTGTCCGTGCGGACAGCTTGTTCGTACGGACAACTTACTCGTGCGGACAACTTCCTCGTCCTGGTTGTTCCGTCTGGCTACCCTTGGTCGCCTTTGTCGTTCTATCGAGACGTTCCGATTACGTGGCAACCATTTGGAATCGCATCCTTAACCGCATGACCAAGCCGGCCAGGAATCACCCTAACTCGGCCTGTCGGCGGTTTAGAACGGTCATCCCGGTCTAAGCCGAAATCAGGTGTCTTGCGGGTAGAATTCAGATCGAGGGCTAGTGCATCACTATCATTAAGTAGGAGACTAGAACGGATCCGATTCCTACCGCTTTTTGAGGGTAAAAGAAGGAGAAAACTTGTTTATTTCTTTCAACTCTTTTATCCTTTAGAGAAGTTTAGATTTAGGTGAAGTCGTTGTGAAATCTTGTGGAAATCGTTCAGATCTGAGTTATTCTTGGTGGAATGAGGTCGCACTTGAAGTTCATGAGAACTTCATGATGACGTCACCCTAGAATACCTCAAATCTTGATGATTTCATGGTTGAAAGTTGAGATTTGAAAGATAGAAAGGTGTAGATGTGTGTATAGATCAAGAATGTACAAGATTTAGAGCAAGATCTTACCTGGATTGAGAGAAATCGGAGAAAAGGTGAAGAATGCATGCTGGTCGGACGTCACTTGCCAAAAGTGGAAAGTTTGGAGAGTGACCCGGGTATTTATAGGATGCTAAAAGGGGAAAGGGTGATCCGTGCGGATTGCAGGTCACCCGGGTTGGTTATCCGTGCGGACTGGTCATTCGTGCGGACTGGCCATCCGTGCGGACTGGCAATCCGTGCGGATGGACCATCCGTCCGGATGTCGAAGGAATGGTGCGTTCGGGTGCGATGACTCTTCGGTTTCGATTTGCGAGCGATTCAATAGGGTTCCCTAGTCAAATTACTTTCAGTCCCAACTACTTCGTATATGATACGGTTCGATTCGGAATTCGGGTTCGGGTTCGATTACCTTCGAGTTAGACTTCGAGTTCGATTGAGTTCGCTTGATTTTCCACAATAAACATAAATAAACATGCACAGGTAACATGTAAGGCACACACACACGTATAATTGACAAGTAAAATACATAGCTCGAGTTACGATTTGATGTCGATTTGATTAACATAGCTTGATTCTCGGTTGATTAACT
This sequence comes from Helianthus tuberosus, assembly GCA_030545235.1. NCBI lineage: Eukaryota > Viridiplantae > Streptophyta > Magnoliopsida > Asterales > Asteraceae > Helianthus > Helianthus tuberosus. Next base: position 43,523,700 of record CM060392.1, read on the forward strand.
TTATCGCATTGTTACTTCCTATAGTTCACAGTTGCGAGTCGATTGAAATACGGTTAACATGATTCGATTATTGCAATGTACGACACTTACTCCACATAATATAATTAAAATAAAAACATTTCTACGAGTCAAGCTGCGCGAAATCGGCCGTTGACCTTGACCTTGACTTTGACTTTCACTTATGAAAACACGGGGTGTTACACCAGTCACGCCAAGCTCTGATATTTTCGGGGTGTGACAACGAGGAGACCTCATCCCTATGTATAGGCATAGTCCATTCGCAAGGATCAACATGTGCGAATGGACTTTATCACGGATGCACCTGGGACGGATCAACTCATTCGGTCGGATCTACCTATGTAGATCCGTGCGGACCTGTCATGATGTCTATTCGTGCGAACCTGCACATTCGCACGAATGTACATTTACAATACAAAACCTTGGTCCGTTTTTCACACTAAACTATACTATATTCAAAATCACGCTCTATCTAGCCTTTTCAGAAACGGAAATGAAGGAAAAATCAAGAATATTCATTTCCCTCGATGGATATTCTTCAGAAACGAAAATGAACGGAATTAGTCATTTTCCTCAATGGGTATTCTTCAGAAACGGAAATGAAGGAAAAATCAAGAATATTCATTTCCCTCGATGGATATTCTTCAGAAACGAAAATGAACGGAATGAGTCATTTTCCTCAATGGGTATTCTTCAGAAACGGAAATGAAGGAAAAAAAATCAAGAATATTCATTTCCCTCGATGGATATTCTTCAGAAACGAAAATGAACGGAATGAGTCATTTTCCTCAATGGGTATTCTTCAGAAACGGAAATGAAGGAAAAAGAAAAATCAGGGATATTCATTTCCCTCGATGGATATTCTTTAGAAACGAAAATGAACGGAATGAGTCATTTTCCTCAATGGGTATTCTTCAGAAACGGAAATGAACTGAGTGAACTCTAGACACATGACAAAACTTGCTGTGGTTTCTGTGCACTGAATTCCATAATTATGTATGCATCCATAATTACGTAATTCCTTGCACAGTCCGCACAGTTTGTTTTGTAATGTGAAGGGGAAGAAAATCAAACCTGTGATGACTAGATTATCATAGGGCCCTTTTAATTAGATCGACAAATGATCTCTTTAATTAGACCACCCAGGAGTCTTTTCAGCTATATCATCACATGATTTTCCTAACCAGATTTTTGGATCAATCTGTTTAACTAGACCACTCAAGGGGTCTAATTATGGAATAGTACATTATAATCCAAGGGTCTTTACTATTATGTAGAAGCCCATTAAGGATTTAAGGTAGTACCTTTGGATATCCTACTATGAATCCCTTATACGAAGATATGGAAGATTCTACGAGGATTTGGATAACAAAAACTTGGATCACTCAAAAACATAAAAAGGAACACATAAGCACATAATCACATAATTGTTTAACTTGACCTTTAATTTGTTATCTTTGGACACGGATATTTAAAGCACACCAGGAATCCAATCCGTGGATTTCATTTGACACTTTAATCATTTTCAAGAATCTATCTATGAAGATAAGAAAATCATAATAGAAATTCGGCTTTGTCCTTATTGAATCATAATGTACGTATTGGATCATACAAAGAATTCAATTAAGGGCTCCGATGAACGATACCTACCCACAAGGATCTAATTATGAGGATAGAAAGATCCTATATGGATTTTGGAATTTGTGTAACGAGAGGTGTTTCGACACCTTGCACTAGGCGTGCTTAAGTCGATACACAAGGTAGAAAGTTCATGAGGTTGAGGCGCTAGATATGCCAAGGCGACATATGAAGCAGAATTTAAAGGTTGAGCAGTAGCAGGATTTGTAACAGCTTTGCTTTGGATTGTAAAGCGGCACATGTTAACCAAATGTCCCCATCGTCCACCGTGGGTACATTTGAAACAGGGTATTTGATTCGGATGATGACGGTTACATTGATTGCACCAAAAAGCGGTTCCCTTGTATGGCTTCATTCCTGAGGCGAGTCATGGTGATAGCTAAATCAACGGTCTTCTGGAGTACGACGCCTATTTGTTGGGCGATTGTAGCACCTAGTTCGGACATTGTTGTGGCGATGAAGAGGCATTATGAAGATAATGAATGATATGGGAGGAAACAAGTGAAATGATATCGGATAATCACAACAGAATGATAACGCATAGAAATTGCGATCATTTGTTTGTTACCTAAGGCAAACAAATGAGACGGTGACTAATCAAAGTAAATGGGTCAATATAATGTATCGCGAAGACATGCTCGCCTATAAGTGGACACTCACCCCAAGAGTTCCCAGGTAAGAGTGACTGGTCCGATTATGTGGATTTGTACGAACACTCTAGCCTTAGACAGAAAGCTCAGAGTACAGGCATCCACCCTTCCGGTTTGCACGTGTTCACATTATTTAGACCCAAACTTTGACGAGATTTCGAAAACTTTGAAGGTTCAAAACCTTACAATAAATCATCCTGGAACAGATGATTAATTTTCAAAGCAAATTCGAATTTTGTGTTCTTATTGTGGTTGCTGCCTAAAGATAGGCAACGGTATTGTTTTATGACTAAACGCAAGTAAACTCACGTTAGGGTCCTAGGAAGGTTATAGTCTAGATCAAAGCATTACTAATAACCTAATTCCCTATAACCATTGGCTCTGATACCAACTTTTCTGTCACACCCCGACCACGTAAAACAACAAAACGTGGCGGAAATGTCGGGGAGTGTTGTAACAGAATCATTGTTTCACAACCATGGATTAAACAATTTCGTTTTATTGAATTGAATGTATTACATTACATTGGAATTAGAAACAAAACAGGAACAAATAAACTTTCATTGTTATTAAGTCACTAAGGCCTCGTCCATTCCTATGTGAGCATACACAAGTATCATCATCAAACATCAACTATGGTACCTGAAACACATGTGAAAATACGTCAGCATAAAAATGTCGGCGAGTACATAGGTTTTATATGAGTGTCGGATCCATGTCTAGTTTACATGTTGCAATGCTTAATTAAAAACCCTGTTTTTGAAAAGTATAGTATTGCGACGTAATTAACCAACTCAAATCAAGTTGGTTATAATTTATAAAATCTCGTAGCCATGATTCTTAACTCTAAAACATTTGTTTTATTATATCAAATTGTAAAACATCTCGTAGAAACTCATTAATAAAACTCGTATGGTTTATATTATTCAGAAAACATCATTGTGTGACATTGTTTCGAAATCGTTTACCCGAGTGATCTAGATAACGCAACGATATATAATGTGTTAAAAGCACTTATATATAGGATGTACCAGCGGCGTATCCACCATGCTTTTAACACATTACACCCGCCCCGTTACCTAATCACTTCCCTAACCCAATGGCTCAAACAGTTACAAATGGTTCACATACATCAAATGGTTACAAATGGTTCACATACATCCAATGATTTCAAATGGTTCACATACATCCAACGATTACAAATGGTTCAAAACGTAAAACAGTTGTGCTAGCATGTTAAGTGAACATACATAGCAAAACATAATGAAATCATGTACTAATAGTGTACTAATGAACATAGCAAGTATATGATATGAAAACATGGAAAGCATGAAAGTAACAAGTAGGCACATGTGTTTCACCCCAAAACGTTTGAAAAACAGTAAAAGAGGGGTTTATGTACTCACTTGAGGGTGCTTAGAAGTCTTGAACAACAACCAAGCAAAGCTAGAGGGATCACGGAATCAAACGACACCTAATATAGATAACTATGTAAATAAACGGACCTAAATCGGAGGATCGGATAAAATGAGGTTTCGTAAACCAAATGAGTGTAGGGACTCATGTAATATGGTTTAACAAAGCCTACATTCTAAAACGAAATGAAACCTAACCTAAGTGCTTACGACCCATTACGACTCGTTAAGGTAGCTTACGCCACTTTAACGCGTCGTTCGCGTAAAACGCGTTCGGAACGCCTAACTAGTCCTATGACAAGTATTATATGCCTTAATATGTCTAATAATGTTACCTAATCAGTTTATATGTAAAAATTTAGGTTACATATGCTTAAAATGAATTTATGCGTAAAAAGGGCATTTTGGTCATTTACCTAAGGCATATAAACTACCTATCATACAACTACTTAAACGAAGTGACCATAAGGTATAACCTCGGAAGGTTATTCCCTATACAACTATGGTCACCTAATGTGTTTGGTCGGATCCTAATGATCGACCAAACGGGTCAGGTTCGAAAGTATAAGCGATTGTTTAAATCGCTTACCTTACAACCCTACATAAGCACTAAATCTAAAGGGACGAGCTAAACATGTTAAAACATGTTTAATGAATTTAGAAAACAGGTTTGGTATCAAAACAAACGGTTTTGATACCTAAAAGTAGTTTGGTTACAAAATACGCAAGAATACGCATTTTGGCCGAAACTACGACTCGCCACTATGCCTAGATAACGTGGTAATCAGTAGGTATAGTCACAAGAGACTAAAACCATCGTGGTTACGCTCACGTTATGAAGTTCAAACGAATTTCATGTTGACCATAAACTGGTCAATGCAGAAAGTCAAACAAAGTTTGACTTTCATGCTAAAAACGCGTAAAAGAACGAAAGAGGACTTACAAAAGGTCCAAGAACGGAAGTTTGACCCGATTATTCTCAGGTATGAAGTGAAAGCACCTCAACTTAGAGAAATATCAGATCAAATGTGAGTTTGAGAGCAAAGGGGGTGGGGTTTATATAGTTTTTGCACAACCGTTAGGATCGTTCCTCGAAAAACGAGCTTCGATCTTATCCGTACACATGTGCCCATGGTTTTGTGAAACCATGGGAGCCCATAGTTTCATTAAAACCATGTGCAAATGAGGGGAACAGCTGGAACAAGCTGGAATTTAGATTTTTCATTTTGGTCCCTTCCTAAGATAACTATGGCAGATTGTCAATTTTGGTCCCTGAATGTGCAAAACATGGTTTTTGATGCATTTTTGACACGTTTAAGCCCCGTTAATCCCATTTCAAGGCTCTAAAATGAAGTTAAAGTATAGGGAACATGAAACATGCTCACAAATATCTCGGATGTCGGTTCGTTTGGTCGTACGATTGCGTTGTTCGGTTAATTACGGCGAAACACGAACGAATGCGAAAAACGATCCAAATTACGCGACGAATGGAATTTTATCATGCAAATCACTAAAATAAAATATTTTAATGATTACATAAAGTTTTGGATGTCCGGATGTATTCAGAACGTAAGATATGCGCGAAAATGCAAACTTATGCACTTTTTGACGCTTTTAGTCCCTGAGTGACCAAAAAGTTTATTTTAGCACACAAAGCCTATTTATAAGCTATGTAACGGATATTTAGGGTATGTTTAACTTATGGTCATATTCCGGAATGTTCGTTACAGTACAAATCGGCATACTTTCGCAGTTTGTCGAAATTAGTCCCTGTAAGCGAATAAACTTGATTTCGCCACACCAAACTCTCCAAAACTTATTTCTAAGTTATGTAAAGGTTATTTAAGGTATGTTAAGCCTATTTCACTATTCTGGAGTGTTCGTTGCATTAAACTTGTTATATTTACGCATCAGTGCGCGTATAACCTTCAAGAAAGCGATTTAAAGCTTGAAATCGAACATGAATTGATATGTGCAAACAATACACGTATTTTTACAAATCCCAAGTATGAAACATAATATTTCATAAATTTGGTATTTGTCTGATGGTCGCAGAGGCACAAGTGTCACACCAGCAATTGATAGAAACTTCGAATAGTACACCAATAAACTTCAAGTTTATGAATACCCACGAAAATCTGAAATCCTTTTTTCTGTGATCACCTTTAAACAGCTTTCTGAATGATTGATCAGTATAAATGGTAATCTCCTCAATCAGCAAATCTTCCCCGGATAAAAAATTATCTGGTAACGCATTCAGATCTCGGAAACATTCATCCACGATCAGATTCACATTCTTCTTCTTCAGTCACGATAACAGATACATAGTCTTCTCCGCTAGTTCCGGCAGCAACTTAACCAACAAACATCATCATCATTCCCCAGCAGTTAGTCCGAAAAACAATTCATGTGCTTGAAGATTAACCATTCAGACACTTTAGACTATCACACTTCTGTGACATCTTATAAGTATCCACAATACAGATGCATCTCCTGATGCTAATCCTGCTGACCGGCTTGACGAAGACCCGAAACTCAAACCCTAAGACGTCAACCTGACCCTAATCTGTAGAGTCTGAACTTCCTATGATAATGAATCCAGAACCTATGCATCTCCAGACACTCTGAAGTTGGAACCACCCAAATGCTGTTGCATTGTCACGAATTTCAAAAATGCTGGAATTTCAATATATTCTATGAAATTTTTAGTCCCCCTCATTTTTGCAAATTCTGACGTCTTATCACTGAATTCCTCCTTAAATTAAGCAATTCAGTTCTTCTCTTATCTCTGAAAAACTTGACTATGCCGAAAATGTACATTTTGGCCCCAAACGTCAGTTTTTCATCATTGTGGATTTTACGTTATGGCCCATTAATAGTAAGATAACCCAGATGATAAACATTCTATACTAGTATCATAACTACCCCACTAATTTCCACAATCCGTGACCGCATCATCATTATTGTTCTCTGAAGCGCCAGACGGCGTCCCCGAACAACCCAGCTTGGTCGTTAAAAACTCGAAAAAATTTCGAATCACCAATTTTTTTTCTGGAGACTCAACTCGTCATTACGATAAAAAAAAAGATTATTCGAATCCGATAGCTTTGTGTTATAATAAAACGCGTTTTGTTTTTATGGATTTCTCGAAAAACGGGCAGAGTTTCCTCTGTTTTTGGACGCCCCGACAACACAAGTTGTCGTTATTTTCAAAATTCAACAATATAAGCAATATCAATATAATAATTTTAATCATATGTATAAAAATGTAAGCTAATTTTCTATCGAATCGGTTCAAGCTCGATTTCACGTAATATAAACTATAGAAATAACGAAACTATTTATCGTGCCGATAGACTTTACCAAAATCTCGTGTCGTTTCGCTGAACAAGTTGACTGAGTTGACCGAGTCAACTGAGTTGACCGGTTGAGTTGACCGAGTCAACTCACTATGTTGACCAGGTTTGACCGAGTCGACCCAAACCACGAACCGCGAACCGTGAACCGCCGCTGACTTATGTTGACCGAACCGAACCCGTTGACCAGTTCTGACCCGAGCCAAAACTGTTGACCCGAGCCGTTGTCCCAAACCTGACCCGAACCGTCTGACCCGCTTGAACAAAAACTGAAGTCACAACACCCGAATTATAACCGAAACAAAACTTAAAATAACTCGAACCAAACTGACCCGGAATTAAACTCGGTTCCTGAACACGTAATCTGACCCGACACCGAACCCGCTGAGCCGCGTGAACCCGAAACTCCTAAACCGAATAAAAAAAGTAGAACATGTTGAACCGGACCAACATAACCACTCGACTGTCATCATTTTCATCATTACAAACAACCATCACTGCCGTAGAAGAAAAGGAACATCACAGTAGTGCTTACCGGAGAAGAACACCCGACTGCCGTCTTCATCCCCATCCGACATCCGCCGCCGTGAAAATCAAAAATCCGTCGACCGTCACCGGTCGGCTCCGCCGCCGACGGCTGTGCTCCGCTGTCGCCCCGTTCTCTCTCTCTAACTCTCAGTCTCGATCAGTCTCTCTCTCTCGTCTCTCTGTTTTCGCAGCCGCCGCTCACCACCACCATCGGGTGGTGGTGTCTTTTTAACCAACGAAAAAAGGAAAGCTGGTGTGTGTGAAGAAGTGAGGGGGATGAGGGTGTCGGAGCACCCGACCAGGAACTCGTCGGAGCGCCGGCTCCGGTTGTCGGCATACAGGGGAACAGAGGGGGGGGGGGGGGGGGGGTATAAGTGAGGAGTGTTGAGAGGTGTGTATGGTTTGAGTTGTATCGAGATGGAGATGGTGTCTTATGTATGTGTGAGTAGTCTATGTTTGAAGTGTAGATCGAGAGAGAGGGTGTGGGGATCAAGTATGTAAGGTCTGTGTTCTCAATTGTGGGTATATAGATGACGAATAAGGTTTTTATTTGAAGGAGATGAAGAGAAGTCTATGCTTTTGAAAGGATAAGGTTGCAGACACCAAATGAAAGGGGGGAATGATGTTGTAAGCGGGTGGACAATAGTGAGAATTAGGGTTTGACTTAGTTATTTATATTAGGTTTTTCTCTAATGGGCTTGGGTTTGGGCCCAAGGCCCGCAAGCCCAATCTCGTGTTTTAAGTTGGCCTGTCAGTACCTACGAACCCGTTTTCAAACCTGAACTATCCGTAACGTTGTAAATTAAAATTTTTGGGTTAAATGTTCGTGAATTAGTATTGGTAGAGGTCGTTTGCGCGCCCGTTCGTTGATTACGGTAATAATTGCGTAAAATCGCGTCGTTGCCGTTTTAATTCGTTTTTCGATCCGGTTTCGACTATGGATATTAAAATTTAATTACGAAGCTAAATATATGGTAAAATTTCAGTTTTGTAGGAAATACGCGTGTCCGATGCTTCTGTTTTTTTTCCGGTGCGTTCCTTCAGTCGCGTTTTTCGTTCAAGTTTATGTTTGTGACGTACGGAAGCACAATAAATTCGCAAAACTAAATTTATAAATATAAAATATTCGTATAAAATTCGTATATGTCGGCGTTGTCAGTATTTCGTACGGTTTCGATCCGTTATCGTTTTATATTCAACGGTTTCTCCGCAGTTCGTCATACACGCTGTAAGGTCGATTAGGCGTTCCTAGTCACTCCAAAGGCCTAATTAAGTTAATTTTGCGTCTTAAACACTATTTATTATCGTCCTAATGCTTGTTTTGCGTGTAATTTTGCGTCTTAAACACTATTTATTCTACTTCTACTCCTTTCTTCTCAATAATATTCCACCGAACCGGTTATCTCGGGGCCAAAACTCCGTCAAACCTGCCGGATCCTGGAATCTCAAAGCAATGGTGTAATAACCCTAAATTTAAAAATCATTATTCTAGAAATAAAATAATAATAATATATATTTATATTATCTTTCTGTATATCAACCAAAACTATTTTTAATTATAAATTATCCAATAGGAAACCCTAATTAAGACACTCAAGTAATTCTGTACAAACCCTAGAATTTTCAGAATTTTCAGAATCAGGATCAGGGCCCCTAAAACTCGGGGGGGGGGGTATTCCCTACTCAACGATTATCCATATAACTTATTATAAAAATCGAATTTAAACGAAACGTCGACTCAGCAGGCTTTCTCCCAAACGTGGCAAGCAAATAAACATTTTGGGACCCATACGATGCGCAGGGGTTTTAGGCCTACGATGCGTAGGGCTGACCAAAATTCAGGTATAAATACAGGACATTGGCACTCGATTTCTGGTGTTCATTCGACAAAGAAATTCATTTCAGGCTTCGAGTTATCGTCTGATTATCACAATTAACACACACGAAACACTAATTAAGTATAGCGGGGTGCTGCAGAACAGGGTAATAACTCGATCGCTATTACGATTCAATGTCCGATCGATTAAAACTATCCGATAGATGTTTAAGTGCTGCTCAATTTGGGTTTATACTTTGTCATTCATCGTGATTTCGACTTGAATGTTTGAGTGCTGTTCGAAATCGGACTATACTCTGTCATTCGTTGTGAATCCGTTGGATGTTTAAGTATCGCACTTTGTCATTTGTTGTGAGGGTTTGATCTCGTGAGTTATCGTAAATGCTGTATTAAGTTACTAACCTAGTTGTGTGCATATTATTTAAATTAGGTTAAAAGCTTAATCAGTAGTCGAAACTCTCTGAAATATTGGAATTTTTAAGGTACGGATCCTACCCCACTCCTTATTGCTTCATATTCAAATTGTTATAAAACCATTAAATTCGTACACTCCTCACGTCTTTGATTATCGATTCATTTGACAGTCCGTTAAATTCCTATTCTAAACTTTGTATTTAGCTTTTATGTCATGCGATAGTTTTCTGTTAGTTGTACTCATTATCGCATGATCCAATATATGTTAAGTTTTGTTATGAAAATATTTTTGATAAGTTATAAGAATAAGACCATTAGTACTCTGTTACCCTGAGTATCGCTTCTCGTGGAGTGTCCCACGAGCATGTTGTTGCGGCATCGACATCATGTGCTCCATCCGTGACGGAGAGATCAGTTCACGGCGTCCCTAGGTACAAGTGTGGTACAAAGCTACTAGGAGGCGTATGGATCGATCCTAGGATTTCAGTTAATGAGGTGGATAGAGGGTATGCCAACTCGCCATTTCGTGTGATAAGTATGCAGGAGTAGCTACCTGTGTATTGTCACGTTTTCAGTTTGCTCATGGGTACATCCGTAAGATATAATTACTAAATCATGTTCTTGCATCGTATCATTTTCGCAATGAGTTTCCTCCGAATAACATTTCATATAAAGCGTTATTTGTTCTTTGAGCCTATAATTCCGTACTGAGCATTCGGCTCATTCTGTATAAATTTTGTATTTACAGGTCTGCATGTTACTTTGGGCGGGGAAAAGAGAGAAGAATAAAGCCTAGGATTAAATCTGAAGATGTTAGTTAATCAAGTCGAATGTCTCCACTTGTATATTAACCTTAAGTTAAATTGTTTTGTCGTTGTATCCTTATCAAATAAATAAATAAATGGAATTATGACTTTTGTTTATGATACTGTTATTGTGACACGTCAGCCCTTCCGGGTTGGGGTGTTACAAATGGTGAAGGGGTAAGGTCCCAAAAACCTCATAACAAGTATTTGAGACCATACCACAACCTAGCTTTCTAATCTTTTAACCTTGCGCGACCGCGCACTGGTCTTACAAAAGAAAGAAAGAAATCAGCAATCTATAATCGCGCGCCCAAAGGAGAACATAAATCCTTGCGCTTTCACCCATTAGCAAAGGGTAAAAATCCTGAGATCAATACTTCCGCCCAAATATCCAGGCTTGGATATTATTTTACCCAGACTCGGGATTTATTCGTCTGTTTCCACACAGTAAGGTGTCACACCAGATTACAGCAGTAATCTTCTAGAAGAAATGCAATCGTGCACCACCCAGACGGTTATAACCGTCTGGACACGTGTCATTACCACAGGCACCCCTGAGATCACTCTCACTTCTCAAATACATCTTCTTCTTCATTACCAATACTTATTCTCACACCGGAGTCGGGTCAAGGAGAGAACCCTCTTCTCCCCTTGGCGAGGCTAACGGTGCTCTTTTTTGCAGAACTTCAGAGAAGAAGACCAGCTGCAACTGAATCAACCGAGAGAGAGCTAACCTTTTTATGCGGATTCAAACCCCCTAGATATCTCGGTTCCGACCATTTATCTAGTGTTTCTTCATTGGCGCCCACCGATTCCTCTGTTTTCTAGCTTTTATCTCGTTTCGATTCAGTTCATCTCATACTCTGTTTCTAGCATGGCAGAAAACTCATCATCTCACCGGCAACCCGGTCCTCGACCGAATGCCGGAAACAATTTACAAGTAGAAGGAATCGTAGAAGAGGCCTCAGACGATAATGAGGTTCAGTCTAATCGAGCAAACGATCCTGTCACTCCAGGAATGTTACCAGCAAACCCTGCTCAATCAATTTTACCACCAGGAGAAACTCCGATATCATGGTATATCCGGTCTCAAGGGGCATTAAACGCAGCATATACACAGCTGTGTGCTCAAACCACTCCCCTGACTCAATCACGGAGACCGGGATCTCGGGCTCATGCCTCCCAATGGGAAGAATCAACTTATGAAGATACAGAAGTTCATGCCAGATCTACGTCACAACGAGAATATACCCAAACAGGCGGTTACCAAAGACAACACCATGGTGAACCACACCCTCGTCGAAGACAATCGGTTCATGATAGGTTGGGTTCCCAACGAGACACTCACACCGATGAATCCGACCAAACATATCGTTTGAGTACAAACACCAGTGTGTTCAACAGACTGCAGCCAAACCATAACAAATGCAGGCCTCGAGCGATTTACAACCCTGAGGCAGAGCACAATTATGACTTAGTTTACCGCCCTGCAGAAGCAGCGGAAAACTCGAAGTTCATACTGGAGATAGCTCTAGCTCCATTAGAGAAGGCAAAATTACCATCCAACATAGGGAAGTTTAATGGGTTGTCAGACCCCGATGATCATCTAAGAGTGTTTACCAGCGCGGGTTTAGTTGGAGGTTGGACCCTTCCGCTATGGTGTCATTTGTTTGTACAAACATTAACTGGCCCAGCGCGAATCTGGTTCGATAACCTACCAACTGGTCAGATTGAATCATGGAAAGATCTACGTAACAAGTTTTTAACACACTTCAGCCAGCAACGGCGTTCCATTCGAGACACTTCCGACGTCATGAACATATGGCGTCGTGATGACGAAAATCTAGAGGATTTCATCACTAGGTATAATAAAGAAGTGTTGGAAATTGGCGGTGTCCACGAACAACTAATCCGTGCTCAGTTCAAGTACGCGGTTAGGTGTGATGACATGGTTAAAGTTTTATCTGGAACAGAGGGCCTTCCAACAAGTTGGGAGAAGATAATGGCGGCGGCCAAAGTTTATGCGCAAACTGAGAAAAACCTCACAACAAACAGGCCACCACCGCCGCACAACAGGCCCGCAGATTTAAGCTTAACTGGTGAAAGAAGGTTCAAGAAGTCATGGCGCGAGTCCGGATCAGGAAGTCGGTCGTCTGAAGATGCTCGCAATACAATCAACAAACTCTCCGCGCAGAGGGAGAACAAACAAGAAAATAGGGAGAGGCAGTGGACTCCCCTAACAAAGACCCCTGCGGAAGTCCTCAGTACTGAAGACTATCAATTCAAAGCTCCGATCCCAATGAAAAGTAAACGTGGACAAGACCCGGCGCAATACTGCGAATATCATAAAGACAACGGGCATACCACTAACAACTGCATATCTCTGCGCACGGAAATAGAGAAAGCCCTCAAGAGTGGCGAACTCACGCATTTACTCCAAAATGTGCGTAAAGAGATTAAGCAGATAACCCGGGGAGAGGAAGGCCCAAGCAAACGGGCAAAAACCTAAGTGACGGTTCTATAAATTTTCCACAGAAAGACATGATCCATCAAGTACGGCGGAATTATCAGAGACTAAGTTAAGTTCCATTTAATTATTAGCAAAACTTTGTAAAGCCTCTGAGCTCTATCCATGAATAAAATTACAAAGTTTCTATTATTTTTGTGTTTACAAAGTGCATGCAATTTCTTTTTAGTAAGCGCAAAAACATCATGGTAGTAGAAAACAAGCTCTATGCGCGGTCAGTGATCACGTCACAAACGACCATAAAATCACACATGAGCTTTATACCAACTTCATTCGCCTTACTCAATAAAAGCAATTGTACTCATGCAAAATATTGTAAAGTCATTAAACAAAAACAAATAGAAACATACTGTTTTCAGCGTACAAATACGCCATGAAGATTTTTAAACACGGCAGTGTTTAAAATACTTGCGCAATAGCGCACCATCGAAACAGGGATTTACACCCCACTTAAAAAATTGTTCAATACAATTTCAAACTACTCTAAATCTTCACCCTCATCCGGAAAGATTTCTTTAAGTTGCGCCACGTGATCGTCCGATTGCAGCGCCACATTTATTAATTCCATAACCGGAAGTTGCAAATTGTTAAACTCCGTTTTCATGGAAGCAAGCGCGGCATCAGTATTTACGCCAAAGGTTGCAGACTTGCTATCATCCCAGTTAACCTTCAACGCATTATTCACATGCTGGGAACATTCCGCATAACCTTGCGCATACCCATCTCGTCGCGCAGCAACCATCAGATTAGCAACAGTTTTATCCAGCTCTTGAGAATTTAACACAGATTCAACAACCTATGAAATCAAGCAAGAACAAGTATCAAGAAAAGCACGTTAATGATCCAACACAACAAGAAGAAGAGAAACTTACGCAGGCAATACCGCGATCTTTCAACCAAACCATGTCATTTTTCAAAGGCTCAAGCTCGCTTTCCGCTGTGACCCGCGCCATTTCTGAATTTTCCAACTTTTCTTCAACTTCAGATAAACGGCGGGAAATTTCAGAATTCTTGGAATACGCAAGCTCCAGATCCTTCTTGAGTTGCTCCTGATCAGAAACCAAAGCAGTAAGTTCCTCTAATTCTCTATCTCTAAGAGCAAGAGTGGCGAAAGCTTGTACCTCCCGTTGCTCACTACGCTCCCTGTGAGAACGTGCTTCCGCTAGCGCAACTTCTGCATCGGCTTTCTCCTTCTTCAATCTTTCTACCTCCGCATCTTGATTCTTCAATTTTTCAACCTCAGCCTTGAGGTTATTAATAATATTACGAAGGTTTGCTTTCTCAGTATTATCTTTCTCGCAAATTCTCCTCCAATTTTTGCGTTCCTCAGACAGGAGAGCAGCTTCAGCTTCCGCTTTTCTCTTCCAACCAGCAACAGACCATTCCTCAGTCTTGCGCTCAGCCTCAAACTTGGCTTGCTCAGCCTCTAATTTGGCCTTCAACTGAGCCACACGTTTTTCATCTTTGGCAAACTTCTTTTGAGATACCATAAAAGATGCCTGCTCCTTATGCATACTATACCACTCACGCACTATGCGGTGAGTGGTAGAAACATGAGAAGCAGTTTCTGCAAGGTAAGACTGATAGGTTTGTTCATAAGGTCGACTCTCCTGAAACTTGATCTCGCCAGGCGGAAGTATCCCCTGCAACCAATCTTGGCACACACGCCAATCCGAGAAAGTGTCGCCTTTCTTCAAATTCCAGACAGGGGCATGAGGATCAGAAGCATCCTTTTCCGTATAGGTCCGGTAGTAATATTCTCCCAAAGTTTCTTCTGGACGGATTGGAGATTGTTTATCAACACCAGCAGATGAGCTTTGTTCCTCAGTTGTTACCTTCTCAGTATATTCAGGCATAGCATCAGAAGGTTTTGGGGAAGAAGTTGAAGTTTTTTCAGCGTCTGGCTGTTTCCCCAAATCTTGAACAACAGCTTCAGGAGTTGGTGGATTATCAGCGCCATCCACCACGTTCGGTTCAACGATTTTTTCAGCCTCTGTATCAACACCAACAGGTTTCTCAACCTCAACAGTCTTCTCCACACCATCACCAGCAACCTCTGTAGGCTCTAACTGGTCAGTAACAGCAGCACGCGGAGGGGTGGAGGGAAGTTCTTCATTTACCACAGTTGGCAGTTCTGTGGGAACAGGGGTAACAGGAACCTCTGGACAAACAACATAAATTCGTAAAAATTTAGCACGCGTAAAGAAAGCAAGGGAAAACAACACTTACCAGGAACAGAATCTGAAACAAAAGCATCAAGATTCCCTTTTCTGGTAATTTTCTTCCTCTGCACCTTCTTGGGAGGTTGACCCTCCGCATCAGTATCAGTTTGCTTTCTTTTACCAGCCTTCCTATGAACCAAATGTTCGGGACTAGAATCCAAATCGATAGGCTCATTCGGATTGGAAGGAGGAATATCAGCAGAATCCCTCGGTTCAGGCTTTGGTTCTCGAACAGTTACTGCAGGAGTAAGACCCTCCAAAGAGTCAGAAACCACCACATAATCACACCTGGAGTCAGAAGAACGGCGCGTACCTTTCTTCTCTCCAACATTCTTCGCCTTCAAAGGTTGAGCCTTAATAGCCTCACCTTTCTTCGGCACAAAAGTGGAAGTAGTTGCGCGTTTTTTCTTTTCAGGGCCTATGCCCAAATTCAACAAGTCACCTACAAAGGCGCGAAACAAAAATTTACCCACAAGGCGCAAAAAGGAAAACGAAAGCAAAATCAAAAATAACTTACCAGCACCAGTAGCTGGTTGAACAGACAGGTCCGCATCTCGCGGAAGAACAAAATTCCTCACGATACGATGATACCAGAGCTCCTCTTCAGGTTTCTTCTTGATAGTACCCATTCTTCCGCCTTCCCTTTTGAAGGCAACAACATACAGAGAAACAACTACATTCGAGGAGAGAGCAGGTCAAAAAAAAAAAAAAAAAAAAACAACAAAAACAAAAAAGAAAAAGGGAGAAAAACCCCAAACTTACTATGACCATCCTCCGTGTATACGGGTTTGTCATCACGCTCCATCTTCCAATTCAAACTCATGCCGGCTCCGACAAGAGCTTTCTCCGGCAACGAAATATTGGACACATCCTTCAAATCTTGATACCAGTTCTCATCAACAGGGGTCTGAAGCGTTTCAATCGGAACATCGTCCTTCCCCCTTAAAACCATCTTCACCGGAATCACTCCGGCCTTGATAAAAAAGAATTTTTGCTTAATCATGAAAAGATTTTGGGGGTTGATGTAGAATCTTCTTTGCAGAAGCCCTCTGAACGAATGAATAGAACCCTTGGGTACAATGCATCTGATGAAAAACCCTAAATCGGGGAACGGTCGGCTCAACATGCATTGTCCGACACACGAATTCGAAATGTCGAACCCTAACCATGCCAATTGGATGAAGTTGGGAGATATGCAGGTTATAAAACCCAAGGATTTCAAGAAAAAATCGAGTAACAGGCAAGCGAAAGTTACCATCACAGAAGAAATCCCAAAAGAGGGTAATATACCCAGCCGGAGCATTCGCCGCTGTCTGTCCCTCTTCCGGATATAAAGCACCCCAGTTTTCCGGGAACTTGAGATTCCGAATTAAACCATCAAAGGACGCTCTAGGCCACTTCAATGGTGGAAGTTCAGTCGACATATCTTCAGCAAGATCTTCTTGATGTTCTCCGGTTGACATAAGAGGAAGAATGATGGAAATTTTTCTTAGAAACAAGGAATGGGGAAAAATTTTCAACAAAGCAATGATTGCACAGAGGAGGTTACCCAAACGTTATATATACTCATCGCAATAAATAGCATCGGTAACCGTCACAGCGACTTTTTCGAATATCACAGTGCTCCAAGCAGCAGAAAAAGTAAATGCCAGACACACACGCGTTTACACACGCGCGTGTAAGACACAGACAGTAAGAAACAACTGACAATGACAGGTTGTCACTCAATTTACTATACCAAGTCTCATTAAAAGTCAAAGATTTTTCAAAAAAATCTTTACAAAATTCAAATTCAATCTTCTCATAGAAGATTTCCTATTTCTCGCGCCCAAAAGCATTTCCCTCTCATAAGTCTAGTGCTCCACTTATTTGCATAAGTACAACACTAGACTGGGGGGACTTGAAGGGGTAAGGTCCCAAAAACCTCATAACAAGTATTTGAGACCATACCACAACCTAGCTTTCTAATCTTTTAACCTTGCGCGACCGCGCACTGGTCTTACAAAAGAAAGAAAGAAATCAGCAATCTATAATCGCGCGCCCAAAGGAGAACATAAATCCTTGCGCTTTCTCCCATTAGCAAAGGGTAAAAATCCTGAGATCAATACTTCCGCCCAAATATCCAGGCTTGGATATTATTTTACCCAGACTCGGGATTTATTCGTCTGTTTCCACACAGTAAGGTGTCACACCAGATTACAGCAGTAATCTTCTAGAAGAAATGCAATCGTGCACCACCCAGACGGTTATAACCGTCTGGACACGTGTCATTACCACAGGCACCCCTGAGATCACTCTCACTTCTCAAATACATCTTCTTCTTCATTACCAATACTTATTCTCACACCGGAGTCGGGTCAAGGAGAGAACCCTCTTCTCCCCTTGGCGAGGCTAACAGTGCTCTTTTTTGCAGAACTTCAGAGAAGAAGACCAGCTGCAACTGAATCAACCGAGAGAGAGCTAACCTTTTTATGCGGATTCAAACCCCCTAGATATCTCGGTTCCGACCATTTATCTAGTGTTTCTTCAAATGGGGAGCCTGGAGAAAGAGTATGTTGAAAGGGGGAGCGGATGAATCAGAGATGGAAAGGGGAGTCTGTGGTTCTAAACTGTTAAAGCTTCTCAATTTGGTAGATAATCAGATAGATCGAGGTCATTAAATTGAATGTTTTGTTTTGATATATCACGTATCGTAGCTATCAGATGAGACAAGACAAGGTTTTAAAGTGTTAAACTTACATGTTTAGTTGGTCCATGATAGACTCACTCAGGTCCGCACGAACCAGGTGCATGGAATTAGGGTTTGGAGTTCAAGTCCATTCACGCATATGGAGTCCATCCGCGCAGAAGTTGATCCGTGCGCATATACATGTTCCTCCGCATGAATGTTGATTTGCGCATAGCTTGTCCATTCGTGATTATAATTTGGTGCGAACCTACCTGGCCTATATATAGGAGTCTTGTTCATTTCATTTGTACTTCTTGGTGGACTTGGGTAGCGAAGCTCTGTGCAAGTGATTTCGTGGTTTTGTACTGTCATTCAATCAATAGAAATCATTTTAAATTTACTTGTTCTTGTTCAATCCACTCTCATACTTGGATTCTGCACAAGATACGAGATCTACGCAATCAACGTAACATCGGAATTGATCCAAACATGCGCGCCTATAAATAGGAGTGTTGGGACTTGTCATAGAGAACTTTTGGACTTGAGAGGGGAAACTCTGTCCATTTGGTTTCATGGTTTTGTAACTTCAAATAATCAATAGAAACCAGTTTAATTAGTTTGTTCTTGTATATGTCATCTTTATACTCGGATTCCGCACGAGATATGAAGACGTATTGAGCGGTCGGAGCATTCGGGAACCCGAAACGGTCCTCACCAAAAGTATTTAAATAATTATGTAAGTAATACTCACGTCCACGACCAACTTCTTTCAGCTGTGCTTCAATGTTTGCCAAATTATACCTGTATATTTCCTCTGTGGAAGACTCACACAATTTCTCCTTGCTGTTCTTATTGATATTTTGACGAATATGGAACCGACAAAGATATTTGTTCGCTTTTGGGAAAACTTGTTCACACACGTTCATTAGTGCCAAGTCCATGTCTGTTATGAAGACACGCGGCTCCATACAGTCCACCAACATAGACTTGATCCTCTCCAACACCCATATGTAGTTTTCTGCCTTCTCTGCAGAAATTAACGCATGAGCAACCGAAAATGACTGGTTTGTCGAAGTCATACCTACGACCTGCACAAACGGAAGATTGTACAAGTTTGTTTTTGTAGGCGGCGTCAATCATCAGCACATGCGGGAACGCACACCACATAGTAAATGAAAGTTTGTGGACAGAGAAGATATCTTCAACTTCGTTTGTGGTCTCATTTTTTCGCATGTAATAGGTGAAATCATTTTCGACAAGAAGGTTTACGAGTTGTTGCATTGGAGATTCTCTGACCCTCTTTCCGGCATTGATCTTCTAAACAACATTGTGTACATCTTTCGGAATAATCTTTTTATCTGGGTTCTTTATCGTTAACGTACGCTTGATGCTACGGTTTAGAATATCTTGCTCTGGCAGCTGCTCAATCAGTCTTTTATCCTCCGAAGAAAGCCTTCTCGCATACGCATGACCCTCCAAGTTTTCAATAGGAGTGTGGTTGTGCCTCGCGTTCGTCACCTCTATCCTCCAAACACTTCCCTTTGATTCCGTAAACCCTATCAACTCAAACGGACAACCTATTTCTTGCTATCTGTTTTCCTCAATATAGCTACACTCTTGTACTCCCCACCAAGACTGCATTGAAATTACTTCCTCTTTTATTCGACCTTTTAATCACAATGACGTAGCCATTGTCCTTTCCCGTCTTCTGTACCCAATCCACCAACTCATCACATAACGAAAAGGTCCGGTTTGTATCAAAAGAAAATATAATTGGGTAAGAGCCTTTCTCATACTGCTCACCACCCTCTCCCTGGTTGGGATAGTCTTGCTGTACATAGCTCCGCTCACCACCGTAACCATGGTCGGGATAGTCTTGTTGTACATAGCTCTGCTCACCACCTTAACCGTAGTCAGGATAGTTTGGCTGACCGTACGGATCTTCAGCCTGAGGATATGGTTCACCTGCATATCCATAATCTGAATAGACGTGTTGTGCGTACGAGTCTTCCATAGGGATATTCAAGTCCAGATGCACCATATTGTCACGATAACGAACGCTAGATACAACCTCCTCCTCCCTCGTGTTGGAATGTTTATCGTACGAGGCAGAAATAGCGGTTCCGTCGTAAGAATCTGGAACAACGGACTTGTCAGAGTATTCACTGAAAAGGTAGCTGCTAAACCACGACATCGTATTTTGAAGAAACACTACTAAAATAACAAAACACCCGAAAGAATGAAACACGGTTTGCTATTTTTGAATTTTGAATGAATATCGAATGCATGGTCAGCCTCTTAAAAGCACCATAATTTGGGATCGAAACGCCGCGCTTTGGCCAAAGCGCGGCGTTTAGGGTTACGCATGACACATCTGACAACCTCGTACAGAATATAACTTCGTATCACAGTCACATCACCTTTTGTTTGGAAAAGAACCCTAAACGCTACGCTTTGGCCAAAGCGCGACGCTTTGAGGGGTGTTGATATAAGAAAGTGTGTGTGAATATCATGGTCGTTATCTCTATTTGTTAGCCATTGTTGACAAAAACATAAATATATGTTAGGTGGCATTTTGAGTACCAAACCAAATAACACAGATTTGAAGTGCCCAAAGTGAAAAAGGTTAGGTTAGGTTAGGGAAATCTAGTTATTCTAAAAACGACCCATAATATTGTCATTGTTCTGATTCAGCTCCAAATGTGCAGCAATCCAGCAAACATGTTGTTGCCCCTCGCCGGAGATCTTTGCGCCTTGGCTTTGACCAGCTGTTATGCCTTGGGGTTGCTTCGATTATTTGAAGAAACTGCAAAAAGAGGGGTTTTCAAGCAGGTACTTTACTTTTATTATATCGAGGAGACTTTCCAAGTCAAAGTAATAATTCTTTTTGGGTTGGGTTATCAGAAGCTAAACAGGAAACTTTTGCATATAACATTTGGACTGGGATTCATGTTATTCTGGCCTCTCTTCAGGTAACAAGCTGAACTGAAGCAAAGGGTATTTATTTACACTCACTCATGTCCATCTTCTTACATTGGTTTAGTTCGGGCATTCAAGGAGCAGCGATGGCAGCTCTGGTTCCTGGTGTGAACATAGTGAAAGTGCTTCTCATAGGACTCGGAATTGTTAAAGACGAGGCTACCGTCAAGTCTATGAGCAGATTTGGAGACTACAGGTTGTTGTTTTGATTTATTTATAAATAAGTAGCTATGAGAACAGATGTTGAGTTGTTTGTTACCGACGGCCAGGGAGCTTATTAAGGGCCCTATGTACTATGCTATTACAATCACTCTGTGTTGTGCAATCTACTGGAGAACGTCCCCGGTTGCCATCGCCGGAATTTGCAATCTCTGTGCTGGAGACGGTAATCCTTCTTCTTTCTTATTCATGGGCTTATTTTTGTCCTTACTACTCTTACTAGTGTATGTATGTATACATACAATACAGGTATTGCTGATATTATCGGGAGGCGGTTTGGAAAGAAAAAGATTCCTTATAATAAAGATAAATCATTTGCCGGCTCAATTGCCATGGCTACAGCTGGTTTCACCGTCTCTGTCGGGTATTCATTCATTTTGCCCTCTCCTCCTCCTCTTACAATTCGGGTTATGATGGTTGGTTATATGTATGTATGTATAGGTACATGTACTATTTTTCCATGTTTGGCTATGTCCGTTCAAGTTTCAAAATGGTGCTTGGTTTCTTGGTGGTTTCTCTCGTGAGTGCACTCGTCGAGTCTCACCCAATTTGTGCCAAGCTTGATGACAATCTCTTGGTTCCACTTGCCTCTGTGTTGCTAGGAACTTTGGTATTCGTATGACAGCCCTGCCCTCTTTTAATGTACTCTCATGTCAAATAAATTTCTTACATCTATTGTTGGCTAAATTATATGGTAATTGTTATGATTTTTTTGTTTGTAAATTGGATGGTAAAAGTGAACGAAACATCACAAGTTTTCAAGCTTATACACCACAAACATACCTTCAAAATCCATACTCTCTCAAAAGAAAATATGAACCCTTGGGATTCAAGAAACCCATAGTTAACTTACTAGTGGGAAACCCGCGCGTTGCGGCGGAGTCGACAATACACATTGAAATTGGTTAACACATACTATATAACAATTATATAATCATATTTATATGTAAAATGTCAGATGTAAGACCATACATTCAAACAAAAACCATAGAGAATCAGTTTGTGAAAATGCAACCCAACAACACGATATATGGAACCAAAAACTTTATAAAGCGCTTTGGACTGCACATAAAATTTAATTCTTCCAACATTATTATACCTTTTCGTTTTGCATGGTTGCCCAAGTTTTCTGAGTGATATGTGTGGTTCTTTCGTATTCAATGAATCCACAAAATAACTATTCATAAAAAAAGAATATTTTAAAGACAAAAGAACTAATTAATAAAATTCCTTAAAAAACCATAAGCTAACATAAAGATGCTAATATTGATGCTCCTGCAACTGCAGATGGGTCTCTAGATCTTACCTACCTGTAATCGTTTTAATGAACCGCAGTATGTTTCTAATATGCTCGCAGAAGGTGCAACATCAGTAGCAACGTTGCTATTCGATAGCTGTCAAAAGATCTAACAATGTGTTAAGAAAACTGGTTCACCCATATACACATGGCTACAAAGAAAATACAACTGATCAATAAACAAATTTTGAAAGCAATGGCTTGATAATAAGGTAAGGTGGTTTAGACAACATCTTTTTAGTCAGATTAGGTGGGTTATGGTTTTCAGACTCAAGCCTGGCCACAAGCTCAAAGACAACAATGGCCTGCAACCTATACCCAAAATGCATTATTACTTAACGAATCATTAACTTCTATTTAAATTTGTTTTTTTTTTTCATGTGCTTGTATCTACGGGTGTAAACGACTCGCCTAAGGTGTAGCTCAGCTCGCTTAAGTTAAGAGAACTCGAGCTCGGCTCGTTTCAAGCTCTGTCTAAAGCTCAAGCTCTACACATTAATAATTTTCAAGCTTGAGCTTGGCTCTACTTATTACTACTATTTTATTATTTTGTTTATGTGCATATATCATTAGTTGTATAAATATGTATGTAATTATATGTAAATCACAAAATATATATTGTTTTGTTACTCTATCATAGTTTTGTAAATAATTATATATGTTATATAGTTATATTTTGTATATTAAATAAAAAATTACTATATTGGTACGTGAAGCTCGGGCTCGAGCTTGTTTAAGCTCGGCTCACTTTGAGCTTTTAGCGAGCCGACGAAACAATAGGATTAAACTGGTTAATTTCATGGCTGTAAAGTTTCTTTCATTTTTTAACAGGAGCCATACATGTATAAAACGAGATAGATTTCATGGTAGATTATTGTTTGATGGCTTCATAATAGGTGCCACTTAGTAGTAACTGTTATGATTTGGGATTCGGTTTTATATTGTAATTGGCCTACCTGCAGTATCAAACAATAGGAATCCATATTAAATTTCGACTTCTTTCAATATGTATCAGATAATAATAAGTGATATTATTCTACTGAACTAATACTAAGCATGTGTATATGTCCAGGATTGATTAGCACTTGCTACGTTCTCCAAAACATTTTGAACTACCTGTTTTGGAATAGGGGTGTGAATTTCTAACACCACCCGAAAACCCGACACGATCCTAACACAAAATTCGCGGGTTTAGGTTTAGTCTAAACGGGTTCGGATCATTTTCAGGCTGAACCCGCGAACCCGTTTAGGTTAACGGGTCGGGTTCGAGTCAACCTGGTCGGGTTGGAGGGTTGACCCGTTTAACACATTTATACTATATTATAATTTTTTACAATATATTTTATGTCATAAATTAAATGGGGTAGTATTTTATGCCATGATTGTACCTTAAAAAGAGAAATTAAGATAGATTTTATAATTTAAATATGATATTATTATATACATTTGTGTTTTTTAAGTAAATTTTAATTTTAATATATGAATTTCAGAAAAAATTAAAAAATTCGGGTTGAACGGGTCGTGTTCGGGTCAACCCACGAAATTTCGGGTCGTGTTCGGGTTTATATGTATGATACGATTTTCGGGTTCGGGTTCGTGTAAAATTTTTGGGTCCGGGTCGGGTTGAACCGGCCAACCTGCGAACACGACTCGTTTAGCACCCCTACTTTGGAAGTTGGAAAACTACACTAGGTATTAAATAATAACTTAATTTATGGAGCAGACTTACTTGGGTGCACAAATGAATCATGTTGATTTGAATGTAGGCTTTGGGGTTAAGTAGGGTGATGCGGATCTGGAAGCATGAAGGACTTGGTAAAAGCTTCTGTCCCATTGATTCATCAAGTATTGACGAATTAAAAATAAGAAATAACAAGTTCCCCGATAAACACTCCAATTATCTCAAGCTGCAAACAAAAATTCAACCAAGTTATATGAACCAGAAGGTCAAATGTGATTGAAGCTATATTATAAATTAAGTTAATCTCATACCCCCCTCCCCTTTCTTAATATTTTTTAATGGTTTTTCTGCTATAAACAAAGATGCAATGACATCCGAAACCTTAGAAAAATGGAATACTACCTCCCCATGGCCAGTTAAAAGGAGCTAGACCTTGGACGAGGTCGGATTATTATTGGCTAATAACTGACTTGGGATTATAATCGGCCAATTTCAGAAAGATAGGATTATTATTTTCCAATTTGCCAATTTTATATAAGTTGTATATATATAGATAAAAGATTTAACCAGTTAAGAGATAAAAAACAACCATAATCAACCCAATCATAAACAAAATTGAAATTTCGACCTCTATGTGTACAATACAAAAGGGCAAGTAATACTACATGAACATTGGGTAATTGAGTAAAAATTTGGGCGCTCAGCAGTAACTAATTACTATATTTTTAAGACGAATGACATACGAGAATTTGGACATCAAGTTTTTCAAAGCCATTCCGCCCAACAATTTTGGCTCTCAACTTGAGAGACCAGGCTCAATTGAGCTTTGACCTTTTATTCTATATCATCTTGCCTCTTTCTTTGGATACCGAACGGGTTGCTGCTACATGATCAAATACATATACCACGTGAATGATAGAAAAGAGTATATATTAAAGAACCAACTTATATGAAAAAAAACAAATACTGTCAAAGCAAAAAGAGAACATTTTGCTTGCGTTTTGATAGCTCATTTTCCAACGTATCGATTTCATTTTCTATGATGTCAAGTTTGAATTCTTTCGCGTGTTCTTGAGAGCACAAGCTTTTAGCCTTGATCAACCATTTTCTGGGAACAAAAACATGTGACAACTGTCACTTTTCCGTACATTCCGTACACAAATTGAACAGTAATCTGTGCATGATCTAGCTTATAAGACAAATGAAATTCTGATTTACTGTTATATACATACAATGGCATTTCATGTTGCAAGACTTTTATCACTACTACATGCAACACAATATAGTTCTAATAATGCACAGAACAGAATTGACACCATTATCAGACAAACTAAAAGCACTGACGGGAGTTCAGTAAATAGACAGACAGTGTTTTGAGGCCCAGTATGAGCCAGAGACTACGTACTACACTAGTATAGTGTGTAGGAAAGTAAGGACCACAAAACTGCTTTTCTAGGTGATAGATAAAGTGCCGGAAAGTGCCTAAAACCCACACAAAGTGCAGAATTCTGCATAAATCAGCAAAATTCAGCATTTTAACAAGTTTATTACATGCAAAAATATGACTAAATGGTTCTGAATGTTTTCCTAAGTGTCGGGAATTAAAAGTGTCACAAAAGGGTACTTAAAGATCACTAAACGGAATAGTTTGACACTTTAACGAACCGGTATCTAACCAAATAACCGGACATTACCCGAAACATCAAAATTATACTAGAAACATTGTTTTAGTGTTTCTGAGCTAGTTATGATCCCCGAACACCCTAACACACTATATAACATATCATATGCATGGACACTAACTAATACACTTAACTTCCAACTAAATCACTTAACTAAACATTAAAACCCAACTAGAGACACCCCCCCCCTCATGGACGGTCACATATGTGACCCCACCATAATCTTTACAAGATTTCCTTAAATCTTCATTTGATCTTTCTTGGATTTGCTAAGGATCATGCTTGTACTATCAAGAACATAAAACACAATGGTTAATACCATTAGATGGTTATAAGAAGATATGGAGTCCTTAATCTCTCACACACAAACACACTTCATCTTTCTCTCCCTCTCCTCCTTATTCTCGGCCGAGAACAAGCACACACCCACCACCACCTTTCATCCACCATCCATTCATTCCAAGTTCATTTCAAGGTGTAAGGAGGTGATTAAGGAAGCTTGGTGCTTGTGGATCTTGAAGGACCTCACCCGATTGCTTTTATCCAACACTTTTGTCATCACCATTGTGACAACCCGGACTTGAAAGGTTAGTATCTTTTTGTCTCGCTATTCTGTTTCTCATTTATTCTCGTGTACGCCCCGCACAAATGATATTAATCGGCTCTTAAAGCAAACCGTCCAACCTTCTTAAATATATGAATACGTTACATGTGTGAAGTGATTAAACTAAACTTATATCACAAGTCTACAACCTTAAGGCATTACGAATTTGTGGCAGCCAAGTTAATGGGCTTGAGCCCATTCCAATTATAAGGAAACCACCCAAACAAGTCTATAATACGTATTGTATTAGGATAAGTATAATGATAAACCAAAACAAACCCTATAACTCTTTCATAATTTACGTGCGGCAACTGGAAACCCCCCCCCTTGTGAGATATCTCTCGATTACCAAGATCTTGGTTAGTAAATCAATATTATGTTTATTATTATTTGATTAATTCTTATATGTTTGTTATTATTTGATCGATTCTTATGTACTGTTGTTTAGCAAAAGTATGATGATGTGCTGATGTTGTGTAGTGTATATGAAATCCTTTATGTGGATAATATGGAATAAGGATTTTATGATTGGTTGCTGCTTATTGTTACTCGATGGTTTATTATAAATATGTGTGAGTTTTAAGATTTTAACATGATGCATGAACTCTAGGGTCTTGGGTTAGTGTGTGTGATGGAAATCTGATGATGTCAGTGAGGTATCATGTGGTCAATACCCTTATAATATTTGCATGTGAAGATGTCTTGAGAGTGCAGCCAAAGTGATAAGCCTTCATGTGCTTGGAAATTGTGTAGGCATGTGCTTGCTATGATGACTGTATAAAGTGCTTTTCATATGATTCATCATCTTTATTCACATGATCTAGTAGTAGAGGTTACTTGTCAATCGGATGTGTGAATTGGGTTATTTAGCTTATTACTTTGAGTTGTTGCTGGACGAAACAAGCTGAACGGCCCAACAGGCTGCCAAAAAGGGGCCGGACTGTTTGTTTAGTGGGCTGAACAAACTTGATGAATGATATACATATTATTGCTAGTGTGTAGTATGTTGATAATATAAACTGTTGTGTGGCTAAGTAGATAATAGGTAGCATGTGAAATTGTTATGTGAACGGTTATAATGATTGCTATGCTAATTGTCATTCCAGTGTACTTAAATGAACAAATGTGGTAGTATGTGGAATAGGAATGTGTGTTTTGGAATGAAATTTGTTATGTGGGATGGGAAATTTGACTAGTGAATTGAATGTGTATTTTTGCGTAAAAATCTGTGAAGCGGATTAACTGTGTTAACTAGGATCGCATGTGATATAGTTAACTGTTATAGCCAGCATGAAAGATGAGAATATTTTGTGAACATAACGTGTGTAATGTGCGATAACATACCTGGTACAATGAGAATGTAAAACTGATTAAGGTTGGTAAATCATAATAGGACGCGGGTGAGCAATTGTTAAAACGGGTAGTTAATCTTACCGAGCAAAACAAAGGTGAGTTCACTGCATTTCTCAAGCATGCGTCCCGGTGGTTTGGGACAACTAGTAAACATTTGGAAGGGAATCTTGGGTAAACAGTTAAATTGGGTTTTGGTTATTGAACATGGAATCTATCATTATCGGATTGCCTGTAGGGCAATGGGGTAATTAGTTGATAGCGCTATTAGGTTTGATACCTCGCACCGGGCCGTAAGGACGGGCGCGAACTAATTATCTGGGCATCATTACCAATGCTTGGTTAGGGGCATTGGGGACTGGACACACTTCCAGGTTATTAAGGGACACACTTCCCGGATACATATGGGCACACTCCCTAGGGTATCTCAACAAGTCATAAACAGCATCATATCACAACGTTGAATTGGCTTAACAGATATCTGGTAACTACACACGTTAACAAAACCTTGAACTCACCAGCGTCGTCTGACACACTTGTTTACATGCTTGTAGGTAATCATTGAAGGAACTTGGGAACTTGCCGTCTGATGCTGCTGGAGTGGTTGTGGTCATGATAAACAATTACATTGATTTGGTTTTGATACATTTACACACTTATACATTTATGCTTCCGCTCAATACTTTGGTTTTGGTTTAAAACGATACATTTCTTTCAATTGAGTATTTCAATACATTATTACTTGTGTTTGATATGATTGGTGGCTCTTTGTTGGATCGTTGCACCTCCATTAGGGACATGCCCTAGGTGGTAATTTGGGGGTGTGTCAGTTTGGTATCAGAGCCAGGTTATAGAGAACTCGGTTTTAAAATGTTTTCATAAAACCAGACTATAACCGAATTGATCCAAACGTTGACCATGACACTCAGCTTCAGATTGCAAGGTTCGTTCCTCGTTAGTTTATGCATTACATGTCTAGTAAACGTATCTATATTTATAGCATGCACGACACGACATGGTAGATATCATGACACATTGATAGTGTAACATAACTCTTGCATCTAGTAAATCCTAATCTTGTTGGTAGTGCATATTTTGTGGGTGGGAGAAACTTCAAACATAAGTTAAGAAACATCGAGAGGAGCATGCAAACCGCCTTATTATCATGGGTGCACACATAATAATAACGCGTGGTGCATGCAAATCCCAATGAGGCTTAACGAGTGTAAGAGGGGTTCTTCCCTGTTTGTGTATGAACATGGTAGTTAATCGTTCCTAACGTGATAAACCTGAACACTTTTCTCGTTCTCGACTCCTAAATTCGTTCCCTTCTTTTATTATAGAACCATGAGTGGACGAGGACACGGACGTGGTAGCATTAACATGACTCAGGCTGAGTTGACTGACCTAATCAACACCCGTGTGGCTGAGGCTTTAGCAGCCTATCAAGCTGGTACGGAATGTATCAAGTACTCTTTACTTTTATATCGCGTACACGTCTTTTCACTCCTATAATGTGTTTCCTTTCATCCTTTAGGTCAGCAAGCGCATCCCCAGAACAACCAGCCTGTCTGTACGTTTAAAACGTTCATGGACTGTAAGCCACAGACCTTCACCGGGACTGAAGGGGCTGTGGGACTCTTGAGATGGTTCGAGAAAGCAGAGTCCGTGTTTGCTATATGTAACTGTCCCGCTGGGGACAGAGTGAAATATGCTGCGGGTACCTTGGCGGATGGTGCCCTAACGTGGTGGAATGCCCAAGTGCAGTTGCTGGGCATCGAGGCAGCGAATGCCACAACTTGGGATGATTTTAAAGAACTAATCAGGGAGGAGTATTGTCCTTGGGATGAGATCCAGAAGTTGGAAAACGAGTATTATGACTTGAAGATGGTAGGATCTGAAGTCGAAGCGTATGTGAAGCGATCGTATGAACTGGCCGACATGTGCCCGAATTTGTCCCGGCCTATGTCTCGGAGGATTGAGTTATTCATCAAGGGGCTGCCTCCGCGTGTGACGAGTTTGGTCACTGCAGCCCATCTTAATGATTTGACACAGATTGTCCGTTTGACCCACAAGATTGTGGATCAAGAGGTAGAGAGTAACTCGTTACCACCGCGTGTTTCAACCACTACTGCTGCTGCACCCACTGCCACTGCGTCCGCTAATGATAACAAGCGGAAGTGGAACGATTACGACAAAGCATCTAGTGCGGGTCAGACTCAGAAAAGGCCAGACAACAATAGCAATCGCAGCATCAGCCAGTCGTCTTCTGTCAATCAAGGCCAGGGAGGTAGCCAAAGTCAGGGTTCGTATGTAGGGAGGAAGCCACGGTGTAACAAGTGTGGCTATCATCATTTCGGGCAGTGTGGACGGATATGTGACAGGTGTGGTAAAGCGGGCCACGAGGCCAAGGATTGTAGGGCTCCTCAGCCAAAACAGCAGCAGCAGCAGACTCAGCCGAATCAGAGACAGCAAGGGCAGCAATCTCAGCAGGGTCAGGGGTTTAGAAAAAGGGTGTTATCAGTGTGGGGCTGAGGGACATATGAAGCGGGATTGCCCTCAATTGAAACAGAATACAGGTGGTAACAACGCGGGGAACAATGATGGGAACAATGGGGGCAACGTGGCGCGTGGGCGTGGATTTACTATTGGAGCTGGTGAAGCACGGAACGACGGCAATGTGGTGACTGGTACGTTCTCTGTGAATGGTGTTTATGCTTCTATTTTATTTGATTCGGGTGCCGATTGGAGTTATGTGTCTATGGGGTTCAGTAGTCGTTTAGGATTGAGTCCTACGCCTCTTGTTGTTAAGCATGTAGTGGAAATAGCGAATGGTAAAACTATCGAAGCGTCACATGTTCTCATGGGTTGCAAATTAGATCTCTTGGGTCAAGTATTCGACATTGACCTACTTCCTGTCACTCTCGGAAGCTTCGATGTAGTTGTTGGGATGGATTGGTTATCCAAATATCAGGCGGAAATTCTCTGCAAGGAGAAGGTCGTTCGTATTCCCCTTGCTAGCGGTGAATCTTTATCTGTTCAAGGTCATCGTAGCGGTGCTACGGTCGGTATTATCTCAGCCATGAAAGCTCTAAGCTGTCTACGTAAGGGCTATCCTTCCATTTTAGCCCTTGTTACTGACTCTCAGACTGACGAGAGGAAACTCGAAGACCTTCCTGTTGTTCGAGAGTTTCCTGATGTTTTCCCTGAAGAGCTCCCTGGTTTACCTCCACATCGTCAGGTGGAATTTCAGATTGATCTCCAGCCAGGAGCAGCACCGATTGCTCGTGCTCCATACCGTCTTGCACCAGGAGAGTTGCAAGAATTATCGAATCAACTTCAAGAGTTACTGGACAGGGGTTTCATTCGTCCTAGTTCATCTCCTTGGGGAGCCCCTGTACTATTTGTGAAGAAGAAGGACGGGTCTTTCCGAATGTGCATCGACTATCGCGAGCTCAACAAAGTGACGATCAAGAATCGTTATCCTCTGCCACGTATTGACGACTTGTTTGATCAGCTGCAAGGGTCAAGTTTCTATTCCAAGATTGATTTGAGGTCAGGATATCATCAAGTACGGGTTAGAGAGGAGGATGTGCCTCGAACAGCTTTTCGAACGCGGTATGGCCACTATGAGTTCTTGGTTATGCCATTTGGGATGACCAACGCACCAGCGGTCTTCATGGATCTCATGAACCGCGTGTGCAAACCTTACCTTGACGACTTCGTTATCGTTTTCATTGACGACATTTTGATCTACTCCAAGAACAAGGAAGACCACGAGCGCCATCTTCGTCTTATGTTGGAGCTCCTGAGGAAGGAGCAGTTGTACGCAAAGTTTTCTAAGTGTGACTTCTGGATTCGGGAAGTACACTTTCTCGGGCATATCGTTAATGAGATGGGTATTCATGTGGATCCTGCCAAGATCGATGCTATTCGCAATTGGGCGGCACCAAAGAATCCTTCGGAGGTGCGTCAATTTCTTGGCCTTGCGGGATATTATCGTCGGTTTATTCGGGATTTTTCTAAGATTTCTCAACCCCTCACCGTCCTGACTCAAAAGAAAGTTGTTTATTCTTGGGGATCGAACCAGGAAGAAGCTTTTCAGCTCTTAAAGCAGAAGTTGTGCAGCGCGCCGATTTTATCTCTACCAGAGGGTACTGAAGATTTTGTGGTTTATTGCGATGCGTCTATTCAGGGTCTCGGCTGTGTGTTGATGCAGCGAGACAAGGTGATAGCTTATGCTTCTCGACAGCTGAAGGTACACGAGAAGAACTACACGACACACGACCTGGAGTTAGGAGCCGTAGTCTTCGCGTTGAAAATTTGGAGGCATTACCTGTACGGTACCAAGTGTACCATCTATACCGATCACAGGAGTCTTCAACATATTTTCGACCAGAAGGAATTGAATATGCGGCAACGTCGTTGGATCGAGCTTTTTAATGATTATGAGTGTGCTATCAAGTATCATCCGGGTAAAGCTAATGTTGTAGCTGATGCTCTTAGTCGCAAGGAACCGAAACAGAAGCGTGTTCGTGCCCTACAGCTTACTATTCACTCTAATTTACCTGCCCGGATTCGTTCAGCTCAGATTGAAGCGTTAAAGGAAGAAAATATCGAAGCTGAAGGATTACGAGGTCTACACAAGAAGAAGTTCGAGCAACGGTCTGACGATATCTACTACTTCATGGAACGGATATGGGTTCCTTCATTTGGTAATCTTCGAGAACTTGTGATGGACGAAGCACACAAGTCACGATATTCTATTCATCCAGGGTCTGATAAGATGTACTAGGACCTCAAGGTTTTGTATTGGTGGCCGAACATGAAAGCTATTATTGCCACCTACGTGAGTAAGTGTTTGACCTGTGCTAGGGTCAAGGCAGAGTACCAGAAGCCTTCGGGTCTACTTCAGCAGCCAGAGATACCCATGTGGAAATGGGAACAGATCGCTATGGATTTTGTTACGGGGTTACCTAGAACACAGGCTGGGAACGATACTATATGGGTGATTGTCGATCGTCTCACCAAGTCAGCACATTTCCTAGCAATCAAGGAGACAGATAAGTATTCGCAGCTCGCAGCAGTGTACCTTAAAGATGTGGTTTCTAGGCACGGGGTGCCGACTTCTATTATTTCTGATCGAGATCCTCGTTTTACTTCGGAGTTATGGCAGGCTATGCATAAGATGTTCGGCTCACGTCTCGATATGAGCACGGCTTATCATCCACAGACAGATGGTCAGAGTGAGCGCACTATTCAGACACTAGAAGACATGCTGCGGGCATGTGTTATTGATTTTGGGAAAGGATGGGAGAAGCATTTGCCGTTGGTAGAGTTTTCCTACAATAACAGTTACCACACCAGTATCAAAGCGGCACCATTTGAGGCACTGTACGGGAGGAAGTGCCGTTCACCTCTCTGCTGGGCTGAGGTGGGTGATAGTCAGATCACAGGTCCTGAGATGGTACTCGAAACTTCAGATATGATTGTGAAAATCAGGGAACGTATGGCAGCTGCTCGTGACCGCCAGAAAGCCTATGCTGACGAGCGTGCCAAAGAAGTAGTGTTTGAAGTGAATGACCGCGTCATGCTGAAAGTCTCACCGTGGAAAGGGGTTGTACGCTTCGGGAAGCGTGGCAAGCTGAATCCACGTTATGTTGGGCCGTTTAAAGTCCTTGAGCGTATCGGTAAAGTGGCTTATAGGTTGGAGTTACCTACTGAGCTGGGTAATGTTCACGACGTATTTCATGTATCACAGTTAAAGAAGTGTTATGCTGACGACCCATTAGCGGTACCTTTTCAAGAGTTAAAAATCGACGACAAGTTACAGTTTGTTGAAGAACCCATCGAGATCATGGATCGTGAGGTCAAAGTGCGTAAACACAGCCGTATTCCCATCGTTAGAGTTCGTTGGAACTCAAGACGTGGACCGGAGTTCACGTGGGAGCGCGAGGATCAGATGAAGCTTAAGTATCCTCACCTCTTCCCCAAAGACAAAGCAGAGTCAAGCAAAACTGGCGAATCTCGGGGCGAGATTCCTCTTCAAGTTGGGGATGATGTCGCAACTGAGCAGAACCCGCAACAATCCTGATTTCTCACTTCGTTTCTCTCACACTTGACGCTTGTCAAATTTCGGGACGAAATTTCTTTCAAGTTGGGGATGATGTGACAACCCGGACTTGAAAGGTTAGTATCTTTTTGTCTCGCTATTCTGTTTCTCATTTATTCTCGTGTACGCCCCGCACAAATGATATTAATCGGCTCTTAAAGCAAACCGTCCAACCTTCTTAAATATATGAATACGTTACATGTGTGAAGTGATTAAACTAAACTTATATCACAAGTCTACAACCTTAAGGCATTACGAATTTGTGGCAGCCAAGTTAATGGGCTTGAGCCCATTCCAATTATAAGGAAACCACCCAAACAAGTCTATAATACGTATTGTATTAGGATAAGAATAATGATAAACCAAAACAAACCCTATAACTCTTTCATAATTTACGTGCGGCAACTGGAAACCCCCCCCCCTTGTGAGATATCTCTCGATTACCAAGATCTTGGTTAGTAAATCAATA
Source organism: Helianthus tuberosus (assembly GCA_030545235.1). Taxonomy (NCBI): domain Eukaryota; kingdom Viridiplantae; phylum Streptophyta; class Magnoliopsida; order Asterales; family Asteraceae; genus Helianthus; species Helianthus tuberosus. The sequence goes on from CM060392.1 coordinate 43,558,172, forward strand.
TTATGTTTATTATTATTTGATTAATTCTTATATGTTTGTTATTATTTGATCGATTCTTATGTACTGTTGTTTAGCAAAAGTATGATGATGTGCTGATGTTGTGTAGTGTATATGAAATCCTTTATGTGGATAATATGGAATAAGGATTTTATGATTGGTTGCTGCTTATTGTTACTCGATGGTTTATTATAAATATGTGTGAGTTTTAAGATTTTAACATGATGCATGAACTCTAGGGTCTTGGGTTAGTGTGTGTGATGGAAATCTGATGATGTCAGTGAGGTATCATGTGGTCAATACCCTGATAATATTTGCATGTGAAGATGTCTTGAGAGTGCAGCCAAAGTGATAAGCCTTCATGTGCTTGGAAATTGTGTAGGCATGTGCTTGCTATGATGACTGTATAAAGTGCTTTTCATATGATTCATCATCTTTATTCACATGATCTAGTAGTAGAGGTTACTTGTCAATCGGATGTGTGAATTGGGTTATTTAGCTTATTACTTTGAGTTGTTGCTGGACGAAACAAGCTGAACGGCCCAACAGGCTGCCAAAAAGGGGCCGGACTGTTTGTTTAGTGGGCTGAACAAACTTGATGAATGATATACATATTATTGCTAGTGTGTAGTATGTTGATAATATAAACTGTTGTGTGGCTAAGTAGATAATAGGTAGCATGTGAAATTGTTATGTGAACGGTTATAATGATTGCTATGCTAATTGTCATTCCAGTGTACTTAAATGAACAAATGTGGTAGTATGTGGAATAGGAATGTGTGTTTTGGAATGAAATTTGTTATGTGGGATGGGAAATTTGACTAGTGAATTGAATGTGTATTTTTGCGTAAAAATCTGTGAAGCGGATTAACTGTGTTAACTAGGATCGCATGTGATATAGTTAACTGTTATAGCCAGCATGAAAGATGAGAATATTTTGTGAACATAACGTGTGTAATGTGCGATAACATACCTGGTACAATGAGAATGTAAAACTGATTAAGGTTGGTAAATCATAATAGGACGCGGGTGAGCAATTGTTAAAACGGGTAGTTAATCTTACCGAGCAAAACAAAGGTGAGTTCACTGCATTTCTCAAGCATGCGTCCCGGTGGTTTGGGACAACTAGTAAACATTTGGAAGGGAATCTTGGGTAAACAGTTAAATTGGGTTTTGGTTATTGAACATGGAATCTATCATTATCGGATTGCCTGTAGGGCAATGGGGTAATTAGTTGATAGCGCTATTAGGTTTGATACCTCGCACCGGGCCGTAAGGACGGGCGCGAACTAATTATCTGGGCATCATTACCAATGCTTGGTTAGGGGCATTGGGGACTGGACACACTTCCAGGTTATTAAGGGACACACTTCCCGGATACATATGGGCACACTCCCTAGGGTATCTCAACAAGTCATAAACAGCATCATATCACAACGTTGAATTGGCTTAACAGATATCTGGTAACTACACACGTTAACAAAACCTTGAACTCACCAGCGTCGTCTGACACACTTGTTTACATGCTTGTAGGTAATCATTGAAGGAACTTGGGAACTTGCCGTCTGATGCTGCTGGAGTGGTTGTGGTCATGATAAACAATTACATTGATTTGGTTTTGATACATTTACACACTTATACATTTATGCTTCCGCTCAATACTTTGGTTTTGGTTTAAAACGATACATTTCTTTCAATTGAGTATTTCAATACATTATTACTTGTGTTTGATATGATTGGTGGCTCTTTGTTGGATCGTTGCACCTCCATTAGGGACATGCCCTAGGTGGTAATTTGGGGGTGTGACAACCATCATCTTGTGTTCTTCCCTAGCCTTGTGCTAGTAGTAAGGCCTTATGATCTCTTGATACTTCTTATTTTGATGGTTAATAGATGATATACATTGTTAATCTTGATGAACACTAAAAGACATAATCATAAGTCATTAACATAAGCATAATATCATATGAATACTTGTTGATTTGTGTTTATTTGCTTCTTGATGATTGATGATTTATGTTAGTGATGTTAGACATCATAAGAAACACACTAGATTGTGATTAAACACATGATCTAGTAAGTTAAGGTGGTGATCTTGTGAAAGACCAAGATCATCATGCTTTATGTTTACATGAACTTGAATAATAAGAGTTGTTTTCATATGATGATGATTTAAACAAGATACAAGTCTTGTGAGTGGATGATTTCTAAAATAGTTTTTCCAAAGAAACCAAGTTAACTAACAAGATTTGTATAAACATAGTTTTTAAAGAAACTAATCATGTTTCTAGTGGTGAAACAAGTGTAAGAATACATTGTTTACAAGAAAAATTCAAAAGAATGATTTTTGGAAAAATCATCTAGTAAGTTGTAAACACCTAAATCCTTTGAGAATGATATTTTTAAAGAAATAAACACACTTTAAAGGGTAACTAAGTCTACTAAACACACTACCAAGTTACTACAAGTTTTTATGAAAGTTCAAGTTCATGATTATTACGTAGATAGCTTTGTTTTATCACTTGGTAAGTGTAGATTGATTGTTGATTGTTTGTGATGATTTTTGAAAAGAAAATGATATGGTTTGATAGCATGGACACCTCCATTTTAGGGGAAAATATGGCAAAATTTTCTAAAAATATTAACACTTAGAAAAATATTTTCTAAACAATACTTGCAAGTGTGTTTTAACCATGGTTTCAATATAAACTTTGCCATAGACTTTGTTACAAAAATACAAGTAATGGAGGTTGGTTTTTGTAAATAAAAATAACTAAATATGTATTTGAAAGATATATATTTAGAAGACACATTGTGTGTGATTGTTTGCATACTTTGTGTATTAGTTATATTATTTTAGGATTTAAAATAATGTAACTTAAAAAATTCCAAGAAATTTACAATCCAAAATATTACAAAAAATACAAGGAATCGAATATATAAGTTACACACATAATATTGCGAAACCGAACGATAGAACGTAACTAACAAGTATTCCGGAAAATACATTTATGAGCATGTTTTTGGTAAACATTATTTTGGATACAAAATAAATGAAAATACGATTTTTGTAAATATTACCAAGCTATATCATATTTTCGACAAGGAGAAAATATATTTTATTTTTGGAAGTAAAAATATATTTTTCTTAGAATATTTAGAAGATATATGATTTTTGGGAAAAATATATATATATATTCTTGAAATACATTATTTTGGACAAAATAAGTTCATATATATATTTTCTAAGTGAGACTTGAAAATATATTGTTTTGGAAATATATATTGGGGATATATTGGTATATTTTATTTGGAATAATACACCGGAATACGACGCCAATACATGGCAAGATATACAAATACAAGAATGCGAATATACATGTATAAGATACCCCCATCCTTGGGAAGGAAATACGAAAATAAATACTTGAGAAGTAATGTTACAAGAATATTGCTTAACAATTATTCCAAAATTGAATATAATTTAAAGTTAAAATAATTATTATTTTAACAAGTAATTATAACTCGGGATAATGTTAAAGACATAAAAGACACCTAACTCTGAAACGTTAATTCTAAGGCAAGGCACGGCCTGTTCGTCTAATAGACCCTAGTACATTGTAGGGAGTTGTGTTGCTGACGAGATTTGAGTTACGAGTATCGAAGACGCAAAATAGTGAGTTCATGTCCCCCTTTTCTCTTAACTGTTTTTGATTTTATAACTCTCGGGGGTGGAATACATGTTACGAATGCTTAAACGATATGAATTGAATATGAAATGAACTATTAGATCATGTGAGCATAGACTAAATTTGAAATGCCATTAACTCTTAATTAGGGACGAAGGTTAGATATAACGGGTACGGCCGAACCCCACTCATGGTACTTGTGACCACATGAGTGCTTCGGTGTCCCAGTCGAGGGAAATCGACATAGTCGAGGTGAATCGACATAGTCAAGGGAAATTGACATAGTCAAGGTAAATCGACATAGTCGAGGGAAATCGACATAGTCGAGGGAAAATCGACAAGGGTATAAGCCTACTCATTTCGAGTACTCCCTATGTCCTCACATGCCTTAATGTCCTTGTAGAACATTTATTTGATATGTTCATAAATGCTTTTCATACCTGTTTTCAAAGGAGTCTCTCAAAGGTTTACAAGTACTCAAACAGAACGCATGAACTCGCTCAACTTTTGTTGATGTTTTCCAAAATTACATGTATTTCAGGTGACAGATTGGATCTTGGGCGCGGGTGTTGTTTCTAGAAGTAGACTTCAAGTTTAGATGTCATCCACTTTTGTTGGTTTGTAACCTAGTCGAAGGTTGTGTTTTAAAACTTAAATAACCGGTGTTTGTAATACTCAAATTTTATGAATGGATGAACATCGTTTTGACCATGTAGTTGTTTATTATGATTGAATGCAATGATATTAAACCAGTCACACATCATACGCATCCGCAAAAGTCAGGGTGTGACAGTTTGGTATCAGAGCTTCGATTGTAGTGAACTAGAATTCCTTCTCGAGTCTAGACTACAATCACTAGAATTCTCTCACAAAAACATTTTTACAAAAAGGTTTTTCATTGCATTCACGTAAGCGTCAAGATCCATGAGTCAAACATTTTTCAACGAAAGGACAAGGCAAGGACATTAGTAGGGAGGAGAATACCCCAAACTAAGGTGCCAATTAAGGCATAGTCTATAGACTTGCCAAAAACAAAATGACCCCCCCAAAGGATAAACGAGAGTTATATGTGATATGATGCATTGAATTGTCTGTTTATGCTAAGTAACATATTTGTTTATCGTTATATACATACGAATAAGTGTACGGAATGATTATTGACGTGAATAAGATACCTTCGACTCCGAATCCTATTATTGTTCTTACTCGCACGATGAAGCTATCGGCCTCGCGTTCATTGCAAAGCTCGTGGCTGGAGTGATTACCAAACGAGATTCTGAACTTGCTTCCGTAGGAGATGGCTGCTCTTCCCTCTCGATCGTGAAGGTGCCTGACTACGGTAGTGACGGCGAGGCAGAGGCGACAACCTGGAACAACTTCTTAATCAGCGGGACGAGGTCCCTGCGGCTTTTGTGAAGCAATATTGACGACACACTTGACCAGAAAAGGAAGATGAAGTATTCATCTTGAAGGTGCCCCTCCAACTACTAGGAATTCTCCTCATTCCTATTTCTTCTAATCATTGTGCCTATTCGCGCGTAACGATAACGAGTGTTAGCGCTTGGACCACCGCAATGGTCCTTTCTATGTCAGAGGTATAGGGACAGTAGTGTCCCCTCCTTGGTTAATCATCTGCTTGGACGAGGGAAAATTGGGGTAACTGTGCAGGACAATTTATTATTACGGGGACCCACGTAATAACGACTTGTAGTGCATGGAAATCCTGGTGGACTCTGCGGGTCAGGGTAATGATCACCATCCCTCCAAAAATAATCTATAGGTGTTCGCACCTTCATCTGGTGGAACTACACCTAGGCCATTGCCTTAGCACTTTACAAAGTAGGAAACCTGTCTTTGCCTACTTCGTGTCTGACACTTCTACCCGTATATGAGGCGTTTGGGAACCGATATCTAAGCTAGTGGAGATGGCTAACACGCGGGAAAGATTCAGTGACGTTACACTCTCTATCACCCTTACACGAACAACCCCCATCTCTGGGAAAATATACCCATCAGTGAAGCTAAAGACCTAAGAAAACCAATGTGGCAGGAAAATAACTGAAACTTGTGTGACCAAGGTGATGTAACCTCGGGTTCATTTTGTTGCAAGCAATAAGTCAAGTTGCCAATCTTATATGAAAGCTCTAATACTCTCCTCACTCATACCTTGTTGATTATATATGCATGTGATATTGGGTGATCACTTGTTTACTTATGGTACTATGTGCCTCATAAACAATTATGGAATGTTGTCTAACCTACCCCATACCTTTTGATAGATGAGAATGCCGCCCAGACGTGACACAAACACCAGTACGTTACTAAGGACAGAAGCCGAGCTTCAAGAACGCATCTCACAGGCAATTGCACGACATGAAGCCCTCCGCTCCGAACACAGCGGTGGCACTTTCGGAAATAACCCTCCAACTGGCTGCACCTATAAACAATTCCTGGACTGCAAGCCATTGAATTTTGATGGTACAGGAGGTGCCGTTGCATTTGTTCGTTGGGCAGAAAAGACTGACTCCGTTCTAAGAATGAGTAACTGTTCGCCCCAGCGGAGTGTTACCTATATCTCAGGGTTGTTTTTGGACGGCGCACTCTCTTGGTGGAACCTTCAGGTTCAGACCCTCGGTGACGAAGCTGCTCATGCACTGAGCTGGGACGAGCTCAAGGAAATGATGGAGAAGAAATACTGTTCTAGGGCTGAAATCCAGAAGCTTGAGGTGGAGTTCTGGAATTTGAAAATGGACGGGCCGAAGATTTCCGAGTATGTCCAGCGATTTCACGACTTGTCTAGGGTCGTTCCCTACTTAGTCAATCCGGAATTCAAGAGGATTGAGCGATTCATTTGGGGACTTGCACCTCAAATCAGGAGCATGGTTACTACCTCAAAGCCCCCAACCATCGTAGAGGCTATTGATTTGAGTGTCACTCTTACTGAAGAAGCTCTACGCATGGGAAAATTTTCGGAATCTGAGGATAACAAGAAAGAGACTCATATGGAGTCATCAGGCAACAAGAAAAGGAAGTCTTCAAACCTAAAGATAGGCACCCAAGTCAGCTATGGAAGCTCTAAAGCAAACAAAAGAAAGGAAGTAAACTCGCCGCATGGCAGGAAAGCTTATGGAACCATTAATAAGGCTGGTGGTAAGGTTTACTTGGGGACTAAGCCGAGGTGCGAGGAATGTAATTTTTACCATGAAGGTCGATGTCTGAGGCCTAAGTGTGGAAAGTGTGGAAAGGAAGGGCACATCAAGGATGCCTGTTGGGCGAAGGATACAGACGGAAGAGATAATGGGAAAATTCCAGGCTGCTACAGGTGTGGTGAAGCAGGGCACTTTAGGAAAGATTGCCCTAGGAAGAACCAAGCGAGGAAGGGTCTTCACGATCGGAGCTCGTGAAGTACGCCAGGATCCAGATGCGGTTACGGGTATGTCCCCTATTAACCAACTTTATGCATCTACTTTTGATTAATACTGGCACCAACTTTAACCTTGTATCCTTAGAGTTTAAGAAATTGCTTAGCCTAGTTTTGAATAAAACGGACATTCCGTATTCTTTAGAATTGACATATAGAAGGTTAGTTTAAGCAGACGGGGCAATTAAGGATTATATTTTGGGAACTCAGAAGGCCGGAACCTTCTATTACCATTGACTTGGGAAGTCATGATATGGTAGTCAGCATGAATTGGATATCCAAGTATAGAGATGAAGTTGTTCGTTAGAAGGAAAAATCAGTCGCATCCCTCTTGCGAATGATGAAACATTTATAGTACACAACCTTCCTGCAATAGGTGCAAGGGTGCTAGACCCCATAAGGCAGCGGATCTGCGACATCTCTCATTGGTCGAAGAGACACAGAAGCGCCTCCAAGTAGACTGCATAGCCTTCCTAGCTCATGTTGCCGATAAGGAGACCTAGGAGCTGGAGCTAGAAGACAACCCCGTGGTGGAGGAATTCCTAGAAGCCTTTCCTGAAGACTTGCCAGGAATACCTCCACAGCAACAAGAGGAGTTTAGGATGAACCTCGTGACAGGAGCGACACCAGTGACAAGATAACGCCATACCGACTAGCTTCGTCCGAGAAGCATGAGCCTCCGATATAACTGCAAGAGCTGCTAGACAGAGGGAATTAAGGACATGACACCCTTAGTTAAGGACACAAGAAGGAAGTTGACAGTTTCCACCTTGCATCAATTCCAGAGAATTGGATATCAAGGATCGGTATCCTTTGCCAAGGATTGATGACATGAACAAACCAATCGTAAGGTTCTAGTTACCACTCAAAGATCGACTTGAGGACAGGACGTCCTCAACTGTTAATACAAGAAGGAAATATCCCTAAAACGATCTTTAGGACTCGCTTCGAGCGTTACGAGTTCCTTGTCATACCGTTTGGCTTAACATATGCATCAACAGTATTCATGGACCTCATGAATCGAATGTGTAAGCCATACCTGGCTAGATCATGGTTATATTTATTGACTACATTCTGATATGACCAACGACCAAGTAAGGTCATGAGCAACATCTGCAATTTACCTTGCGACTCTTAGAGAAAGAACAGTTATGTGCTAGGATGTCGAAGGGCGGATTTCGAATTCGCAAGGTAAGAACTTTAGGACACATGGTGGATAAGAATGAGATTCATGCCAACCCTGCAACCAAGAGCTAAGGAGTTAGAGTTGCAATTATGTAACGCTTCTCGACAAAGTCTCGATTGCGCGTCGATACAACGAGACCACGACATTGCATACGCGTCACGTTGATTAAAGGATCATGAGAAGAAACCTTGATCTAGATGCAGTAATTGCGCGCCGAAAATTTGACGTCATTACCTGTAAGAAAACGCTGCACGACCTTTGCTGACCACAAGGGTTGCAGCACACCGTTGATCGTAAGAAACTTAAATATTAACAAAGATGGACTGAGCTACTGAATGATGCAGACTGTATGGACATGCTACGTGCTTGTGTGATAAACTTTGATGAAAAGTTGGAACACTCACTTGCCCTTAGTGGAGTTTTCCTACAATAATACTTATCACACCGCTGTTTAAACCGCTTCGTGTGAAGTTTTAGATGGAACATAATAAGTCGATCCCCGTTGTGTTAAACGGAGACCGGAGATAAAAAATCTACTGGCCCGAGTTGGTTCAGGAAAAATTAGAGGCAAGATCGTTCAGATGTGTGATCATATCAAGACAGCCCGCGGAATACAGAAATTTTGCGCTGACGAGCGGCGGAAATCGTAGGAATTTGAGATAAGAAGTATGGCTTTAATGGGAGCCTCGACTTGAGAAGGCGTGGTGCGATTTGGAAAAACGTGGAAGGTTGGACCTCCAGTATATTAGACCTTTCAAGATCCTGGTAGGGACCAGGACCATTGCTCACAAGCTGAAACTTCCAGAAAAGATCAGTAGTGATCGCGACACATTCCACGTGTCTAGTTTTTAGAGGCGTTTGACTCAAGGAACAATCGTTATTCCCACAAAACAAGATTCACGTCAACGACAAACTCCAATTTACTATAGAACCTGTTAAGGTTGCGGACTGAAAGTCCACAAAACACAGAGAAGACGTAATTGATTTATTTGAGTACAATGGAATTCATGTCATGACCCAGAGTTTACTTGGGAACATGAAGACTAATTTTAAACCTAAGTGACCATATTTGATTCACAACTCCCCTGCGACTGATGGCATCGCTTGAATTTTGGGACGAAATTCTTTTAACGGGGGGAGAATGTGACAACTGTCACTTTCCGTACATTCCGTACACAAATTGAATAGTAATCTGTGCATGATCTAGCTTATAAGACAAATGAAATTCCGATTTACTGTTATATACATACAATGGCATTTCATGTTGCAAGACTTTTATCATTACTACATGCAACACAATATAGTTCTAATAATGCACAGAACAGAATTGGCACCATTATCAGACAAACTAAAAGCACTGACGGGAGTTCAGTACATAGACAGACAGTGTTTTGAGGCCCAGTATGAGCCAGAGACTACGTACTACACTAGTATAGTGTGTAGGGAAGTAAGGACCACAAAACTGCTTTTCTAGGTGATAGATAAAGTGCCGGAAAGTGCCTAAAACCCACATAAAGTGCAGAATTCTGCATAAATCAGTAAAATTCCGCATTTTAACAAGTTTATTACATGCAAAAATATGACTAAATGGTCCTGAATGCTTTCATAAGTGTCGGAAATTAAAAGTGTCACAAAAGGGTACTTAAAGATCACTAAACGGAATAGTTTAACACTTTAACGAACCGGTATCTAACCAAACAACCGGACATTACCCGAAACATCAAAATTATACTAGAAACATTGTTTTAGTGTTTCTGAGCTAGTTATGATCCCCGAACACCCTAACATACTATATAACATATCATATGCATGGACACTAACTAATACACTTAACTTCCAACTAAATCACTTAACTAAACATTAAAACCCAACTAGAGACACCCCCCCTCATGGACGGTCACATATGTGACCCCACCATAATCTTTACAAGATTTCCTTAAATCTTCATTTGATCTTTCTTGGATTTGCTAAGGATCATGCTTGTACTATCAAGAACATAAAACACAATGGTTAATACCATTAGATGGTTATAAGAAGATATGGAGTCCTTAATCTCTCACACAAAAACACACTTCATCTTTCTCTCCCTCTCCTCCTTATTCTCGACCGAGAACAAGCACACACCCACCACCACCTTTCATCCACCATCCATTCATTCCAAGTTCATTTCAAGGTGTAAGGAGGTGATTAAGGAAGCTTGGTGCTTGTGGATCTTGAAGGACCTCACCCGAGTGCTTTTATCCAACACTTTTGTCATCACCATCATCTTGTGTTCTTCCCTAGCCTTGTGCTAGTAGTAAGGCCTTATGATCTCTTGATACTTCTTATTTTGATGGTTAATAGATGATATACATTGTTAATCTTGATGAACACTAAAAGACATAATCATAAGTCATTAACATAAGCATAATATCATATGAATACTTGTTGATTTGTGTTTATTTGCTTCTTGATGATTGATGATTTATGTTAGTGATGTTAGACATCATAAGAAACACACTAGATTGTGATTAAACACATGATCTAGTAAGTTAAGGTGGTGATCTTGTGAAAGACCAAGATCATCATGCTTTATGTTTACATGAACTTGAATAATAAGAGTTGTTTTCATATGATGATGATTTAAACAAGATACAAGTCTTGTGAGTGGATGATTTCTAAAATAGTTTTTCCAAAGAAACCAAGTTAACTAACAAGATTTGTATAAACATAGTTTTTAAAGAAACTAATCATATTTCTAGTGGTGAAACAAGTGTAAGAATACATTGTTTACAAGAAAATTTCAAAAGAATGATTTTTGGAAAAATCATCTAGTAAGTTGTAAACACCTAAATCCTTTGAGAATGAGATTTTTAAAGAAATAAACACACTTTAAAGGGTAACTAAGTCTACTAAACACACTACCAAGTTACTACAAGTTTTTATGAAAGTTCAAGTTCGTGATTATTACGTAGATAGCTTTGTTTTAGCACTTGGTAAGTGTAGATTGATTGTTGATTGTTTGTGATGATTTTTGAAAAGAAAATGATATGCTTTGATAGCATGGACACCTCCATTTTTAGGGGAAACTATGGCAAAATTTACTAAAAATATTAACACTTAGAAAAATATTTTCAAAACAATACTTACAAGTGTGTTTTAACCATGGTTTCAATATAAACTTTGCCATAGACTTTTTTACAAAAATACAAGTAATGGAGGTTGGTTTTTGTAAATAAAAATAACTAAATATGTATTTGAAAGATATATATTTAGAAGACACATTGTGTGTGATTGTTTGTATACTTTGTGTATTAGTTATATTATTTTAGGATTTAAAGTAATGTAACTTAACAAATACCAAGAAATTTACAATCCAAAATATTACCAAAAATCACAAGGAATCGAATATATAAGTTACACACATAATATTGCGAAACCGAACGATAGAACGTAACTTACAAGTATTCCGGAAAATACATTTATGAGCATGTTTTTGGTAAATATTATTTTGGATACGAAATAAATGAAAATACGATTTTTGTAAATATTACCAAGCTATATCATATTTTCGACAAGGAGAAAATATATTATTTTTGGAAGTAAAAATATATTTTTCTTAGAATATTTAGAAGATATATGATTTTTGGGAAAAATATATATATATTCTTGAAATACATTATTTTGAACAAAATAAGTTCATATATATATTTTCTAAGTGAGAATTGAAAATATATTGTTTTGGAAATATATATTGGGGATATATTGGCATATTTTATTTGGAATAATACACCGGAATACGATGTTAATACATGGCAAGATATACAAATACAAGAATGCGAATATACATGTATAAGATACCCCCATCCTTGGGAAGGAAATACGAAAATAAATACTTGAGAAGTATTGTTACAAGAATATTGCTTAACAATTATTCCAAAATTGAATATAATTTAAAGTTAAAATAATTATTATTTTAACAAGTAATTATATCTCGGGATAATGTTAAAGACATAAAAGACACGTACCTCAGAAACGTTAATTCTAAGGCAAGGCAAGGCACGCCCCGTTCGTCTAATAGACCCTAGTACATTGTAGGGAGTCGTGTTGCTGACGATATTTGAGTTACGAGTATCGAAGACGCAAAATAGTGAGTTCATGTCCCCCTTTTCTCTTAACTGTTTTTGATTTTATAACTCTCGGGGGTGGAATACATTGTGACAACTGGGTTCTGTAATTGATGTACGATGTAAAACAATGATGATTATTAATAAAACAATGTGCTTTGGTGTTATTATGTGTGTAATTGTGTTTAGTGATTTTTCAATTCGATTCGATTCCGATTGTAAGCTTAAAATCGCGTTCTAGAAGGTTATACGCAAACTGGTGTGTAAACGCAGTCAGTATAACGCGACAAATACCCCGGAATAGTGACATAGGCTTAACATACCTTAAATAACCTCCACATAACTTAGAAATAAGTTTTGGATGGTTTGGTGTGTTGAAATCAACTTTGTTCGATCGCAGGGACTATTTGTGTCAAACTGCGAAACTATGCCGATTCGAACTGTAACAAACATTCCGGAACATGACCATAAGTTAAACATACCCTAAATAACATTTACATAGCTTATAAATAGGCTTTGAGGGGTTCGGTGTGCTAAAATAAACTTTATGCTCATTCAGGGACTAAAAGCGTCAAAAAGTGCATAAGTTTGCATTTTCGCGCATAACTTACGTTCTGAATACATCCGGACATCCAAAAATTTATGTAAGCATTAAAATATTTTATTTTAGTGTTTGGCATAAGAAAATTCCATTCGTCGCTTAATTTGGATCGTTTTTGCGTCCGTTACGACTTCCGTCGTAATTAACCGAACAACGCAACCGTACGGCCAAACGAACCGACATCCGAGATATTTTTGAGCACATTTTAAGTTCCCTATACTTTAACTTCATTTTAGAGCTTTGAAATGGGGTTAACGGGGCTTAAACGTGTCAAAAATGCATCGAAAACCAAGTTTGGGGCTGCAGGGACTAAAACTGCCAAACTATGAAAGTAGGTCCTTACGGACCGTAAGGACCTTGGCTTACGGTCCGTAAGCATGCCCCAGATCAGCAGAAGCTTCCTTCCAGCCTGTTTCCAGCTGTTGCACTCACAAAACCCAAATGCACTTGCCTCTTCCTGATAATGGGGGGCCATTTTGGTGTACCATGGAATTACAACAAGTGTAGGGGTGAGATTGAAGCCCGATTTTCGAGGAACGATCTTAACGGTTCAAGAAATCCTATAAATACCCCATGATCTCAACTTCAAAACCCACTTGAATTCTGAGTTTTCTCTAAGTTGGGGTGTTTTATCACTTCATACCTGAGAATACTTGGAAGATCAAACTTGCGGGGACCCGTTGTAAGTGTTCCTTCGTTCTTTTATGCGTTTTTAGCGTTAAAGTCAAACTGCGTTTGACTTTCTGCATTGACCAGTTTATGGTCAATGTGAAGTTCGTTTGAACTTCATAACGTGAGCGTAATCACGATGGTTATAGTCCTTAGTGACTATACCTACTGATTACCACGTTATCTAGGCTCAGTGACGAGTCGTAGTTTCGGCCAAAATGCGCATTTACGCGTATTTTGTAACCAAACTACTTATGGGTTTCAAAACCGTTTGTTTTGATACCAAACCTGTTCTCAAACATTGTTAAACATGTTCTAACATGTTTAGCTCGTCACTTTTAGTTTTGTGCTTGTCTAGGGTCGTAAAGGTAAGCGATCTAAACAATCGCTTATACTTTCAAACCCGACCCGTTTGGTCGATCACTAGGATCTGACCAAACACATTAGGTGAACATAGTATATAGGGAATAACCTTCCAAGGTCATACCTTATGGTCGCTTAGTTTAGATTGTTGTATGATAAGTAGTTTATATGCCTTAGGTAAATGACCAAAATGCCCTTTTCATGCATAATTGGTAATTAAGCATATGTAACCTAAACTTTTGTCACATAACTGATTATACAACATGATTAAACTTGTATTGGCATATAATACTTGTCATAGGACTAGTTAGACGTCTCGAACGGGCATTGGCGCGCACGACGCGTTAAAGTAGCATAAGCTACCTTAATGGGTCGCGATGGGTCGAAAGCACTTAGGATAGGTTTCATTTAGAATATAGGATTTGTTAAACCATATCACATGAGTTCCAACACTCATTTGGTTTGCAAGACCTCATTCTATCCGATCGTCCGATTTAGGCGTCTATTGTTTGACTAGTGGTTCGATTACTAGGTGCTGCTTGATTTCTCAGGTTTACTCGAGTTTGTTGAAGTACTATTTATTGAGGATACCTTGCACTACATGTGAGTACATAGTTCCCCTATTTTACTGTTTTCAATTGTTTTGGGGTGATTCATATGTACAAAATGTTTTCAAGGTTTAAACGATGATTTCAAAAACGAATAGAACGATTTATACTAAACTATTAACGATTTCGATAATGTGAATGAACTTGTTGGTTGTAGTTACATAACGAACGACATTCATTAGCATTGATCAAGCCGACCAGTATTAGGTTATGGTACCATAGGATATGACAAATCCCGTTATTTTACTACACCCATGGTTATGTGTGGGTGTTGTGGGTTACGACTGGATCTGATGATTGTTAACTTACGCTTTGGAGGTTTGTTAATGCAAGAACGAGTTGAACGATGAACGAGTCACAAAGGTTTGAATGTTATTAACGAGACGACCATATATAAGTTTTCACAATTAAAACGAGGACGATTTAAACGACCTAAACGAGTAAACGATTTGGGAACGATTTGGAAACGATTTGGGAACGATTTGGGAACGATTTGGGAACGATTTGGAAACGATTTGGGAACGATTTGGAAACGATGTTAAACGATTTGGGTAAATGATTGGTTTTTGGCTAGTATTTAGATAACGGGACGGGTGTAATGTGGTGAAAACATGGTAGATACGCCGCTGGTACTTCTTATATATAAGTGTTTTCAACATATTACATACCGTGGAGTTATTTAGTTCACTTGGGTAAACGATATTGAAACGATATCACTCAACGATGTTTTCGAAATAATATACCAGTTTTATTAACGAGTTTATACGAGATGTTTTACAAGATGGTTTTCTAAAACAAAAAGCTTTTGGGTTAAGAATCATGGCTACGAAATTTTATAAATTATAACCATCTTGATTTG
This sequence comes from Helianthus tuberosus, assembly GCA_030545235.1. Classification (NCBI taxonomy): domain Eukaryota; kingdom Viridiplantae; phylum Streptophyta; class Magnoliopsida; order Asterales; family Asteraceae; genus Helianthus; species Helianthus tuberosus. The sequence goes on from CM060392.1 coordinate 43,573,671, forward strand.
AGTTGGTTAATCATGTTGCAATATCATACACTTTTTAAAAACAAGGTTTTCGAGGTATTGCAATATATGTAAACAAGCCATGATTCCGATACTCTTATAAAACCTATGTACTCGCCAACATTTCTTTGCTGACTTTGTTTTTACATATGTTTCAGGTGTTGTTGCTTGATTGACGTTCTAGGATGCATGCGTCACGTAGGATCTGGACGAGGCCTTAGTGACATAAAACGATGATAGTTGATATAATACTTGTTTGTTTTGTGTTAAAACAATGTTAATGTTTAATATTATCAATAAAACGAAACACTTTTTGTATCCATGGTTATGAAACGATAATTCTGTTACAACACCCCCTGACGTTTCCGCCACGCTTTGTTGTTTTACGTGGTCGGGGTGTGACAGAAGAGTTGGTATCAGAGCCAATGGTTATAGGGAATTAGGTTATTAGTAATGCTTTGACCTAGACTATAACTTCTAGGACCCCAACGCAAGTTTATTTGCGTTTAGATTTTTTTAAAACAAAATCATCACCTATCCTTAGGTGATAACCACAACGAGAACACAATTTTCGAATCCGCTTTGAAAACTAATCATCTGTTCTAGGATGATTGATTACTAGGTTTTGAACCCTTTGTTATAAGGTTTTGAACCCTTTAAGTTTTCAAATCTCGTCAAAGTTTGGGTCTAAATAGTATGAACACGTGCAAACTGGACGAGTGAGTGCATGCACTCTGAGTTTTTTGTCAAAGGCTAGAGTGTTCGTACAAATCCACATAATCGGACCAGTCACTCTTACCTGGGAACTCTTGGGGTGAGTGTTCACTTATAGGCGAGCATGTCTTCGCGATACATTATTTTTGACCTATTTACTTTGATTAGTCACTGCGTGTCGTTTGTTTGTTCGAGGTAACGAACAAATGATCGCCTCTCTTATGTTTTGTCGATACCTCTTTTGTTTTTCCTAAATTGTCGACCGATTCTGTTAAAGACAAGGATAAGGGTAAGGGTAAGGAAGGTGAGACGTCGAAGAAATCGAAGAAGCAAATGGGTGCCCAGAATTTTGCTGTTACAGCACAGACTGCTCAGAACCCGCAGAACCCACCGGCTCAGCCACCTGCAAAGAAAGCGTATGCTGGTACCGCACCTCATTGTGCTCGTTGCAACGGTCATCACGTTGCACAACAAGCTTGCAGGCAATGCACAACGTGTGGTAAACTTGGGCATTTGGCCAATGTTTTTCGTTTGGGACAGAATCAGGTTGCTCAGGTTCCAGCTCCGGGTCAGGGGATTGCTGTGAGATTCCCACCGGGTTCATGTTTTAATTGTGGAGAGTATGGTAACTTCCGCAACAACTGTCCGAGACTGGTGAATGCAAACGCGAATGCTAACGCGAACCCGAATGCGAACGTCAATGTTAATGTGAATCCCGCTCGTGGGCGAGTGTACAATTTGAATGCAAACGAAGCGAGGGCTGACAACGAGGTTGTCAATGGTACGTTTCTTGTTAACAATCAACCTGCATCTATTCTTTTCAATTCTGGTGCCGATAGAAGTTTTGTTTCATTATCATTTGAGCCTTTGCTTGCGATACCTAGAACCAAACTGAGGAAACCCTTATCTGTCGAAATTGCTACTGGTAAACCTCTTGTTCTCGATTCTATTATTCGTAATTGTCAGTTGAACCTTGATAACCATCTTTTTCCTATTGACCTCACACCGATGCAACTTGGGAGTTTCGATATTATCGTTGGAATGGATTGGTTAACCAAACACCACGCTGAGGTGGTTTGTTTCGATAAGATTGTTCATATTCCTTTGTCTTCTGGCGATGTTCTGGAGATTCGTGGCGAGAAGCCATCTGGCGGTTTGAAGCTTATGTCGTGTATGGAAGCCCAAAGTTATTTGCGAAAAGGATATGTTGCTTTTCTGGCACATGTCACCGAGGAGAAAAGCAAGAGCAAGAGTATTCAGGATATTCTGATTGTTCGGGATTATCCAGAGGTGTTTCCTGATGAACTGCCTGGTTTGCCTCCAGTTCGTCAAGTCGAGTTTCATATTGACCTTGTACCCAATGCCAACCCGATTGCAAAAGCACCTTATCGTCTTGCACCGTTGGAGATGCAAGAGTTATCGAAATAGCTTCAAGAGTTATCTGAAAAAGGATTCATCCGACCGAGCTTTTCACCTTGGGGAGCTCCTGTCCTCTTCGTGAAAAAGAAAGATGGATCTTTTCGAATGTGTATCGATTATCGTGAGCTTAATAAGCTCACCATCAAGAATCGATATCCCCTACCTCGAATTGATGATCTCTTCGACCAGCTGCAGGGTGCTTCATGCTTTTCCAAGATTGATCTGCGTTCTGGGTATCATCAACTTCGTGTTCTCGAAGAAGATATTCCCAAAACTGCTTTTCGCACAAGATATGGGCATTACGAGTTCACTATCATGCCTTTTGGTTTGACAAATTCTCCAGCTATCTTTATGGACTTAATGAATATGGTCTGCAAACCTTATTTGGACAAGTTCATTATTGTGTTCATCGACGATATTCTCATTTATTCAAAATCTCGAGCCGAGCATGAGCAACACCTTCGCTTAACATTGGGACTCCTGAAGAAGGAACAACTTTTTGCTAAATTCTCCAAGTGTGAATTCTGGCTTAAAGAAGTTCAATTCTTGGGTCATATAGTCAATGAGCAGGGTATTCATGTGGATCCATCCAAGATTGCTGCTATCAAGGACTGGAATACACCGACGACGCCTACAGAGATTCGATCTTTTCTTGGTCTTGCTGGTTATTATCGTCGATTTATTTCAAATTTCTCGAAGATTGCGGTTCCACTCACTGCTTTGACTCAGAAGAATAAGCCTTTTGAGTGGGGTCCCAAGCAAGAAGAAGCGTTCCAAACGCTGAAGCAGAAGTTATGTGATGCTCCTGTTCTATCTCTGCCCGAGGGAAGCAATGATTTCGTTGTCTATTGCGATGCGTCCAACTTAGGCCTTGGTTGCGTCCTTATGCAACGAGGTAAAGTTATTGCATATGCATCTAGGCAGCTGAAAGTTCACGAGAAGAACTACACGACTCATGATCTTGAGTTAGGAGCTGTGGTTTTCGCGCTTAAAATCTGGAGACACTACCTCTATGGAACGAAGTGTGTGGTTTTCACAGACCACAAAAGTCTCCAGCATATTCTTAATCAGAAAGAGATGAACATGAGGCAACGACGTTGGGTTGAACTCTTAAACGATTATGACTGCGAGATTCGCTACCACCCTGGTAAGGCGAATGTTGTAGCCGATGCGCTTAGTCGAAAGGAGCGAGTCAAGCTTCATTCTGTTAGAACACTATCTGATCTTCAATCTCGTGTCCTTCAAGCTCAGCAATTTTGTGTTTCACAAAATTTGATACCACGTCAGCTTGAGCTTAAACTCGAAGCGAAGGATGATGGTTTACTCTATTTCATGGATCGTTTGTGGATTCCGAAACAAGACGATCTTCGCACTTTAGTGATGGACGAATCACATAAGTCTCGATATTCTGTCCATCCTGGTGCTGATAAAATGTACAAGGATCTTCGTACTAAGATCTGGTGGCCTGGTATGAAGAAGGATGTTGCCTTGTATGTATCGAAATGCCTAACTTGTCTCAAAGTTAAGGCCGAACATCAACGACCTTCTGGCTTGCTTGTATAACCAGAGATACCGGTTTGGAAGTGGGAGAACATTGCGATGGATCTCATCACTAAGTTACTGCGTACGTCTAAAGGTCACGATGCTATTTGGGTTGTAGTTGATCGTTTGACAAAATCTGCTCACTTCTTACCTATCCGTGAGGATTTCTCTGCTGAGAAGCTTGCCAAGATCTATGTAGACGAGATTGTATCACGACATGGTGTTCCTTTAGATATCATTTCCGATCGTGATGCTCGATTTTCATCTCATTTCTGGAAGGCCATGCAATCTGCTTTGGGAACCCAACTGAATCTAAGCACTGCTTATCATCCCCAAACAGATGGTCAATCTGAGAGGACGATTCAAACTTTGGAGGATATGCTTAGAGCATGCGTGATAGACTTTGGTGGTAATTGGGATTCTCATCTGCCACTGATCGAGTTCTCTTACAACAATAGCTATCATGCTAGCATTAATATGGCGCCATTCGAAGCTCTCTACGGTCGAAAAGTCGTTCACCTGTCTGTTGGAACGAGACCGGTGAAGCTCAGCTTACTGGACCTGAGCTCGTTCTGGAAACAACAGAAAAAAATCAAGAAAATCCGCGATAATCTTGTGACAGCTCGAAACCGTCAAAAGAGATATGCAGATTTGGGACGCAAGCCCTTAGAATTTCAAGTTGGAGATCGTGTCCTACTCAAGGTTTCACCTTGGAAGGGAGTCGTGAGATTTGGAAAGAATGGAAAACTTGCACCTCGATATGTGAGACCATTTAAGATTGTGGAAAGAATTGGAAAGGTTGCCTATCGACTAGAGCTACCTCCAGAGCTTGGAAATATTCATCCGACTTTTCATGTATCCAATCTGCGAAAGTGTTTAGCTGACGCTGATCTACACATTCCTCTCGACGAGATCCAAATCGATGAAACAATGCACTTTGTCGAGAAACCTGTGGAGATCGTGGACCGTGCTTTCAAACAGTTGAAGAACAAACGGATTCGATTGGTCAAAGTTCGCTGGGAATCCAAACGTGGCCCAGAATTTACTTGGGAACGTGAGGACCAGATGAAGACAAAATATCCGCATTTGTTTTCACAAGCTTCCTCTAGTTAAAATTTCGGGACGAAATTTCTTGAAGTAGGGGAGACTGTGACAACTGGGTTCTGTAATCGATGTACGATGTAAAACAATGATGATTATTAATAAAACAATTTGCTTTGGTGTTATTATGTGTGTAATTTTGTTTAGTGATTTTTCAATTCGATTCGATTCCGATAGTAAGCTTTAAATCGCGTTCTGGAAGGTTATACGCAAACTGGTGCGTAAACGCAGTCAGTATAACGCGACAAACACTCCGGAATAGTGACATAGGCTTAACATACCTTAAATAACCTCCACATAACTTAGAAATAAGTTTTGATGGTTTGGTGTGTTGAAATCAACTTTGTTCGATCGCAGAGACTATTTGTGTCAAACTGCGAAACTATGCCGATTTGAACTGTAAAAAACATTCCGGAACATGACCATAAGTTAAACATAACCTAAATAACCTTTACATAGCTTAGAAATAGGCTTTGAGGGGTTCGGTGTGCTAAAATAAACTTTATGCTCATTCAGGGACTAAAAGCGTCAAAAAGTGCATAAGTTTGCATTTTCGCGCATAACTTACGTTCTGAATACATCCGGACATCCAAAAATTTATGTAAGCATTAAAATATTTTATTTTAGTGTTTGGCATAAGAAAATTCCATTCGTCGCTTAATTTGGATCGTTTTTGCGTCCGTTACGACTTCCGTCGTAATTAACCGAACAACGCAACCGTACGGCCAAACGAACCGACATCCGATATATTTTTGAGCACATTTTAAGTTCCCTATACTTTAACTTCATTTTAGAGCTTTGAAATGGGGTTAACGGGGCTTAAACGTGTCAAAAATGCATCGAAAACCAAGTTTGGGGCTGCAGGGACTAAAACTGCCAAACTATGAAAGTAGGTCCTTACGGACCGTAAGGACCTTGGCTTACGGTCCGTAAGCATGGCCCAGATCAGCAGAAGCTTCCTTCCAGCCTGTTTCCAGCTGTTGCACTCACAAAACCCAAATGCACTTGCCTCTTCCTGATAATGGGGGGCCATTTTGGTGTACCATGGAATTACAACAAGTGTAGGGGTGAGATTGAAGCCCGATTTTCGAGGAACGATCTTAACGGTTCAAGAAATCCTATAAATACCCCATGATCTCAACTTCAAAACCCACTTGAATTCTGAGTTTTCTCTAAGTTGGGGTGTTTTATCACTTCATACCTGAGAATACTTGGAAGATCAAACTTGCGGGGACCCGTTGTAAGTGTTCCTTCGTTCTTTTATGCGTTTTTAGCGTTAAAGTCAAACTGCGTTTGACTTTCTGCATTGACCAGTTTATGGTCAATGTGAAGTTCGTTTGAACTTCATAACGTGAGCGTAATCACGATGGTTATAGTCCTTAGTGACTATACCTACTGATTACCACGTTATCTAGGCTCAGTGACGAGTCGTAGTTTCGGCCAAAATGCGCATTTACGCGTATTTTGTAACCAAACTACTTGTGGGTATCAAAACCATTTGTTTTGATACCAAACCTGTTTTCAAACCTTGTTAAACATGTTCTAACATGTTTAGCTCGTCACTTTTAGTTTTGTGCTTGTCTAGGGTCGTAAAGGTAAGCGATCTAAACAATCGCTTATACTTTCGAACCTGACCCGTTTGGTCGATCACTAGGATCCGACCAAACACATTAGGTGACCATAGTATATAGGGAATAACCTTCCAAGGTTATACCTTATGGTCGCTTAGTTTAGATAGTTGTATGATAAGTAGTTTATATGCCTTAGGTAAATGACCAAAATGCCCTTTTCATGCATAATTGGTAATTAAGCATATGTAACCTAAACTTTTGTCACATAACTGATTATACAACATGATTAAACTTGTATTGGCATATAATACTTGTCATAGGACTAGTTAGACGTCTCGAACGCGCATTGGCGCGCACGACACGTTAAAGTAGCATAAGCTACCTTAATGGGTCGCGATGGGTCGAAAGCACTTAGGATAGGTTTCATTTAGAATATAGGCTTTGTTAAACCATATCACATGAGTTCCAACACTCATTTGGTTTGCAAGACCTCATTCTATCCGATCGTCCGATTTAGGCGTCTATTGTTTGACTAGTGGTTCGATTTTTAGGTGCTGCTTGATTTCTCTGGTTTACTCGAGTTTGTTGAAGTACTATTTATTGAGGATACCTTGCACTACATGTGAGTACATAGTTCCCCTATTTTACTGTTTTCAATTGTTTTGGGGTGATTCATATGTACAAAATGTTTTCAAGGTTTAAACGATGATTTCAAAAACGAATAGAACGATTTATACTAAACTATTAACGATTTAGATAATATGAACGAACTTGTTGGTTGTAGTTACATAACGAACGACATTCATTAGCATTGATCAAGCTGACCAGTATTAGGTTATGGTACCATAGGATATGACAAATCCCGTTATTTTACTACACCCATGGTTATGTGTGGGTGTTGTGGGTAACGACTGAATCTGATGATTGTTAACTTACCCTTTGGAGGTTTGTTAATGCAAGAATGAGTTGAACGATGAACGAGTCACAAAGGTTTGAATGTTATTAACGAGACGACCATATATAAGTTTTCACAATTAAAACGAGGACGATTTAAACGACCTAAACGAGTAAACGATTTGGGAACGATTTGGAAACGATTTGGGAACGATTTGGGAACGATTTGGAAACGATTTGGGAATGATTTGGAAACGATTTGGAAACGATGTTAAACGATTTGGGTAAACGATTGGTTTTTGGCTAGTGTTTAGATAACGGGACGGGTGTAATGTGGTGAAAACATGGTAGATACGCCGCTGGTACTTCTTATATATAAGTGTTTTCAACATATTACATACCATGGCGTTATTTAGTTCACTTGGGTAAATGATATTGAAACGATATCACTCAACGATGTTTTCGAAATAATACACGAGTTTTATTAACGAGTTTATACGAGATGTTTTACAAGATGGTTTTCTAAAACAAAAAGCTTTTGGGTTAAGAATCATGGCTACGAAATTTTATAAATTATAACCATCTTGATTTGAGTTGGTTAATCATGTTGCAATATCATACACTTTTTAAAAACAAGGTTTTCGAGGTATTGCAATATATTTAAACAAGCCATGATTCCGATACTCTTATAAAACCTATGTACTCGCCAGCATTTCTTTGCTGACTTTGTTTTTACATATGTTTCAGGTGTTGTTGCTTGATTGACGTTCTAGGATGCATGCGTCACGTAGGATCTGGACGAGGCCTTAGTGACATAAAACGATGATAGTTGATATAATACTTGTTTGTTCTATGTTAAAACAATGTTAATGTTTAATATTATCAATAAAACGAAACACTTTTTGTATCCATGGTTATGAAACGATAATTCTGTTACAACACCCCCCGACGTTTCCGCCACGCTTTGTTGTTTTACGTGGTCGGGGTGTGACATACATGTTACGAATGCTTAAACGGTATGAATTGAATATGAAATGAACTATTAGATCATGTGAGCATAGACTAAATTTGAAATGCCATTAACTCTTAATTAGGGACGAAGGTTAGATCTAACGGGTACGGCCGAACCCCACTCATGGTACTTGTGACCACATGAGTGCTTCGGTGTCCCAGTCGAGGGAAATCGACATAGTCGAGGTGAATCGACATAGTCAAGGGAAATTGACATAGTCAAGGTAAATTGACATAGTCGAGGGAAATCGACATAGTCAAGGGAAAATCGACAAGGGTATAAGCCTACTCATTTTGAGTACTCCCTATGTCCTCACATGCCTTAATGTCCTTGTAGAACATTTATTTGATATGTTCATAAATGCTTTTCATACCTGTTTTCAAAGGAGTCTCTCAAAGGTTTACAAGTACTCAAACAGAACGCATGAACTCGCTCAACTTTTGTTGATGTTTTCCAAAATTACATGTATTTCAGGTGACAGATTGGATCTTGGGCGCGGGTGTTGTTTCTAGAAGTAGACTTCAAGTTTAGATGTCATCCACTTTTGTTGGTTTTTAAGACCACCCGTAGTGGGGCGTGGTTTTAAAAAAAAATCAAAAAAACGCCTGATAACGCCCCCCATTACGCTAGGCGTTTTGGGGCGTTTTTTTCTAAAAAAATTGGATCCGGCGTTTTATTTAAAACGCTTGCACATTGTTGACCAACCAATCAGAAGTCCCCAACGGCTAGTATGTAACGGCTAGTTGTTTAATTTTTTTTAAACCTTTAACCTATATATATATATAAACTCATTCATTTTCAACCAAAACTCTCTCAAAAACTCTCTAAAAAACACAACCATTTTATAAAAAAACTTGATGGATTCTCCTAGTTCTTCATCCATGGTAAATTTTTACTACAACGAGTATTTTGTGGATGGCGATGGTTCCACCGATGAGGAGGTTGAGCAAGAGGCGGTTACGAGTGCTTGTCAACTAGCGGTGAGATATGTCAAGCATTGTCGTCGCCCCCAAGCAGAAAAAAATAAAAGAGGTTATATTGAACGAGACCGACGCGCGGCACACGATCGTTTGATGAAAGATTATTTTGATGAGGCACCGACATTTTCGAACGAATTGTTTAGGCGTCGTTTCCGAATGAGTAAACGGTTGTTTCTACGCATAGTCGACGACTTGGAAGCCAACTACGATTATTTTAAACAAAAAGCGGATGCGAGAGGGGCACTTGGATTTACCGGTATCCAAAAGTGTACGTCGGCGTTACGAATCCTTGCTTATGGAAACACTACCGACATCAACGACGAGTATTAAAAATGGCGGAGAAAACAACACGAGACAGCTTGGAGTATTTTTGTCACGGTACAATTCCTATACTTTACTTTTTTTTTAAAAACGACCAGTATGTTTACAATTTTTTTTGAAGCTTATGTTTGTCTATGTTTTTTTATAAAGGTATAATTGATGTGTACGGTGCGCGTTATCTTAGAACGCCCACATGGGACGACCTTCAAAAGATCTACGAGGTACATAATGCTGAGCATGGTTTGCCTGGTATGATCGGGAGCATAGATTGCATGCATTGGCGTTGGGATAACTGCCCGACTGCATGGCGAGGCCAACACACACGGGGTGACCAAAAAGGACCCACTATTATTCTTCAGGCGGTTGCTTCACATGATCTTTGGGTTTGGTCGGCTTACTTTGGCGTTGTCGGGTCATGCAATGATATCAATGTTTTTGAACAATCTCCGTTGTTAGAGGAGTGGATTTCTGGCAAAGCTCCAAAAGCGTCGTTTTACGCAAATGGAAACTACTACCCTCATGGATATTATTTGAGCGATGGAATTTATCCTAGGTATTCGATTTTCGTGAAGACGTATAGTGATCCTATTGATGAAAAAAGAGCATACTTTAAAAAGGTTCAAGAGTCTTCACGAAAAGACATTGAGAGATGCTTTGGGGTTCTTAAACAACGCTGGCAATATTTGAGAAATCCTTGTCGTGCATGGCGCAAGCAAAAAATGAGAGATGCTATGTACGCTTGTATAATCATGCACAACATGATTTTGGAAGACGAAGGAAAGGCGATATGCCATAATTATGTGCCAGAAGCCGTTCAAGAGGAGCATCCACAGGCGTCAATGGAAGAAAGAGTGAATAATGCGCGAGAGTTGCGTTACGAACCGTACCATTCCCAGTTAATGGTTGATTTGGTACACCACGCATGGTCGGTTCGGTATGTACCACCTGAGGGAGAGGAAGAAACGGAGGACGAGGAATACGAAGTTGGCGAGGGTGAAGAAAGCGAAGACGAAAACTAGTGTTTTTTTTTAATTTAATCGGATTTTAATTTTTTTTATTTCTAGTATTGTATTTTTTTTAATTTAATGAAGTATTTAAAGTTTAAAAAAAATAATAATTGTGAAATTATTGCATGGGCGTTATTGGAATAATGCCCCACTACACCACTTTTGCAATAATGCCCCATGCTGACTGGGATGACACGTGTCGAATAATGCCCCATGGTGGGGGCATTATTTTGATTTACCACTACACATGGTCTAACCTAGTCGAAGGTTGTGTTTTAAAACTTAAATAACCGGTGTTTGTAATACTCAAATTTTATGAATGGATGAACATCGTTTTGACCATGTAGTTGTTTATTATGATTGAATGCAATGATATTAAATCAGTCACACATCATACGCTTCCGCAAAAGTCAGGGTGTGACAAAACAAACCTTAAATCTCAAAAAAGACCATAGTTACTATCAAATTTTAAAAATTTATTTTATGCACACCTCATTGTTGGCCAAAGGACAACAGTCTTAGACCCGGGCATATTAAGGTCATGAAATTCCCTCGTTTTTGCTGCAATGAGTGTAGATATTTCAGGATCACAAAGATCACAAGCTGATAGTGTCTGAAAGCATTGAAAAAGAATTATATATTAAGCTCTTTTGAGCGTTTGGAAAAATATGGTGCATAGCTGTTAATGACGAATAGCGATAAATAGCGATAGGTACATATATGCTACATAGCGAATAGTCATAAATAGCGGACGTTATTTTATATATAGCGATACACTATAGATAAATTAAAAAACAATTATATGTGTATTATATCAAAATACCTTGGCATATACGCTATTTTACATGTATACTTAACAAAAACCTAAAATCCAACTATATTTAATAGTTATTTATATTTAAAAAAAACTGAAATCCTGCTATTTATCGCTACATACCCCTTCAATCTATACGTTACGCTATTCGCTATAGCGACCGAACCAAACACAAAAAACTGATTATTTCAAAACGCAATGCCAAACACCCCTAGTATTTATTTAGTTATGATCTCCTAACATAAGACATGATGTCATGTAATATAAAAGTGTACCTTGGCATAAATAAACTCCTCAACTCTACCTTCAGGAAACTTAGCAAGAAGGTGCGGGCCATGCCCGTGGGTTGAGATCAATCCAAAGGTCCGAATTTCCTCTTTGCGATCAAAGAAAATATCCGCTCCTTCACCGTAAATCCTAACCAAAACCGTTCGTACATCATCTTCAGCCGTGTTTTTGGGCCAAGTGATTCGATAAACAATATTAGTCATAGCACCACTTAAATGAACCACTTTTAATTTGCTTGTATCAAACACATCTCCCCAATCAGAAGCGAGCGAAAGCAGTAGTTTCATAAGTTGTTCGGGCTGTGTCTGTTCAATCCCGTCAATCTTTACAGTCATAACTACAATAACAGAATTACGCTTCGTGTTCTTTACAAAATAACTCGCTGCAAATAAGTAAACAAGATCAATAATTTCATAACATAATCATTATAATTCAAGAAACCCTTGTAGACTTTCCACATAATTTCAGGATTCAAGTAAACAAAGACATTTTGACTTTTTGGGTCAAACAGACAAAATTTAAATGCTGGTTATACCTTGTAGACTTTCCAAGGATAGTTCTTTTCTGTAGTTATACCTCCATGTTGTTGTATGAAAATAAATGCTGGTTCCATTATCCCTCCACGACACCCTTGGTTGATTCCATCAGCACAGTCGATAAGTTGTTGTTCCGACAATGAGGCCAATTCCCCAGTTTTGATGCGTTTATTCCTTCAATTGAAACCACTGTCGAAAACGCCCAACACCCTCCTGTAATATTAAGAAGGGAAAACTGTTGTTTATGATTGAAGGTTTGAGAAACAGGATCCAGGTACTTTTTTTTATTTTAAGTTTCGCATTCAGACCTTCGTTTATGGTTATGAGGAGGTTATCATGATGCGCAAACCTTAACCATCAGACAGTTGTTCGAAAAATCCTCAAACGGTTGTTTAAATGTCGCTTCATAAGTTGCCAATAATATATACATGGAAGCTTACCTCGATATCTACGCCGTACTGACCGTATGGAACCGGTTCGTCGCCGAAACGCACAAACTCGTAACATCGCCTCCTGGAAACGTGGTAGATGTTTTATGTCATCCTCAGTAACAAAAAGCCATCTAAAACAGTGAAATATCACTAACGAACTAATATACAATATCTGATCTGGCCAGTGAGCCAACATAAAAGAGTATGGAGATAAAAATTACTTCTGGTTTGAGTTATCTTCATACCATCCATTGCTTGACTTATTGACTCATAATCCATAAACGTCCTAGTTGCACGGTTATGAGAAGTCTGCATGAGTATAATAGTGTGCTTATTATTAGCGTGCATCCAGACAAACAACAATAAACAATCAGCGGAAGTAAAAAAAAACTACCATAAATATAAAAACACATAAATTTACCAAAACTTCACATCATTCCACTTATTCACCACACCAAAATCATATAAACATAGAATCCTCTTCTTAACCGCACACAACCATTTCTAACAGCATAATTAGACACATGTATGTGCATCGAAAACATTTTTTTACCAGGGTACGACTTCCATTGAAGGTGAAAGGAAAGGCTTCTTTGGTTAGGTGCATATTGGCTCCTCTTGAAGTACTTTGGTCCCGAACAAACGCGTGATCCAACAATTTTGAGGCTAAGGGTCGTAAAGACGGGTCCCGTTGTAGGCATTGCTTTATAAAAGATTTTGCATCATTTGAAAGATGATCGGGTATTTCGGACATGTCTTTGCTATTTCCAATTTTGAATATAGCTGCCACCTGGACACAAAGACACGAGCCCAATGCGGTTCTAAGCACCTAAAAACCACAAGAATCGGAATTTATTTTTAAAAAGAAATGAGATATCGTACCCCTTCGTATTGACCCTAAGGAGGTTTTGATGTCGCCATTTCAAGAACTGTACATCCCAAGCTCCAAATATCAACCGGAAGATTATAACCATCTGTATTCATTACAACCTGAGATTATATAAACCGGATGAATAAAACGGGTATAAATGTGTAGAAACGACGTTTAGAAAAGACAAAAAGTACCTCGGGTGCCATCTAGTACGGACTTCCTTTGAAAGAAAGCATTGAAGTATAATTTGTTATCTGATGACAACAAGTAAACAAATAAGCCCAATGTCTATATTCTCTCCTTTGACCACTAAAGGGGTGATACAGTATACACCACTTTGAGCGTATGGTGAGAGACTTACATGTTTTGCCATGCCAAAATCAGCAAGTTTGATTTCACCATTAGGGTCCACTAATATGTTTGCCCCTTTTATATCTCTGCAAAAATAAATCACAAATTTATTATTCCTAAGAACTCAATATGAAGTTCACATCCAAGATTATTGTCATGCAGCCACTACCATACCTGTGTATCATATTTCTTCCATGTAAATATGCAAGCCCACTAAGAACTTACCTGGTGTAATTTTGAATAACGGGTTCCCTAAACGGGCCATATTCTTGGAGTAATTTGTGAATGGAACCACCAGAGACATATTCCAAGTAAACAGATAACGTTTCCTCTCCCTGAAAAATCCACAAAAGTTTTTGAGTTTATAGTTGTTCAAATCAGAATAATCACTTTGAACATGCACATCCAAACACCTATGTAGCTATTTTGAGTTCTTTACTGAACCAACAAAAAACAAGACAAGATAGGACAATACCAGTTCACTTCCATACCCCCCCTCTATTTTGGAGTCAACTAATGACTAATTAACAACACTTTTGTTATAAAGGAAACAAAAATTAAACAGATTCAATGTTTAAATATATCAATTAAACAACCACTCTATAAGCTTGAAGTGTGTGTTTACCACTTCTTTTGTAGCAAGGCCAACATGATCGCCTTATAAGCTAACCACAAACCAATTGTCTTCCGTGCTGATGCATCCAATGTCAAAAAAATGCCCTTGCGTGGCTGTAATTTGAAAACTAACATCAGAACTCAATTTTGATCCAAATACATAGTCAAGTTTAAACATATTCCACAAATTGCAGACACACATACTCAATATATCAATCAATGAAAATATTTAACCTTCGATGTGTACATTGTTCAAAACCCTAGAACTCGATCACAAATCCTCTTGATCAGTCGTACTAACATTTAAGAATACAGATTAGATGTGAGGAAGGTTACCTGAATTCGATGAAGTCTCGGGTTATTAGCATCCACCCATGCCGCACCCGGTATCCATTCGTGCAACCCGAAACCATGAACTCGATCACTAATCGTCTTGATCAGTCGTACTAAAAATTAAAAAAAAAACAGTTTAGATGTCACACCCCTTTCTAAGGCGGAAGCACGAGGCGTGATCCTGAAAGGTTCTCATTGCATACGAATGGTAAACATACTACATGCTCATAAAATAACTCCAAATGCCATTAACAAAACATAAGTTAAATGTTTACATCACAAGATAACATAGTGTCTGAAAAGTTACAACTTTATTTAAAGACGGACATCAAGGTTTTGATTATTATATCCCACACAAGGTGGAACATAGTAACCAAATCCCACAAAAACAGGCATCGGAGTCTTGACACGACATGACTAAAACAAAGGCGACATCTTGGAGCAAGAGTAAGACCGCGCGCACATCCACTTTAGTTACCTGAAATACATGTGAGTTTTGGAAAATCGTTAACAATAATGTTGGTGTGAATTCATGCAGTTTTGTATAAACATTTAAGCATTCATTGTAGAAAACATGTTATGTAATTGTACTGAAATATGTACTTCTGTAAATGTAAGGAAATCGAGATCGCTAATGGTTTGCAAGGCCATTAACATGTGACACGACATAGGAAGCATCCAAACCATAGGCATTTTTAGTTGTCGATTCACGACTGTCGATTCACGACTGTCGATTCATGACTGTCGATTCACGACTAGAGACACAAAGCACTGCTTGGTAAAAGAGTGGCCAAGAGTGTGGTTGCCTGAAACCCATTAGATCTAACCTTTTGTTCTGCGGTCTTGGTATATAACTGATTAATGGTGCTTATGGCACCATATTCGTGACATGATCTATAGTATCATTCCTTAGTTTTTGTATTCAACATACCATAGCACATGTATTTTCTCCAAGTTTAGAAAACAAGTAAAAGTTTAAAAGTGGGGACATGAACTCACAACTTTGCGTTTCTTGCGTCGTAAACTTCACCGGTAGCGTCGTGACCTATACGTGTTCTGTTAATGTTAGTCACTAGACTTGTATCACACAAGTACAAGTCACCATCTTTTGTTTATGTATAGGTTCTTGCACTTTGAGTTTATATTTGTTTATAAGTCTTCTTGTCAAGGTGATAAGTGTTAAGAATAATTTATATTCTTAACCTTTCAAGTATGTTACTTATATTATTTTCCCAAAAATAAATATAAGTATTTTGTGAAATAATATTTTCAATATTATTTTTGTACAAGTATACTTAGGAAAGTATACTTTGTATTTTATGTAAATACTTGTGTATTTTGTATTTTTCACCAAAAATCAATACTTTGATTTTTATTACTTTCCGGAATTATATTTCTTAAAAATTATATATTTTTAAGACTTGTATGATATATATATATATATTTTGGCCATGCTATAAAATATATATGGTTATTCTTGATATTCACCTGATTTTTACATAAATTCCATTACTTAGTAATGGTTATATATTTGTCCAAAAATATACATTTAAGCCCATAGTGTCCAATTTCAATAATATGTTAAGAAATATATTTTGTAAATATATTTTCTTGTATTTGTCCATGTATTTCCTTGTGAGGAATTTTGTATACTTGTACACTTAGGTATTCTCATGTATTTGTATGTGTATTTTGTACTCATACTCCTTGGGAGTATTTAGTGTATTTTCAAGTTCCTAATACACCACTACATATAATACACATAATATACACTTAGCACAAAATTTTGGTGATCACTAAATATATATATTTTTCCCCTAAAAATATCCATTTTAATTTGAAGAAATCATCATTTCTTAACTTGTAATTTTACACAAAAATTAGGGAAACCTTGATAAATATTTTTAGGTGAATTTTTAGGGAATAAGTTTCACCAAAACTTATATTTTTCTAAGTGAAAATTTTATAAAAATTTTGACATAGTTTCCCCTAAAAATGGAGGTTTCCCATGTTTTCAAAACATGTGTTTATTTTCTTTTCAACACCAAAACAATTATCCAACAATCATCACCAACAACATATACTAATTTTTCCATATGAAGCATCATGGTGAACTTGTTTCTTGTTAAAAATGTGTAGTCTTTTAGATCTACACTTTACATACAAGGATCCTTTGAAATCAAGTGTCCTTGTAAATTTTTAACTAACTTTTTATGGAACTTTATTTTACTAATCAACTCATTTATGAGTTTAATGGTTTCAAAGTTTGTGAATCATGTTCTAAAAACCACTTTTATGTTTATTAGAAAGATCATAATTTTCAACATCATGTTTAACCTTGGATCTTTCAAGATCTATGCTTAATAACTTTAGATCTTTCAAAAATAAGCTTCATGTTAAATTTTTAACAAACTTTCCATAAATTTTAGTTTCAAAAATTAGTTCTACACACACTTTATTACAAGTCTATGCATAAAAATTCATATTTCAAGTTCACATCATGCTTCATATGTTCACCTTCAAGTTTAACCATGGATCCTTCAAGATCCATGCTTAAACTTGTTAGATCCAAGCTTTAACATACTTGATCTAATCATAAGCACAAGATATAACATCAACAACATAAATACATAGATCAAAAATTCATGTAACCACTTATTTTCTTCATGAATATGTTAGATCTTCTCATTTTTAACATTAGAAGTTAAGTTGTTTAGATGGTGAATCTTGTACATAACATAAACATGACTTAAATTAGTGATCAAGAAGCTTACTACTAGCTCTAATGGCTAGGGAAGTGGCACAAAAATGAAGGTGATGAACAAGGAAGAAATCAAGAGGTTAAAAGCCCCACAAGGTGGTCCTTCAAGTTCTAGCACCATACACCTTCCTAAATGAGCTTCTTACACCTTGTAGCAAGCTTGGATTGTGAGGAAATGAAGTGAAAATGGTGATGTTAAGTGGGTGTGTTTGAGCCGAGAGTAGGGAGGAAGAATGGGGGAAGAAGATGGTGTGAATGAGAGTGTGATTAGTTTAGAATTTATAAGATCTTCCTTATCTCCTTTAGGGTATATTTGCTAGAATATTCTTTAGCATAAGATCAAATAAAATCTAATGAAATCAAGTAAAATCCATAGGTGGGACCCTTGTCCCAACCGTCCAAGGAGAAAGGGGGGGGGGGGGGGAAGTGTAATTTTTAAGAAGTTGAAGGTTTAAAGTGCAAACGAGGGGGTTTAAGTATGTTTAAGTGTGTTTAGGTGTTTTATGATTTTTAAGGTGTTCTAACGTCAATACTAGTTTAATATCATAAAAACATTACTTCTAGTCAAATTTTGATGTCCCAGTTATTGTCCGGTTGTTCTGTTCGTTACGGTTCGTTAAAGTGCTGTATTTCGCAGTTTTACTATGTATAAAGCACTTTTTATGGTAGTTTCAATTCCTGACACTTTGTGTCACACCCCCAAAATCCACCACGCGGAGTATCACCGCTTGGAGGTGTGACGTGACCAGGATCGAGCCACCAATCGTATTGAACATCGTAATTAAGTAAATAAGACCAACCACAATACGATTGGTGACCAAAGCTAGTTAACCATATTTAGTCTAAACAACGAAAGCATAAAAGTAAATCCAAAATCATAAGTCCATAGTTTATAAGTTAAAGTTCAAAACGCAAGTTTAATAAGTTCATAAGGATTTAAAATAATAAGCACGGAACATAACAGTCCGTACACCACAACGACTCCTTCCTCGTGCAAGCTCCAAGCGTTTAGCGACCTGTAAGGCATGTAACAACGAGTCAACAACAAAATTGAGTGAGTTCACGTTTGGTTGTTTAGTTTTAAGTTGTTTCTGAAAAACGTGGTTTGACTTTCGTTGGCTTAATTGCCGTGGGGGTTACCCCATAGTTGAAAGTATGTTTAACCAATTCCTTTTTCATTACCCAAACCATAACCATAATCAGTGGGGGCTTTCCCCGTGTGAACTACTAGACGGTATGATATCGACTACTACGCAAATAAGGTGTGCCCTATATCAGTGTCTATCATCACTGATAGTCTGCCATAGTCCATTAGTACACGCCCGTCCGACCGGCACGGTGTGAGGTTTGTTAAACCTAATAGCGTTATTAACTAATGACCCGCTCGCCATTGGCCTCGGCGATTAAGTCGATATAATGAAGAGGGACTTATTGATAGAGTTTTGTCTAGCTAGTTTTTAAGGTTGTTGTCCTACACCAGGAGGACGAACGTACGTATCCTGCACCAGGAGAATTCGTAGGATTAATAATGGCACCCTACCTATGGAGGATGGCCGTACATATCCTCCCAAGGGGATATGTAGATTTAGTTTTAATTCTTTAACCTATTCCCAAACCACCGGGAATCCCATGCCTTAGAAAGTGTGTGAACTCACCTCGGTTTACTCGGTTAGATTCTCAAATATAGCTAACAGTCAAGGTCGGTCAATCACGTCCTAATATGATTACCAGTTAGTCATTTAGTGATTTTTAAATAGAGCACAAAATTACTACACGTATCTATCACATAACATGCATCACTTTAACGGTTCATGCCCATATAAACTTCCCATCCATTCCCCACTCATAAACAAACATACGATAATGCACCTAACACTTTTATTGACACATAATCAGGTTAGATCATTCACATATAGCATATTCGACATTTAGACACGCAAATTACAGCTTATGTCATTTCAGCATAAATATTCAAAACCGGGCTGTTTTCGGACATTTTAATAAAATAGTTAACTTATTCCAAAAATTCCCAAATTTTTACAGAATGTCTTAAATGTTCCAAGTTTTATTGTGTAAAAATATCGGGGTCCAGTTTATTACTAATATTTTATAAAAATTCATTTTCCGGACTGAACTCAGATTTATCTTATTCTGACCACAGTCCACGGAATAATTTATTTAAAATTCATCGAGAGTCCGATTTACGAAATTCCAGTGAGAGAATTACAAATACATCGGGGGTCATCTACAGTACAAGTTTCATGATCTAACTCTACACAGAACTCATGTTATGACAGAAAATAAAACGCATATTTTCAGCAGAAAAATGCAGCTCTAGCTGCTGTTACAAAATGACACTTTAAAAATAGTAAACGAAGTCCAAAAATTATGATTCCGGTGCCATTAGAACCGTATTTCACAGTACATAAGTATAGACTTCAGAAAATACATTTTTCGTTAAGTTACGGTCCTGTTACAGCCAACTGAAGTTGGCTGTAATCATTAAACAGCCTACTGTTTTCAGTCTTTAACACTCTAAAGCGCGTTCGATTGATTCCGTTAGCATGTTTAGTGATCACAACAACGCCAAACATCAATATTACAAGTAGATCAGCAAGTAAATCAGTAACATAATCAAGATAACTTCAGTTTATCATCACTTCTTCATGTTTCATCAATATTTCATTACAAGTTAGTTTATATGCAAGACTTTGTTCATGGTTCTTTAGTGTTCATGGATTTTCATCATCAAACATCTATTAACCACTTAAATAACATAAAGAATGAACGGATCTAAGTTCTTACCACTAGCTCAAGGCTAGGGAAGTTCGAGTGAAGAAATGTGGTGGTTAATAGCGAATGGGGAAGGTCCTTCCACTTCCGAGAGCACCGAGCTTCGTTGTATGACCCGTAGCACCTTTGAGTGTATGTAAAATGACTTGAATGGAAGTTGATGGTGGTTGTAGGGTGGTGGGTGGTGGCAGCCGTGAACTAAGAAGAAGGGAGAGGAAGAAGTTGGTTGTTGTGTGTTTTGTGGAATGAAAGCTCAAGTTCTTGTGGGTTAATATATAAACCATGTTTCCCTAATATCCATCATGTATTATGTTCTCTTGATTTCCAACAACAACAATTAAATAATCAAGGAAAGTGGAAGTGTGTCACCCCATAGGGTGACCGTCAAGTAGGGGGGGGGGTATGGGGTTGGGATGCAATGATCTAGTTACAAGACTTGGTTAGGATCCAATGACATGATTAGTGTATTATTATGTGTTATATATTATAAGGTGTGTTAGGGTGTTCGGGGCCCCTAACTAGCTCAGAAAAGGAAAAACAATGTCATTGACAATATTTTTATGTTCCGGGTAAAGTTCGGTTGTTCGGTTCGATACTGTTCCGTTAAACTGCTTAATTAATCCGTAAAGCGTCCTACATATATATTTTTGCAACGTTTTTAATTTTTTTAACACTCAGGAAGGCATGCCGGACTATTTAGTAACTTTTCTGTATACTATTAGTATGTTAACAAATACATGTAAGCATAACACATAAATCAGAGAGCAGTTAAGTAATTCCACACAGTCGTCAAACACTTTAATTATCAAAAATAAATTGTACGGAATACATGGGATTTTGAGGGTTGTCACATTCTCCCCCTGTTAAGAGAATTTCGTCCCGAAATTTAGCGCGTGGTTACTGAGGAAGCTAGTTAAGTTGCGTTGGTTTCCTGGTTTTCCTGGGGTGTCACATCATCCCCCCGTTGATTTGGAATTTCGTCCCGAAATTCTACAGTAGCTTCAACCTCAGTAGTGGTTGCGTTTTTCTTAAACAGCTGGGGGTACTTGAGTTTCATTTGGTCTTCTCGTTCCCAGGTATACTCTGGGCCACGACGGGAATCCCAACGAACTCGAATGAGAGGTATCCTTGTGCGCTTGAGAATCTTAACATCTCGATCAGTAATCTCTACAGGTTCCTCGACGAATCGCAGCTGGTCGTCGATAGTGAGTTCCTTGAGAGGAACTATGAGGGTCTCATCTGATAGACACTTCTTCAGATTTGACACGTGGAATACGTTGTGAACTCCGCTGAGTTTTTCGGGTAGATTCAACCTGTAGGCGACCTTGCCAATTTTCTCGATGATTTCGAACGGTCCGACATAACGCGGATTGAGCTTGCCTCGTTTGCCAAAACGGACTACACCTTTCCAAGGTGAGACTTTGAGTAACACTCGATCCCCAACCTGGAACTCGAGTGGTTTTCTTTCCTTATCAGCATAGCTTTTCTGACGGTCATGAGCTGCCGCCATTCGCTGTCGTATCTGAGCAATTCTCTCGGTGGTATATACCACAAGTTCTGGGCCAGTGATTTGGCTGTCACCAACTTCTGCCCAACAGAGAGGTGATCGGCATTTGCGTCCATACAATGCCTCAAATGGAGCGGCTTGGATGCTGGTGTGGTAGCTGTTGTTATACGAAAACTCCACCAGTGGGAGGTGCTTTTCCCAGCCATTACCAAAATCGATTACACATGCCCTAAGCATGTCTTCAAGGGTTTGGATGGTGCGTTCAGATTGCCCATCTGTCTGTGGGTGATAAGCGGTGCTCATGTCTAAACGTGAGCCAAAGGACTTGTGCATTGCTTGCCACAGTTCAGAAGTAAAACGCGCGTCACGATCAGAAATGATGGAGGTTGGCACTCCGTGCCTTGATACCACTTCCTTTAGGTAGATGTCTGCTAAAGTAGAAAACTTATCCATTTCCTTGATGGCCAGAAAGTGTGCAGACTTGGTCAGTCGATCCACGATCACCCAAATGGTATCATTTCCGCGTTGGGACCTAGGCAGACCAGTAACGAAATCCATGGAAATTTGCTCCCACTTCCATTTCGGGATCTCTGGTTGTTGAAGTAGGCCTGATGGTTTCTGGTATTCAGTCTTGACTCTCGCACAAGTCAAGCACTTGCTGACGTAGGTTGCTATGTGGGCTTTCATGCCAGGCCACCAATATGTAGTCTTTAGGTCGTGGTACATCTTATCCGAACCAGGATGTACCGAATAACGAGACTTATGTGCTTCGTCCATCACAAGCTCGCGTAGGTTTCCATTAAGTGTAACCCAGATGCATCCGTTAACATAGTAGGCGCCGTCTTCCTTTTGTTCCAGCCGTTGCCTCGATCCTCGTAGGGACTCAGCCCTGATATTTTCTGCTTTCAACGCTTCAACCTGAGCATCGCGAATCTGAGCGGGAAGGCTAGAGTGAATGGTAAGCTGTAACGCACGTACACGCTTAGGTATAGTATCCTTTCGACTGAGGGCGTCAGCCACAACATTAGCCTTGCCCGGATGGTACTTGATCGCACATTCGTAATCATTCAAAAGTTCGACCCATCGGCGTTGTCGCATGTTTAACTCCTTTTGCTTGAAGATATGCTCGAGACTCCTGTGATCGGTGTAAATGGTGCACTTGGTACCGTACAGGTAATGTCTCCATATCTTAAGTGCGAAAACAACTGCTCCCAGCTCCAAGTCGTGAGTAGTGTAATTTCTTTCATGAACTTTGAGTTGGCGTGATGCGTAGGCAATGACTTTGTCACGTTGCATCAATACGCAACCAAGTCCTTGGATGGAAGCGTCGCAGTAAACCACAAAATCATCTGTGCCTTCAGGCAATGAGAGGATAGGCGCGCTACAAAGTCTATCCTTCAAGTACTGAAATGCGGACTCCTGTGCATCACCCCAACGATAGGTGACACCCTTCTGAGTCAGTGAAGTGAGGGGTTGCGCAATCTTTGAGAAATCCTTTATAAATCTTCTGTAATATCCTGCCAAACCCAAGAATTGGCGGATTTCTGTTGGTGTACGGGGTGCATGCCAGTTCTTGATCGAGTCTACCTTAGATGGATCCACATGGATTCCATCCTTGTTTACCACATGGCCTAGAAAGTGGACTTCGCGAAGCCAGAAGTCACATTTCGAAAACTTGGCATACAACTGCTCTTTTCGAAGAAGTTCCAGCATAAGTCGTAGATGCTGCTCGTGTTCCTCCTGACTCTTAGAATAGATCAGGATATCGTCGATGAACACAATAATGAACTTATCCAGGTAAGGTTTACATACTCGGTTCATGAGATCCATGAAGACCGCTGGTGCATTCGTCAGCCCGAATGGCATAACCAGAAACTCGTAATGGCCGTAACGAGTTCTGAATGCTGTTTTGGAGATGTCCTCCTCTCGGACTCTCAGCTGATGGTATCCCGATCTCAAATCAATCTTAGAGTAATAGCTTGACCCTTGCAGCTGGTCGAACAAGTCGTCAATACATGGGAGAGGATAACGATTCTTCACGGTCACCTTGTTGATTTCGCGGTAGTCAATACACATTCTGAAAGTACCATCTTTCTTCTTCACAAACAAGACTGGAGCTCCCCAGGGCGAAGAGCTAGGACGTATAAAACCCTTTTCCAAGAGTTCTTGTAGTTGTGTGGACATTTCTTAAAGTTCTGATGGAGCTAGACGATAAGGTGCTCGAGCTATGGGCGCTGCTCCAGGAGCTAGCTCGATTTGAAACTCAACTTGACGATGAGGCGGAAGACCAGGTAATTCCTCAGGAAATACCTAGGGAAAATCGTGCACAATAGGAATGTCTTCAATTTTATTCTTTTCCTTTGATGTGTTAGTAACGAGTGCTAGAATGGCAGTGTGGCCCTTTCGCAGACACTTCTGGGCCTTAAGGAAAGAGATAATGCCTACAACAGCACCACTCTTATCGCCCTGAATCACCAGAGGTTCTTCACCAGGACGAGGAATGCGGACAATTTTCTCCTTGCAAACAATCTCCGCTTGATGATGAGATAGCCAATCCATCCCAATAACGACGTCGAAACTACCCAGTGTGATAGGAATAAGATCGATAGAGAAAGTCTGATCAGCTAAGACGAGGTTACAACTTTTAACTACGTGTGTGGCTTCAAGACTTTTACCATTTGCTAGTTCTACCGTGTGTTTGGTGTTCAGAAGTGTTGGAGTGCGCTTAAGCATTTGGCTAACTTTTAAGGACACATAACTAGTATCGGCACCCGAATCGAATAAAACAGTAATAAAGAAGTCGTCCAGAAGAAACTTACCCATCACAACGTTGGGATCGTTCCTTGCATCACCTTGACCAATCACGAACACACGACCCCTTGCTCCATTACCATTGTTGTTACCCCCGTTGTTGCCTCCATTGTTGTTCCCGTTTCCTTGATTGTTGTTGTTCTGATTCTGGTTCAGTTGGGGGCAGTTTCTCTTAAAGTGACCTTCAGCGCCACACTGAAAGCATCCTTTATTGCCCTGCTGTTGCTGCTGCTGGTGATTCTGTGGAGCTTGTTGTTGTTGTTGGCGATTCTGATTTGCAGGACGCGGGCTCCTGCAATCCCTAGCTTCATGGCCCAGCTTGTGACATCTCTGACATCGACCTTTGTTGCACTGCCCGTTGTGATGCTTGTTGCACCAGTTGCACTTGGGGTGGTTTCCTCGGTATCCACCCTGTCCTTGATTACCGGAAGATTGCTGACCAGGACTCTGGTAGTCATCAGTCTTTCGCTGCTGAGACTGAACCGAAGCAGAACCCTTACTGGAGTTCCCATCCCATTTTCGCTTGTTGTCGGTAGGTGCATCAGAAGTAGCTGTGGCACTGATTCGTTTGGGCAGCCTGTTTTGCTCCACCGCCTGGTCAGTGAGTCGATGGGCCAACTTGATGATTTGCTGTATGGTACCCAGGTTGGCTGAAGTCACGTGACTTTGAATCTCTGGTACAAGGCCCTTGAGATACAACTCAATTCGTTTGATGGGAGGGTCCACCATGGTAGGGCACAAGATGGCCAGCTCGTTTGACCTTTTCGTATACGACTCAAACTCAGACCCCGTCATTTTCAGGTTGAAAAACTCCACCTCTAGTTTGTAGATGTCATCACGGCTACAATACTCTTCCTTGATCATTTCCTTGAAATCGTTCCATGGGGTGGCATTAGCAGCAACCAACCCCAGCATCTGAACCTGAGCGTTCCACCACGTGAGCGCTATTCCTTCAAGAGTACCAGTAGCATACTTCACTCTATGAGCCTTGGGGGCATTCGCACATCTCAAAGATAGACTCGAGCTTCTCAAACCAGTGGAGGAGGCCTACAGCTCCTTCAGTGCCACTGAAAGTAGTAGGTCGGCAGTCCAGGAAGGTTTTGAACGTGCACACAGGAGGTTGAGCATGTTGACCTGTTGCGCGAGAATAAAAGACAAGATTAAGCATGAGGGTTGGTTTGCGAAGGTAGGATCTAAACGTCCTAAGGTGAGTTGGTATTGCAGGTTATACCTCCTGCAGGGTTAGCTGCGAGTGCCTCAGCGACTCGTTCGTTGATCAAAGCCGTCAACTAGGCTTGAGTGAGGTTGATACGTCCTCCGCGTCCGCTCATGATCTTCATAATGAAGCAACGTAAGTGAGAAAAGTGTCGCGAAAGTGCGTAAGTGTGGGACGACAATAGAGAGTAAGCACACAAGGTTCAAATAGCAATTATCACATTATCTAATGCACAGTGAGAACTATCTAACTGACAATATAACATAAATCATACCACTTATGGTGTCGAGTCTTGCACGTGGAGCGAAGCGTCGTTGTGGATCGTTGAGCACCGTACAGGTTATAGTCTGTTTTTATCAAAAAGCTTTTCTCCTTTTTAAAACCAAGTTCACTATAACCAATGGCTCTGATACCAATCTGTCACACCCCCAAAATCCACCACGCGGAGTATCACCGCTTGGAGGTGTGACGTGACCAGGATCGAGCCACCAATCATATTGAACATCGTAATTAAGTAAATAAGACCAACCACAATACGATTGGTGACCAAAGCTAGTTAACCATATTTAGTCTAAACAGCGGAAGCATAAAAGTAAATCCAAAAGCATAAGTCCATAGTTTATAAGTTAAAGTTCAAAACGCAAGTTTAACAAGTTCATAAGGATTTAAAATAATAAGCACGGAACATAACAGTCCGTACACCACAACGACTCCTTCCTCGTGCAAGCTCCAAGCGTTTAGCGACCTGTAAGGCATGTAACAACGAGTCAACAACAAAGTTGAGTGAGTTCACATTTGGTTGTTTAGTTTTAAGTTGTTTCTGAAAAACGTGGTTTGACTTTCGTTGACTTAATTGCCGTGGGGGTTACCCCGTAGTTGAAAGTATGTTTAACCAGTTCCTTTTTCATTACCCAAACCATAACCATAATCAGTGGGGGCTTTCCCCGTGTGAACTACTAGACGGTATGATATCGACTACTACGCAAATAAGTTGTGCCCTATATCAGTGTCTATCATCACTGATAGTCTGCCATAGTCCATTAGTACACGCCCGTCCGACCGGCACGGTGTGAGGTTTGTTAAACCTAATAGCGCTATTAACTAATGACCCGCTCGCCATTGGCCTCGGCGATTAAGTCGATATAATGAAGAGGGACTTATTGATAGAGTTTTGTCTAGCTAGTTTTTAAGGTTGTTGTCCTACACCAGGAGGACGAACGTACGTATTCTGCACCAGGAGAATTCATAGGATTAATAATGGCACCCTACCTATGGAGGATGGCCGTACATATCCTCCCAAGGGGATATGTAGATTTAGTTTTAATTCTTTAACCTATTCCCAAACCACCGGGAATCCCATGCCTTAGAAAGTGTGTGAACTCACCTCGGTTTGCTCGGTTAGATTCTCAAATATAGCTAACAGTCAAGGTCGGTCAATCACGTCCTAATATGATTACCAGTTAGTCATTTAGTGATTTTTAAATAGAGCACAAAATTACTACACGTATCTATCACATAACATGCATCACTTTAACGGTTCATGCCCATATAAACTTCCCATCCATTCCCCACTCATAAACAAACATACGATAATGCACCTAACACTTTTATTGACACATAATCAGGTTAGATCATTCACATATAGCATATTCGACATTTAGACACGCAAATTACAGCTTATGTCATTTCAGCATAAATATTCAAAACCGGGCTGTTTTCGGACATTTTAATAAAATAGTTAACTTATTCCAAAAATTCCCAAATTTTTACAGAATGTCTTAAATGTTCCAAATTTTATTGTGTAAAAACATCGGGGTCTAATTTATTACTAATATTTTATAAAAATTCATTTTCCAGATTGAACTCAGATTTATCTTATTCTGACCACAGTCCACGGAATAATTTATTTAAAATTCATCGAGAGTCCGATTTACGAAATTCCATTGAGAGAATTACAAATACATCGGGGGTCATCTACAGTACAAGTTTCATGATCTAACTCTACACAGAACTCATGTTATGACAGAAAACAAAACGCATATTTTCAGCAGAAAAATGCAGCTCTAGCTGCTGTTACAAAATGACACTTTAAAAATAGTAACCGAAGTCCAAAAATTATGATTCCAGTGCCATTAGAACCGTATTTCATAGTACATAAGTCTAGACTTCAGAAAATGCATTTTTCGTTAAGTTACGGTCCTGTTACAGCCAACTGAAGTTGGCTGTAATCATTAAACAGCCTACTTTTTTCAGTCTTTAACACTCTAAAGCGCGTTCGATTGATTCCGTTAGCATGTTTAGTGATCACAACAACGCCAAACATCAATATTACAAGTAGATCAGCAAGTAAATCAGTAACATAATCATGATAACTTCAGTTTATCATCACTTCTTCATGTTTCATCAATATTTCATTACAAGTTAGTTTATATGCAAGACTTTGTTCATGGTTCTTTAGTGTTCATGGATTTTCATCATCAAACATCTATTAACCACTTAAATAACATAAAGAATGAACGGATCTAAGTTCTTACCACTAGCTCAAGGCTAGGGAAGTTCGAGTGAAGAAATGTGGTGGTTAATAGCGAATGGGGAAGGTCCTTCTACTTCCGAGAGCACCGAGCTTCGTTGTATGACCCGTAGCACCTTTGAGTGTATGTAAAATGACTTGAATGGAAGTTGATGGTGGTTGTAGGGTGGTGGGTGGTGGCAGCCATGAACTAAGAAGAAGGGAGAGGAAGAAGTTGGTTGTTGTATGTTTTGTGGAATGAAAGCTCAAGTTCTTGTGGGTTAATATATAAACCATGTTTCCCTAATATCCATCATGTATTATGTTCTCTTGATTTCCAACAACAACAATTAAATAATCAAGGAAAGTGGAAGTATGTCACCCCATAGGGTGACCGTCAAGTAGGAGGGGGGGGGGGGTATGGGGTTGGGATGCAATGATCTAGTTACAAGACTTGGTTAGGATCCAATGACATGATTAGTGTATTATTATGTGTTATATATTATAAGGTGTGTTAGGGTGTTCGGGGACCCTAACTAGCTCAGAAAAGGAAAAACAATGCCATTGACAATATTTTTATGTTCCGGGTAAAGTCCGGTTGTTCGGTTCGATACTGTTCCGTTAAACTGCTTAATTAATCCGTAAAGCGTCCTACATATATATTTTTGCAATGTTTTTAATTTTTTTAACACTCAGGAAGGCATGCCGGACTATTTAGTAACTTTTATGTATACTATTAGTATGTTAACAAATACATGTAAGCATAACACAGAAATCAGAGAGCAGTTAAGTAATTCCACACAGTCGTCAAACACTTTAATTATCAAAAATAAATTGGACGGAATACATGGGATTTTGAGGGTTGTCACACTTTGTAAGTTATATTAAACAATAAAACATAAATTATACATGATATTAAGATATTTAAAAGCTGATTATAGCTTAATTGTTGCTGAATTATGCTGATTTCAGCATTTTAGATAAATTTCAGGTGCTTTTAGTGCATAGTTTAGGTTCCGGAAAGTTTACATGTTAACCCTTGTATCCACACTTCGGTTTTAATGTATTTTAGATGTTGGACCTACTCCTAGGCCCTAATTCTATTATCTGTCTGATCTCTGCAGAACTGCTAACACAGTGTGTCTTACCGGTGAGTTTTACTAGTCTTTCTGACGCAACGCTAAAAGTAATGCATAAGGCAATATTTGAAGTATGAAACGTGCATGAATTCACATGTATAGAATGTAATTAGACAATGTTGACATTTAAGCACATAATTGCAGATATTAAATAATAATTTAGACTGTACGGAAATTACCTGTTTTGGGCCAGTTGTCACAGTCTCCCCCCGTTAAAAGAATTTCATCCCGAAATTCAGGCTGAGTTATCTCCCGCAGGATCTTTCTCGAACAGATGGGGGTACTTGTCTTTTAACCGATCCTCACATTCCCACGTGTACTCGGGTCCGTGCTTAGAGTTCTAACGTACTTTGACAAGCTTAATGCGACTTCTCCTTGTTTTATGGATCTTCCAATCCGTCACCTCAACAGGTTGTTCTATAAATCAGAGTGTGTCGTCGATATGCACCTCATCCGCAGGGATGATCACTGCTTCTTGGGTTAGACTCTTCTTGAGGTTGGACACATGAAACGTATCATGTACTCCGTTAAGTTCTTCCGGTAATTCCAACTTGTACGCCACGGTGCCAATTCTTTCCAAGATCTTGAATGGCCCAATGTATCGTGGATTCAGGTTTCCACGCTTTCTGAACCTTGCTACACCTTTCCAAGGTGAGACTTTCAACAGAACTTTGTCTCCCACCTCGAATTCTAAGGGTTTTTGTCTTCGATCAGCGTAGCTCTTTTGTCGATCTCGAGTCTCCTTAATGCGCTCTCGGATCTGAATGATCTTGTCGGTTGTTTCTTGAACAAGTTCAGGACCAACCATACGTTTGTCTCCAGCGTCTGCCCAACATAATGGCGAGCGGCACTTGCGGCCATATAGAGCTTCGAACGGTACGGCTTTTATGCTCGTATGGTAGCTGTTATTATAGGAAAACTCAACTAAAGGTAGGTGAGTATCCCAGCTGCCGCCTAGGTCCATAACACATGCGCGAAGCATATCTTCCAGCGTTTGTATGGTCCGTTCGCTCTGGCCGTCTGTTTGCGGATGGAAGGTCGTGCTTAGATCTAGTTGAGATCCAAAGGCTTCCTGGAAGGATTCCCAGATCCTTGAGACAAAACGTCCATCTCTATCCGAAATAATCAAGATTGGCACTCCATGACGTGCCACGATTTCCTTCAGGTACAACTCAGCAAGCTTTCCAGTGCTATCCTTCTCTCGAATTGGTAGGAAATGCCCTCTAGGGGTCCAGGGTAATTTCGTTATGAAGTCCATCGAGATTTGCTCCCACTTCCACATGGGTATCTCTGGTTGTTGCAGTAGTCCAGACGGTTTTTGATATTCGGCCTTAACCTTGGCACAGGTTAGGCACTTTCCAACGTAGACAGCAACATCGCTTTTAAGCCTTGGCCACCAGTAGTATTCTTTCAAGTCTTGATACATCTTGTCCGATCCTGGGTGGATCGAGTATCTCGACTTGTGGGCTTCATCAAAGATGACTTCTCGAATACTACCATAGAGCGGAACCCAAATACGCCCCATAAAGTATAAGGTTCCCTCTTCGTTTGGCACCAACTTCTTCTCTATTCCTCAGAGATATTCAGCTCTACGATTCTCCTTCTAAAGGGCTTCTTGTTGGGTGTCATGAATGCGTGCAGTGAGGTTCGTCCGAATAGTCATTTCCAATGCTCGAACTCTTAGGGTCTTAACCCTTTCTTTTCGACTTAACACGTCTGCTACAACGTTAGCCTTTCCAGGATGGTACTTAATCTCACAGTCATAGTCGTTTAGCAACTCAACCCACCGTCGCTGACGCATATTTAATTCTTTCTGATCAAATATGTGTTGTAGGCTTTTGTGATCTGTGAAGATTGTACATCGAGTACCATATAAATAGTGTCGTCAGATCTTCAAGGCGAATACCACCGCGCCTAGCACCAGGTCGTGTGTGGTGTAGTTCTTCTCATGAACTTTCAACTGACTTGAAGCATAAGCGATGACCTTTTGGCGTTGCATAAGCACGCAACCCAAACCTTGACGCGAAGCGTCACAGTACACCACGAAGTCCTCGGTGCCTTCGGGTAAGGAAAGTATTGGTGCATCGCATAGCTTACTCTTGAGAAGTTGGAAGGCTTCTTCCTGCTTATCACCCCAGTCGTACTTCTTATCCTTCTGCGTAAGGGAAGTCAACGGTTGAGCTATCTTGGAGAAGTTTTCGATAAATCTGCGGTAATAGCATGCTAATCCCAAGAATTGTCGAACTTCGGTTGGTGTTTTGGGAGCTTCCCAATTCTTTATCGCTTCTATCTTGGCTGGGTCTACATGAATACCCTTCTCGTTCACAACATGACCAAGGAACTGTACTTCGCGAATCCAGAATTCGCACTTTGAAAACTTCGCGCAAAGTTTCTCTTTCTTCAGCAGTTCTAGAATGGTCCTGAGGAGTTGCTCGTGCTCTTCTCTCGTTTGGGAATAAATCAGAATATCATCGATAAATACAATCACGAATTTGTCGAGATATGGTTTGCAAACACGATTCATCAGATCCATAAATACTGCAGGCGCATTCGTCAATCCAAATGGCATCACAAGGAACTCGTAATGCCCATAACGCATCCTGAATGCAGTCTTCGGTATGCTATCTTCTTGGATCCTTAACTGATGGTATCCCGATCGAAGTTCGATCTTGGAGTAGTAGCTCGATCCTTGCAACTGATCGCATAAGTCGTCAATCCTCGGTAGTGGGTACTGATTCTTGACAGTGAGCTTATTCAGTTCTCTATAATTGATACACATCCGCAGTGTTCCATCCTTCTTCTTTACAAACAAAACTGGAGCTCCCCAAGGCGAGAAACTCGGCCTTATGAATCCTTTATCCAACAACTCCTGGAGTTGTGTAGATAATTCTTGCATCTCGGATGGCGCACGTTGATATGGTGCCTTGGCTACAGGAGCGGCTCCTGGAACCAAGTCAATATGGAATTCAACTTGTCTTTGCGAAGGTAGTCCTGGCAGATCTTCAGGAAAAACATCGGGGAATTCCTTCACCACAGGAATGTCTTTGAGTTTCGGCTCCTCAGCCTTCTTATCTACTACGTGCGCCAAGAATGCAACACATCCTTTCCTTAAGCACTTCTGCGCTTTCATACAGTTGATGATCCGCAGAGGTGTGTCTCATTTCTCTCCATTCACGATGAGAGTTTCATCATTCGCAAGAGGGATGCGAATGATTTTCTCATGGCAAACAACTTCAGCCTTATTCTTGGACATCCAGTCCATTCCGACCACCACGTCGAAGTTACCCAATTGAACAGGTAAGAGGTCGATATTGAATTTCTGCTCACCAAGTTCTAATGTGCAACCCCTAACAACTTCTCCTGACTCAACAAGTTTACCATCGGCTAGTTCTATGGAATAAGGAATATCTAATCTACTAGATTCTATTCCAAGCATACGTTTAAATTCCACAGATACGAAACTATAATCGACACTAGTATCGAATAGTATGGATGCAAAGTGATTGTTAACGAGAAACGTACCGGTGAACACATTAGGGTCCTCGCGTGCGTTCCTTGCTCCAATCACGAATGCTCGAGCCTGAGCATTATTCTCCCTTGGGCAATCTTTCTTGAAATGATCCTTGCTTCCACAACCAAAGCATCCTTGGTTCTGCCCAGCTCCATTACCATTTCGGTTACCATTACCATTGCCATTTCCACCACCGTTTCCATTACCAGCACCGTTACGGTTTCCATTCCCGTTCCTATTACCACTTCCATTTCTTTTTCCCCAACAGTTCTCGGTATGGTGACCCAGCTTTCCACACTTGTCACATTTTGGAATACGACAAACTCCTTCATGATGACGCTTGCACTGATTGCATTTGGGCAGAGTGCCCTGGTATCCTTTGGCAAGGGCGTCATTCATGGCTGCAAGAGCTTTCGCCTCCTTAGGCGGGTTGGGGTTACGCTTCTTATTGTTCGAACCCTTGTTGTTGCTGCGGGTTGCTTGATTCAGATTTGAATGTTTCCTCTTCTTGTCACCAGACGACTCAGCATGCGTCTCAGTTTTCTCAGTAGGGTTCATCGATAACTTGTTCATACAGACAGCATCTTCAGTAAGGCTGACAGCCAGAGTTATAGCCTGAGTGATCGTTTCAGGTTTAGCCGAAGTTACCATGCTGCGAAACTCTAGAGCCAATCCCCATATGTAGCGCTCAACGTGCTTAAATTCGGGAGTCACCATATAGGGGATCACTCTTGATAGATCATGGAACCTTCGAGTATAACCAACAATGTCTGCACCTTCCATGGACAAGTGCCAGAACTCAGTCTCCAACCTTTGGAGTTCAGCACGAGAGCAATACTTCTCTCTCATTCTTTCTTTCAACTCATCCCAAGTCATACCATACGCTGCCTCATCACCCAGGGTTTGGACTTGTAAATTCCACCAAGTCAAAGCCTGATCCACAAACAATCCAGTAATGAAGGTGACTTGCTGGTCCGTGGTACACTTGCTCATGCGGATAGTGGAATCAGTCTTCTCCGTCCAGCGCACAAAAGCCACTGCACCTCCAGTGCCGTCGTAGTTCAGTGGCTTGCAGTCGAGAAACTGCTTGAAGGTGCAGCCTGGAATTGATCCAACCAATTCACATGTGAGAAATTAATGAAACAATGAAACAAGACCGTTCATAAATTTCATCATGGTTAGCAAATCATCTTAAGGTTACCTTGAGCTGTGTTTCCTCCAGATGAATCTCCCTGTCCATTACGTCTAGTACCGCTTGGTCCTCCACTGTGTTCAGTACGGTTCGCCTCGTATTGGGCGATAGCTTCGGAGATCCTTTCTTCCAGTAGGGAGTTCAGTTCTTAAGCAGTCCTCGACAGTAGAGGAGGAGGAGATTGATCAGAATCCCGATTGTTCACAGCTCTCCTAGGTGCCATGTTCTGTCAGAACACAACACAACACAACCGGGTTAGACATCTGTTTGATATCATCATAAAGGATAGTAGTACACATATGTATAAACATGTACACATAAGTAATATCAAACAATCCGCCAACATATAAATCAATTCATACATCAACAAGCATGCATAAACAGATAAATATTGATGTGTCACAAGATATTTCATCGTGTCTTTATACATATTAGGACAACTTGTTACATCATTGTTTACGAAGAACACAAAATGCATAAGGGTTACATCACCCCATAGTACAAGGTTAATATATATAAAAGACAAATATCTCTCTTCACATCGGCGGTTCTTGTCTTCAAGTTGTACCCAAGCTCGATCACAGTCTTCATACCCAAAATACTACTCTATCAGAGTACCTAATAGGCTGGGGGAGGGGGTGGGGGTGTAGGGAAGATCAAACTATGAAGATGAGTCACTTCATCCTCAAGCTCATGAATTTGACGGGTGCGGGAGCTAATCTGAGCAGGAGTGTGGGGAGGTGTAGAGACATGGGTAGGAGTGGATGGCACAACAGGCATAGTGTCATCATCATCGTCAGTCGGGAAAACTCTCAGTCGAGTAGCAAAAAGGGCCGAAGAAATCACTGAATCGAAGGAATCGATATCAGACTTGAGGTCAGAATCGGAAGGGACATCGGTAACGAACACAACAGGAGAGGCCACACCATACTCCAGGTCACCAACGAGAGACCAGTCCTCAACAGGGATGGCAGCAAAAGGAACAACATGGATTGGAACAGGTTCAACGAGATGTCCACCATCTGGATGTCCTACGATCTGCTGGCCAAGAAGAGGTAAATGTAAGGCTAAGACATCGTCGGGATCATCATCGTCGGCTATCGTCTCAGGGTCGGCCTCGAAGTCAGGGATGGAGGGGTAGAGGTGTTCACGTCCGACCTTCTCCTGGGCTGAAGGAATCTCGTCGTCAGGGGCCATCATCATTGGGGCACTTCCTTCAGATAGGTCGCTGCTTTCAGACGAAGTCATGTGTAGCTGTATATTTTATTCATAGTATATATATATATATATATATTAATTATTACTTAATTAATATACAAATAATTATACACATTGTTGCAAGCAATTCCTAGTTAAAGACAAGTGCTACTCTAGTGCACCCTAAGTCTCGTAGTGTCTTTACTTGACTTTTTGAAAACAGTTTCAGGTAGTGGATGTCGCGGAAAGTTTTATGCAATGAAAACTTTTTATTTTTTGAAAAATCGTTTTCGTGAGAGGATCCTAGAGATTGTAGTCTAGACTCGAGAAAGAATCCTGGTTCACTACAATCGCAGCTCTGATACCAATCTGTCACACCCCTTTCTAAGGCGGAAGCACGAGGCGTGATCCTGAAAGGTTCTCATTGCATACGAATGGTAAACATACTACATGCTCATAAAATAACTGCAAATGCCATTAACAAAACATAAGTTAAATGTTTACATCACAAGATAACATAGTGTCTGAAAAGTTACAACTTTATTTAAAGACGAACATCAAGGTTTTGATTCTTATATCCCACACAAGGTGGAACATAGTAACCAAATCCCACAAAAACAGGCATCAGAGTCTTGACACGACATGACTAAAACAAAGGCGACATCTTGGAGCAAGAGTAAGACCACGCGCACATCCACTTTAGTTACCTGAAATACATGTGAGTTTTGGAAAATCGTCAACAATAATGTTGGTGTGAATTCATGCAGTTTTGTATAAACATTTAAGCATTCGTTGTAGAAAACATGGTATGCAATTGTACTGAAATATGTACTTCTGCAAATGTAAGGAAATCGAGATCGCTAATGGTTTGCAAGGCCATTAACATGTGACACGACATAGGAAGCATCCAAACCATAGGCATTTTTAGTTGTCGATTCACGACTAGAGACACAAAGCACTGCTTGGTAAAAGAGTGGCCAAGAGTGTGGTTGCCTGAAACCCATTAGATCTAACATTTTGTTATGCGGTCTTGGTATGTAACTGATTAATGGTGCTTATGGCACCCTATTCGTGACATGATCTATAGTATCATTCCTTAGTTTTTGTATTCAACATACCATAGCACATGTATTTTCCCCAAATTTAGAAAACAAGTAAAAGTTTAAAAGTGGGGACATGAACTCACAACTTTGCGTTTCCTGCGTCGTAAACTTCACCGGTAGCGTCGTGACCTATACGTGTTCTATTAATGTTAGTCACTAGACTTGTATCACACAAGTACAAGTCACCATCTTTTGTTTATGTATAGGTTCTTGCACTTTGAGTTTATATTTGTTTATAAGTCTTCTTGTCAAGGTGATAAGTGTTAAAAATAATTTATATTCTTAACCTTTCAAGTATGTTACTTATATTATTTTCCCAAAAATAAATATAAGTATTTTGTGAAATAATATTTTCAATATTAATTTTGTACACGTATACTTAGGAAATTATACTTTGTATTTTATGTAAATACTTGTGTATTTTGTATTTTTCACCAAAAATCAATACTTTGATTTTTATTACTTTTCGGAATTATATTTCTTAAAAGAGTAAACTGCAATTTTACCCCCTGAGGTTAGGGGTCATTGGCATGTCTACCCCCCTAAGGAAATAATTGCATTTTTACCCCCCACTGTTCACTGTTATGTTGCAACCTTACCCCCTGCCGTCAGTCAACAGTTAGTTGACTGTTATAGGCAGGGGTATTTTGGTAATCTTACCATATATTTATTATTATTATTATTTACCAATCGATATATACATACAAAGTCAATTCTCTCTCTCTCTCTCTTTCTGCTTTTCCTTATCTCTTTCTCTCAACCACACCACCATCACCACCCCACCTCCACCACCACCACATCACCATGGCTCCGCACAACCATGGCCACCGCACCTGCACCACCACCGTAAACACCTCCATCCCCGATGCACAACCCCCACCACCGCGATACCCCAACCACAACCCACATATTCAGATCTGAACACCACCA
Organism: Helianthus tuberosus; assembly: GCA_030545235.1. Lineage (NCBI taxonomy): Eukaryota > Viridiplantae > Streptophyta > Magnoliopsida > Asterales > Asteraceae > Helianthus > Helianthus tuberosus. The sequence continues at coordinate 43,611,137 of CM060392.1, forward strand.
TAGTCATCATCATCCTCTGTCTTTTAACTCTTCAAATCTCCCTCTCTAGATTTCTCTGCTTCTCTCTCTCTCCCCCACCGCAACCACCCACCCCCTTCTTCCTTCAACCCACAAGAACAGATCTTACAAATCATCTATCGGTAGGTGGAAAGATCGTCAGAGAGAATTCCGGTGAGGTTAGCTGTTGGTTTATGAGTGGTAATTAGAGATGTGTTTAGATGAAATTGATTGAATATTTGAAGAAATGTTTGCATTACTTTTAAGTTATGATGTGGGTTTTTGCTAATTTTAACTTAATTTTGTGGGCTTTTGTTTTCACTTGAATTTTGGGGATAAACGTATATTTGGATTTGTTGAATGTTGAGCATGCTTATTTGAGTACTACCTTAGTATGTGTACTTGATTGTGTTCTCTGTGAATATATTCCATCAGCATTTTGTTTGATGAGAATTTAACTTCTTATGAATCTAGTTGATCAAAGAATGCAGAAAGGGTAAATGTTGACTTTAGAGATGTAAATGCAGAAAGAATGACAAATTAAGAACTTTTTGTTAATAATATTCATTGCTGCAGAGGTAACATTCTTTTTGTGGTCATACCTGTGTGTTACTAAATTTCTGTATAATGTCATAACAAACTGAATAATTTTAACCCACCTACCTTGCTTTAGAAAAAAGGTGAACAATAATGACCAAAGTTGTAATATGGTATTATCAGTGTAATTTACTCACTGTATAACATTAATAATACAAGAAGCTTCCTCCATTGTCCATGAAGTGGTTGAGAGTGTTGGAGGGTGGTGGCTGGAGGTGGTTGAGGGTGGTGGCTGGAGGTGGCAGTGGTGGTTGTGGTGGTGAACGGCGGTGGCAGTGGTTGCAGGGGGTAATGTTGTGTCTTAACACAAAGTACAGGGGGTAATAACAAAGGACAAATTAGTAATTTACCAGTGGGGGGTAATTGTGCGACTTAACACGAATGTTGGGGGGTAAAATGGAAGGGTAATATAGTCATTTCAAATTAGAGTTAACAGATCTGTTGTTGACTTTGACGCCGGGGGGTAAGGTTGCGACATAACAGTGAACAGTGGGGGGTAAAAATGCAATTATTTCCTTAGGGGGGGTAGACATGCCAATGACCCCTAACCTCAGGGGGTAAAATTGCAGTTTACTCTTCTTAAAAATAATATATTTTTAAGACTTGTATGAAATATATATATTTTGGCCATGCTATAAAATATATATGGTTATTCTTGATATTCACCCAATTTTTACATAAATTCCATTACTTGGTAATGGTTATATATTTGTCCAAAAATATACATTTAAGCCCATAGTGTCCAATTTCAATAATATGTTAAGAAATATATTTTGTAAATATATTTTCTTATATTTGTCCATGTATTTCCTTGTGAGGAATTTTGTATACTTGTACACTTAGGTATTCTCATGTATTTGTATGTGTATTTTGTACTCATACTCATTGGGAGTATTTAGTGTATTTTCAAGTTCCTAATACACCACTACATATAATACACATAATATACACTTAGCACAAAATTTTGGTGATCACTAAATATATATATTTTTCCCCTAAAAATATCCATTTTAATTTGAAGAAATCATCATTTCTTAACTTGTAATTTTACACAAAAATTAGGGAAACCTTGATAAATATTTCTAAGTGTACCCTTCCTTAGCTAACCATACCAAATAATAATGTTTGTACACAGTTGTAACATGTACTTCACCCCCGAAGTTATAAAACTGAAAACAGTTAAAGAAAAGTGGTAACACGAAACTCACAGTCTTGCGTCTTCAACAATCGTAACTCGAACTTCTCCGGTGAACACGACTCCCTACAACGTACTAATGTCTATTAGACAAACGGGCCGTGCCTTGTCTTAGCATTTAGGTTTCAGAGTTACGTTTCTTTTATGCCTTTGATATTATTCCAAGTTATATAATTATTGTCAAAATAATTAATATTTTAACTTAAATTATATTTATTAAATTTTGAAATAATTGTTAAACAATATATATTAACTTAATACTTCCCAAGTATTAATACTTGTATTTCCTTCCCAAGGATGGGGGTATCTTATACATGTGTATTCGTATTCTTGTATTTGCATATTTTGCCATGTTTTGGTGTCGTATTCCGGTGAGTATTTATACGTCTGTGAATACGTATTTTATTGTGTCCATTAAGTATTCATATACTTAAATTTATATTATATACTTTTCGGAATAATACTACTTAGAAAAATTACCGGGGTAACCCTTTACCAAAAAAAAAAAAAAAAATTATTTATAATTTTTCCTTTGACAAAAATATTTGTAGTTCCAAAATAATATATTTTCAAGTCTAAGTTAGAAAATATATATAAACTTATTTTTATCCAAAAATAATGTATTTTAAGTTTACTCAAGAAAATACATATTTTTCCCAAAACTAATATATCTTCTAAAAATTCCAAGTAAAGACATACATTTTTATTCACCAAAAATCATATATTTCCTTCTTGTCAAAATATGATATACTCTTGTGATAATCATAAAAATCATACTTTCATTTCCTTGTGTCCAAAATATTATTTACCAAAATATACTTGCGAATTAAGTTCCGGAATATTTTGTAAGTTACATTTCTTGTTCGGTTTCGTCAATATTTTGTGTGTAACTTATATACTTATTCCTTGAGATTTTGGTAACATTTTGGATGGTAATCCTTGGTATTTTGATGTGTTATATTATTTCAAGTCCTAAAACAATATAACTATTACACAAAGTATGCAAATAATCACACATGTGTGTCTTCAATGTATATATATTCTAAATATATATTTAGCCATTTTTATTTATAAAAGCCAACCTCCAATATTTGTATTTTTGTAACCAAAAATTATGGCAAAGTTTATGTAACTATTTATAGTTGAAAATACACTTGTAAGTGTATGTTTATAAATATTCTTCTAAGTGTTTATATTTTTAGAAAATTTTGCCATAGTTTCCCCTAAAAATGGAGGTTTCCATGCTTCCAAGCATATCATTTTCTTTTGTAAAATCATCACAATCAATCCACAATCAATCACCAAACAACTTACACTTACCAATCTTGCCAAAATCGTGCTTATTCTACTACTTCATGAACTTGAAAGTTTATGAAAATTTGTAGTAACTTGGTAGTGTGTTTAGTGAGTTTAGTTACCTTTTAAAGTGTGGTTGTTTATATAAAAACATCATTCTTGGAGAATTTAGGTGTTTACAACTTGTAATCATGTTTTACAAAAGTGTTTCTTTATGAAATTTTCTTGTTACACAAGTGTTTCTACACTTGTTTAACCACCAAAAATAGTGTTTGTTTATGTAAGAACCAAGTTTATATGAAACTTATGTTTTTTAACTTGGTTTCTTTGAAATCCTTCATAAATATTTAGATCCATATGATCAACAACTCACTTTAATCATGGTTTTTCAAGAAAACATTATTTCCTTCAAGTTCATGCTTTAAGTGTGGATGATCCATCATCCTACAACAATTTATACTTTCACATCTTGCTAAACTATGTTTTTAATCATGATTTAGCAAGACCTTATGATGATTAACATCACTTCTACAAACAATCAAAGATCAACAAGCATAACAACTTATATTCATGAAGATATCTTTACTAAACAAGCTTATATTCATGTTTACTTCATATGATTCTTTAGTGTTCTTGATATTTTTGATCATGATTCATCATTAACCACTAAAAATGGAAGTAAACTAGAGTGTACAAGGATCTTACCACTAGCACAAGGCTAGGGATAATTCAAGAGTAGAAAGTGAGTGGATAAAAGCAATTAGAGAAGGTCCTTCAAGATCCAAAGCCACCAAGCTTCCTTGTATGGACTCTAACACCCTTGTATGATCTTGGAATGGATGAAGATGAATGATTGAAGGTGGTGGTGGTGCTTGTGTTCGGCCGAGGATGAGAGCAAGAGAGGGAGAGAGATCAAGTGTGAAGTGTGTGTGAGATAATGAAACTCTTGTTCCACCATACCATACTTATAACCATCCTAATGTTAATCCCTTGTGTAATATGTTACAAAAAGTAAAAACAAGATCTAATTTATTATTGAAATAAAATCTTGAAGCATGGTGGTGAGGTATGGCCGTCCCATAGGTGGGGGGGGGGGGTCTAGGTGTAGGTTTAAACCTTTTAGTTACTTAATAGTTCAAATTCAAGTATTCGTTACGTGTTTCAGTTATTAGATATTTTTAGGAGGTGTCATGATGTTCGGGGATCATAACTAGCTTGGAAACATTAAAACAGTGCTTCTAGTGTAAATTTGGTGTTTGGGGTAGTGTCCGGTTGTTTGGTTAGATACTGATTCGTTAAAGTGCTAAACTTGCAGTTTAGTGTTCTTTATGTACCCTTTTATGACACTTTTAATTCCCGACACTTAGGAAAGCATTCAGGACCATTTTACCATGTTTCTGCATAATATTAATGTGTTAAAATGCTGATTTATGCTGAATTTTGCTGAATTCAGCACTTTGAGTGAGTTTTAGGCACTTTCCTGCACTTAAACTATCACCTAGAAAAGCAGTTTTGTGATCCTTACTTCCCTACACTCTATACTAGTGTAGTACTTAGTTTCTGGCTCATACTGTGTCTCAAAACACTGTTTGTCTATGTGTTGAGTTTTGCCAGCATTTGCTGATTTATCCGTTTACTGTGCTAATTGTGCTTTGTGCATCATTCAAGGCAATATAGCTTTCATGCAATATTGATATGACATTAAACAATGTATGATGCACATGTATGTGTATGGCAGAAATCAGAAAGCAGTTAATCATAATTCAGCACAGTCATTAAGCACTAATCAAGATTAATTAATTGTACGGATACCTGGATTTTTGACAGTTGTCACATTCTCCCCCTGTTAAGAAAATTTCATCCCGAAATTTTAAGCTCTACTACTTGCTGCAGGGGTGTTAGGGAATAAATGCGGGTATTTTGCTTTCATGCGGTCCTCACGCTCCCATGTAAACTCTGGGCCGTGACGTCCATTCCATCGAACCTTAACAAGTTTAACACTACTCCTTCTTGTTTTGTTAACTTTCCAATCCGTAACCTCAACGAGTTCTTCTGTAAAATGGAGTGTGTCGTCAATGTGAACTTCATCAGCAGGAATAACCACCGTTTCCTGTGTTGGACTCTTCTTCAGGTTGGATACATGAAATGTATCATGAACACTATTCAGTTCCGGAGGTAGTTCCCACTTATAAGCCACAGTGCCAATCCTTTCCAGGATTCTGAACTGTCTAATGAATCGTGGGTTTAACTTTCCATGCTTCCCAAAGCGTGCCACACCTTTCCAAGGTGAGACTTTCAATAAAACCATATCTCCCACTTCAAATTCCAAGGGTTTCCTTCTTTGGTCCGCATAGCTCTTTTGTCGATCACGAGCCGCCTTAATGCGCTCTCGGATCTGCATGATCTTATCTGTCGTTTCTTGAACCAATTTGGGACCAACTAGTTGTCTATCGCCCGCATCTGCCCAGCATAACGGCGATCGACACTTGCGTCCGTAAAGAGCTTCAAACGGTGCAGCTTGAATGCTTGTATGGTAGCTGTTATTGTAGGATAACTCGACCAAAGGTAGTTGAGTGTCCCAACTGCCACCCAAGTCCATTACACAAGCTCGTAATAGATCTTCAAGTGTTTGGATCGTTCTCTCACTTTGACCGTCTGTCTATGGGTGAAATGACGTTCTCAAATTCAAATGTGAACCAAACGCTTCTTGGAAAGATTGCCAAATCCTTGACACAAATCTTCCATCTCTATCAGATATAATCGAGATAGGCACTCCATGACGTGCAACTATCTCCCTTAGGTACAGCTCAGCTAGCTTACCAGTGTTATCCTTTTCCCTGATTGGCAAAAAGTGTACATATTTCGTCAAACGGTCTACAATTACCCAAATCGTATCATGACCTCTGGGTGTCTTTGGCAACTTAGTTATAAAATCCATTGAAATCTACTCCCATTTCCACATGGGAATCTCAGGTTGCTGCAAAAGACCTGAAGGTTTCTGATACTCGGCTTTTACCTTGGCACAGGTTAAGCACTTTCCAACATAAGTTGCAACATCACCTTTCAATCTCAGCCACCAGTAGAAATCCTTCAAATCTTGGTACATCTTGTCCGATCCGGGATGGATCGATTACCTCGATTTATGGGCTTCATAAAAAATCACGTCTCTAAGACCACCAAAGAGGGGAACCCAAATTCGTTTCATAAAACACAATGTTCCTTCCTCATTAGGTACCAACTGATTCTCCATCCCACGGAGATATTCATCCTTAAGGTTCTCTTTCTTAAGAGCTTCTCTCTGCGCAGCACGAATACGCAATGAGAGGTCCGTTTGTATAATCATCTCCAAAGCCCTAACCCTTATGGGCTTAATCCTCTCTTTTCGACTTAAGGCGTCTGCCACCGCATTCGCCTTTCCTGGGTGATATTTGATTTCACAATCATAATCGTTTAGCAACTCAACCCATCGTCACTGTCTCATATTAAGCTCCTTCTGATCAAATATGTGCTGTAAGCTCTTGTGATTAGTAAAAATCATGCATCGGGTGCCATACAGATATGTCGCCAAATCTTCAAGGCAAACACCACAGCGCCTAATTCCAAGTCGTGCGTGGTGTAGTTCTTCTCGTGAACTTTCAACTGGTGCGAAGCATAAGCGATAACCTTCTGTCGCTACATCAGTACACATCCTAATCCCTGACGCGAGGTGTCACAATATATCACGAAGTCGTCGGTGCCTTCGGGTAGGGATAAAATAGGTGCATCGCAAAGCTTGTTCTTCAGCAACTGAAAAGCTTCCTCTTGTTTATCTCCCCATTCGTACTTTCTATCCTTCTGAGTGAGGGAGGTCAGCGGTTGAGCGATTTTTGAAAAATCCTCAATGAATCGGCGATAGTACCCAGCTAAACCTAGAAACTGGCGGATCTCGGTTGGCGTCTTCGGAGTTTCCCAATTCTTAATCGCCTCGATCTTGGTGGGATCCACATGGATTCCATCTTCGTTCACTACATGACCAAGGAATTGTACCTCACGCAACCAGAACTCACACTTTGAGAACTTTGCGTATAGTTTTTCCTTCTTGAGCAACTCTAAAATGGTTCTAAGGTGTTGCTCATGCTCTTCCTTCATCCTTGAATAAATCAAAATATCATCGATAAACATAATCACGAATTTATCGAGATATGGTTTGCAGACTCTATTCATCAAATCCATAAACACTGCTGGCGCATTTGTCAAACCAAACGGCATCACTAGAAACTCGTAATGTCCATATCGAGTTCTAAAGGCAGTCTTCGGAATACTCTCTTCCTGAATTCGTAGCTGGTGATAGCCTGATCGAAGATCGATATTGGAGTAGTAACTCGAACCTTGTAGTTGATCGAAGAGATCATCAATCCTTGGCAAAGGATACCGATTCTTGATGGTTAACTTGTTTAGCTCTCGGTAGTCAATGCACATGCGAAAACTACCGTCCTTCTTCTTGACGAACAAAACTAGAGCTCCCCAAGGCGAGAAGCTTGGTCTAATAAATCCTTTTTTTTCCAAAAGCTCCTGAAGTTGTGTCGACAACTCTTGCATTTCGGAAGGCGCAAGTCGATAAGGTGCCTTAGCTACAGGCACGGCGCCTGGAACTAAGTCAATGTGAAATTCGACTTGTCTTTGCGGCGGAAATCCTGGCAAGTCTTCGGGGAAGACCTCAGGATATTCCCTTACCACCGGGATATCTTCCAACTTCGGCTCTTCGACCTCTTTATCCACAACGTGAGCCAAGAAGGCAACACATCCTTTCTGCAAACACTTTCGGGCCTTCAAACAACTGATAATCCTTAGAGGCGTATCATGCTTCTCTCCATGCACTACAATCGTTTCTCCATTCGCCAACTGGATTCGGATTATCTTCTCATGACATACGATCTCCGCTCGGTTACTCGACAACCAATCCATTCCAAATACCACGTCAAAGCTTCCCAACTCGACTGGCAGAAGATCAAGCGTAAACTCATGCTCTCCGAGCTCTATTACACAACCTCTAATTACCTCATTCGCTTCTACTAGCTTTCCATTAGCTAGTTCTATCGAGTACGGAATATCTAGCTTACTAGCTACCAACCCAAGTACATTCTTAAATTCTAGGGATACAAAGCTATAATCGGCACCAGTATCAAACAGTACAGATGCAAAGTGTTGGTTGATAGGGAACGTACCCGTAACTACGTTCGGATCTTGGCGAGCTTCCCTCGCTCCTATGTTAAAGACTCTCCCCTGAGCTTGGTTGTTCTTTGGGCAATCTCTCTTGAAATGCCCAATATCTCCGCAGCTAAAGCATCCTTGCTTGTTTCCAGTACCACCCTGATTGTTGTTTTGGTTACGGTTTCCACTACCGGCTTGGTTTCCAGAACCACCATGATTTCCATTACCGCCATTTCCTCCTTGATTGTTTCCGTAACCGTTTCCACCACAGTTTCCACTGCCACTACCATTACCTCTCTGGACACCATTTCCATGACCAATACCAGCCCAACACGTCTCCTTCGAATGACCATTCTTCCCACAAGATTCACACTTCCTATACCTACATGGGCCGGCATGATGTAACTGGCACACATCACACTTAGGCAAAGTGCCCATGTAACCTTTCCCTTTGTTCTCAGAACTCGCAGCACCAGTCTTGACCTCAGCTGGTGGGTTCACATCTCTCTTCTTGTTACCACCGTTGTTTCCTTGAGTACCTTTCTTGAAGTTTGAGAACTTCCGCTTGTTCTCTCCAGATGACTCGACATGAGTCTCCTTTTTCTTCCCATCAAAGATTGAGAACTTGTTCAATCTAATCGCTTCTTCAGTCAATGCCACACTCAGATCAATGGCCTCAGTGATCGTTGGAGGCTTTGATGCCGTCACCATGCTCATGATTTGGGGTGCCAATCCCCAAATAAAATGCTCGATGCGCTTGAACTCCGGTTCAACCATGTAAGGAACAACACGAGATAAGTCATGAAATCTCTGCACGTATTCAGCAATCTTCGGACCATCCATCTTAAGATTCCAGAATTCAGTTTCTAGCTTCTGAATCTCAGCCCTTGAACAGTACTTCTTGCGCATCAGTTCCTTCAACTCATTCCAAGTCATAGCATATGCAGCTTCCTCTCCCAGAGTCTGAACCTGAAGGTTCCACCAAGATAGAGCTCCGTCTAAGAACAGTCCTGAAATGTTAGTGACCTGGTGCTCAGGCGCACACTTGCTCATCTGTAGCACAGAATCTGTTTTCTCAGCCCATCTTACGAAAGCTACAGCACCTCCAGTGCCGTCAAAGTTCAGAGGCTTGCAGTCAAGGAACTGCTTGTAAGTACAGCCTGTACAAGCAACATCATTGACAGAAAGCATTAGCAAACGCACATGGAATGTCCAAACGTATTGTAATGTGTCTTAAGTGACTTAAACATTACCGTGAGGTGGGTTATTTCCTGAGGTACCTCCGCTGTGTTCAGAGCGCAAGGCCTCATGTTGTGCGATTGCTTGTGAAATCCGTTCTTGCATTTTAGCCTCTGTTGTGGGCAACTGATTGCTTCTTCGAGGAGGCATCTTCTATAAAGAAGATTGTATAGGTCAGGTCTTATGTATATAGTAAGTAGTATGTGTATAATAGTGTTTGTCATAACAAGTAAGCATGCAATCATATCATAAGCAAGTGAATTAACAACGTATTTAATGAGAACATTACGATTGAGCTTTCATTAATCATCGACCACAAATACAGTTACATGTTTTACAAAGTATCACATCAAAAGGGACTACAGGGTCACACTACCCTTGTCCAAAATGTCTATCAATCTATGACAAGTCATACAAAAAGTGGTCTCCAAAAGTCTCACTAGCCCAGCTCAATAGCGGTGCTCTCATCAAAAGTCAGCTACCTGCATAAAACCAAAAACCGGCTATGCTGATGGTGGTGGAGGAGGAGGTGGAGGAACGAAAAGCCAGCTATGCATATATGCGCTAGCTCCTCCTCAAGATCATAAACGTGTCGCAACAAATAGCTGATCTGCTGCTCCATGGTGAGAAATCGAACATCAAAATCTGGATAGGGCAAAAGAGGAGCAGGTGGAGTCGCAAAAGGTGACGGACATGAACAAGGTGGAGGACGTCGAATTCTCTCAAGCTCCATAACTCTACAACACAGGATCTCCTGCTGAAGCTGCAATGACAAAAGTAACTCATCCCTCGTGTAACCAGCAAAGTGCGAAGGATGGTAAGGATCAGAAACTGGCATGGTGTACGGTGGGAACCATATGAGTGGCTCGCCTAGTGGTGTAGAAGTAAAATGAGCAGTAGGTGTATGCTGAGGCATGTGAGGAAATGCTGCTGTCACATGTGGGTCATGGCTAGACTGCTGGCTAGACGGGCCTTCCCCTGGACGGGGTGCGGGTATGTCCTGTAAGAAAGTGATAGGTAAGTCAGCACAGTGTACATCTGACTCAACTGGATGGAAAGGGGCAACATCAACAGGTGCATGTGTATGTGGTGGAGTAACAGGCTCAATAAAAGATCCACCTGACTGGCAAAGGTAGCAGGGTCTGCAGGTGCAGGAATCAGATCTGGTATAAGCGGTGCAATGTCAGGTATGCCAAAAGGCACAGGATCATGATCAGGTAAAGGCTCGGGTGCTGGTATCGGCTCAGGATCAGCAGGTATCGGCTCAGGATCAGTGGGTGCATCAACAGGCTGATCGTCAGGGGCAATGTCTAGCTCAAGGTCAAGCTCAAAGTCGTGTGGAGGAGTAGGTGCGACAGACAGGACCGTGTCAGTATCAGAATTAGTGGGGTAACGCTGCAGTCCCACTGCATGCAAATTGGAGGATGATACAGACTCAAAGGAATCTAGAACAGAATGATCAGAGGAAACCTCAATAACAGGAACCTCAATGAGTGGAACAACAATGGCATCCGCAGCTACAACTCCATCACCCTGGGCATCATCTGGGGGACCATCAATAAAAAGATCGACATCATCATCAGACAAGTCATCAAAAGGCAAATCCTCGAAAGGAAAGGCCGCAAGAGGCAAAGGGGCGAGGATCGGAGCCACGACATGCTCACCATCGGGATGTCCGAGGATGAGATGGTCCTGGTCAGGAATAGGAATAAGAAAGGGATCCTCGTCGGGTAAACCATCAGCATGCGGTAAATCATCGCCTAAATCGGGTAGTGCAAAACGATGGAAATCATCGTCGTCATCTGACATCATCTCCGGGTCACTCTCAGTGTCGGAGGTAAAAAGCTCTGGCTCTGGGACAATCTCATCGTCCGAAACGATAGCCATGGGGTCGACAGTATCAGACAATCCACTCTCAGATGAAGACATAGTGTCTGTAACAAAACAATCACAACATATGCACATATATCAACAATCATCATTAAGCATGTAAGTAATAACAATGTAATCACGTATCCGTCCTAGTCTTCCCAGACTACCCACTTAGTCTCCCAGACTAAACCTCCTAGTTTCTCAAACTGAACTACCCAGTCTCTCAGACTGAACCACCCAGTCTCTCAGACTGAACCAACCAGTCTCTCAGACTGAACCAACCAGTCTCTCAGACTGAACCACCCAGTCTCTCAGACTGAACTCCCTAGTCTCTCAGACTAAATCTCCCAATCTCCCAGACTGAATCATAAACATAAAATTTGAAATGTGTTTCGTGTCTTTTGTTTGTAAAAAAATTGTATGTTTCATGGATCTGGGCGTTTCGCGTATACAATGAAAATGTTTTTACAACATGTTTTCGTGAGAGCCCTAATGATTGTAGTCTAGACTCGAGAAAGAATCCTAGTTCGCTACAATCGAAGCTCTGATACCAAGCTGTCACACCCTGACTTTTGCGGAAGCGTGATTATGGTGTCACTTTCTTAATACCATTGCATTCAATCATAACAACACTATATGATAAAAAACCAAAGATTTGTCATCCATTAAATAAGTTTAAAACATAACACCATTGTTTTAAAACGTAGACTTCAAATTCAAATTACAACCATACGAATTGTTTATGAGTTCACGAAGGACTCATCAAAAGATAATAAATAAAACCAAGGTTTGGAAGACGTGTCTCGTCCAGGAATAAGACACACTGCCCAACCCAAAGACCATGGATGACATCTTTATTCCTAACGCAGCATAAAACTTCCAAGGCCCGCCAGATCCACTTACTAATTCCCTGAAATACATGTGGTTTGAAAACATCAACAAAAGTTGAGCGAGTTCGTGTGTTTGTTTGAGTGTATGAATAAACCTTTGAAATCACTGTAAGTATGTATGTAAGTTTATAAATCCTGGTATGAAAGCAACAAGGAAAAACAGATCACCAATGGGTTGCAAGGCCATTGATATGTGTGACGTTATGCAGGAAGCTCAAACCTAGCAAATTTTGCACCAGGCTTCCGGCTGTAAGGCATAGTCTACCCATGGGCCTACCCAGGTCCAACATGGGCGGGGCTCGCTACACCCAAATAGATCTATCACTCATGTCCCTCGGTCCTACAACGAGGATTGATGGCCTTAAGCGTTGTGCCCACCACTCACATGATCTAAGTGTACCCTTCCTTAGCTAACCATACCTAATAATAATGTTTGTAAACAGTTGTAACATGTACTTCACCCCCAAAGTTATAAAACTGAAAACAGTTAAAGAAAAGGGGGAACACGAAACTCACAGTCTTGCGTCTTCAACACTCGTAACTCGAACTTCTCCGGTGAACACGACTACCTACAACGTACTAATGTCTATTAGACGAACGGGCCGTGCCTTGTCTTAGCATTTAGGTTTCAGAGTTACGTTTTTTTATGCCTTTGATATTATTCCAAGTTATATAATTATTGTCAAAATACTTAATATTTTAACTTAAATTATATTTATTAAATTTTGGAATAATTGTTAAACAATATATATTAACTTAATACTTCCCAAGTATTAATACTTGTATTTCCTTCCTAAGGATGGGGGTATCTTATACATGTGTATTCGTATTCTTGTATTTGCATATTTTGCCATGTTTTGGTGTCGTATTCCGGTGAGTATTTATACGTGTGTGAATACGTATTTTATTGTGCCCATTATGTATTCATATACTTAAATTTATATTATACTTTTCGGAATATTATTTCTAATAAAAGTCCTCCAATATATATATTTCCAAAATATATATATTTAAGAAATACTACTTAGAAAAATTATTTATAATTTTTCCTTTGGCAAAAATATTTGTAGTTCCAAAATAATATATTTTCAAGTCTAACTTAGAAAATATATATAAATTTATTTTTATCAAAAAATAATGTATTTTAAGTTTACTCAAGAAAATACATATTTTTCCTCAAAATAATATATCTTCTAAAAATTCCAAGTAAAGATATATACATTTTTATTCACCAAAAATCATATATTTCCTTCTTGTCAAAATATGATATACGCTTGTGATAATCATAAAAATCATACTTTCATTTCCTTGTGTCCAAAATATTATTTACCAAAATATACTTGCGAATTAAGTTCCGGAATATTTTGTAAGTTACATTTCTTGTTCGGTTTCGTCAATATTTTGTGTGTAACTTATATACTTATTCCTTGAGATTTTGGTAACATTTTGGATGGTAATCCTTGGTATTTTGATGTGTTATATTATTTCAAGTCCTAAAATAATATAACTATTACACAAAGTATACAAATAATCACATATGTGTGTCATCAATGTATATATATTCTAAATATATATTTAGCCACTTTTATTTATAAAAACCAAACTCCAATATTTGTATTTTTGTAACAAAAAATTATGGCAAAGTTTATGTCACCGTTTATTGTTGAAAATACACTTGTAAGTGTATGTTTATAAATATTCTTCTAAGTGTTTATATTTTTAGAAAATTTTGCCATAGTTTCCCCTAAAAATGGAGGTTTCCATGCTTTCAAGCATATCATTTTCTTTTGTAAAATCATCACAATCAATCCACAATCAATCACTAAACAACTTACACTTACCAATCTTGCCAAAATCATGCTTATTCTACTACTTCATGAACTTGAAAGTTTATGAAAATTTGTAGTAACTTGGTAGTGTGTTTAGTGAGTTTAGTAACCCTTTAAAGTGTGGTTGTTTATATAAAAACATCATTCTTGGAGAATTTAGGTGTTTACAACTTGTAATCATGTTTTACAAAAATGTTTCTTTATGAAATTTTCTTGTTACACAAGTGTTTCTACACTTGTTTAACCACCAAAAATAGTGTTTGTTTATGTAAGAACCAAGTTTATATGAAACTTATGTTTTTAACTTGGTTTCTTTGAAATCCTTCATAAATATTTAGATCCATATGATCAACAACTCACTTTAATCATCGTTTTTCAAGAAAACATTATTTCCTTCAAGTTCATGCTTTAAGTGTGAATGATCCATCATCCTACAACAATTTATACTTTCACATCTTGCTAAACTATGTTTTTAATCATGATTTAGCAAGACCTTATGATGATTAACATCACTTCTACATACAATCAAAGATCAACAAGCATAACAACTTATATTCATGAAGATATCTTTACTAAGCAAGCTTATATTCATGTTTACTTCATATGATTCTTTAGTGTTCTTGATATTTTTGATCATGATTCATCATTAACCACTAAAAATGGAAGTAAACTAGAGTGTACAAGGATCTTACCACTAGCACAAGGCTAGGGATAATTCAAGAGTAGAAAGTGAGTGGATAAAAGCAATTAGAGAAGGTCCTTCAAGATCCAAAGCCACCAAGCTTCCTTGTATGGACTCTAACACCCTTGTATGATCTTGGAATGGATGAAGATGAATGATTGAAGGTGGTGGTGGTGGTGCTTGTGTTCGGCCGAGGATGAGAGCAAGAGAGGGAGAGAGATCAAGTGTGAAGTGTGTGTGAGATAATGAAACTCTTGTTCCACCATACCATACTTATAACCATCCTAATGTTAATCCCTTGTGTAATATGTTACAAAAAGTAAAAACAAGATCTAATTTATTATTGAAATAAAATCTTGAAGCATGGTGGTGAGGTATGGCCGTCCCATAGGTGGGGGGGGGGGTCTAGGTGTAGGTTTAAACCTATTAGTTACTTAATAGTTCAAATTCAAGTATTCGTTACGTGTTTCAGTTATTAGATATTTTTAGGAGGTGTCATGATGTTCAGGGATCATAACTAGCTTAGAAACATTAAAACAGTGCTTCTAGTGTAAATTTGGTGTTTTGGGTAGTGTCCGGTTGTTTGGTTAGATATTGATTCGTTAAAGTGCTAAACTTGCAGCTTAGTGTTCTTTATGTACCCTTTTGTGACACTTTTAATTCCTGACACTTAGGAAAGCATTCAGGACCATTTTACCATGTTTCTGCATAATATTAATGTGTTAAAATACTGATTTATGCTGAATTTTGCTGAATTCAGCACTTTGGGTGAGTTTTAGGCACTTTCCGGCACTTAAACTATCACCTAGAAAAGCAGTTTTGTGATCCTTACTTCCCTACACTCTATACTAGTGTAGTACTTAGTTTCTGGCTCATACTGTGTCTCAAAACACTGTCTGTCTATGTGTTGAGTTTTGTCAACATTTGCTGATTTATCCGTTTAATGTGCTAATTGTGCTTTGTGCATCATTCAAGGCAATATAGCTTTCATGCAATATTGATATGACATTAAACAATGTTTGATGCACATGTATGTGTATGGCAGAAATCAGAAAGCAGTTAATCGTAATTCAGCACAGTCATTAAGCACTAATCAAGATTAATTAATTGTACGGATACCTGGATTTTTTACAGTTGTCACATAAACTTAATAGATCCAAGCTTTAACATACTTGATCTAATCATAAGCACAAGATATAACATCAACAACATAAATACATACATAAAAAATTCATGTAACCACTTATTTTCTTCATGAATATGTTAGATCTTCTCATTTTTAACATTAGAAGTTAAGTTTTTTAGATGGTGAATCTTGTACATAACATAAACATGACTTAAATTAGTGATCAAGAAGCTTACTACTAGCTCTAATGGCTAGGGAAGTGGCACAAAAATGAAGGTGATGAACAAGGAAGAAATCAAGAGGTTAAAAGCTCCACAAGGTGGTCCTTCAAGTTCTAGCACCATACACCTTCCTAAATGAGCTTCTTACACCTTGTAGCAAGCTTGGATTGTGAGGAAATGAAGTGAAAATGGTGATGTTAAGTGGGTGTGTTTGAGCCGAGAGTAGGGAGGAAGAAAGGGGGAAGAAGATGGTGTGAATGAGAGTGTGATTAGTTTAGAATTTATAAGATCTTCCATATCTCCTTTAGGGTATATTTGCTAGAATATTCTTTAGCATAAGATCAAATAAAATCTAATGAAATCAAGTAAAATCCATAGGTGGGAGCCTTGTCCCAGCCGTCCAAGGAGAAAGGGGGGGGGGTAAAGTGTAATTTTTGAGAAGTGGAAGGTTTAAAGTGCAAACGAGGGGGTTTAAGTATGTTTAAGTGTGTTTAGGTGTTTTTATGATTTTTAAGGTGTTCTAACATCAATACTACTTTAATATCATAAAAACATTACTTCTAGTCAAATTTTGATGTCCCGGTTATTGTCCGGTTGTTCGGTTCGGTAAGGTTCGTTAAAGTGCTGAATTTCGCAGTTTTACTATGTATAAAGCACTTTTTATGGCAGTTTCAATTCCTGACACTTTGTAAGTTATATTAAACAATAAAACATAAATTATACATGATATTAAGATGTTTAAAAGCTAATTATAGCTGATTTGTTGCTGAATATGCTGATTTCAGCATTTTAGATATGTTTCGGGTGCTTTTAGTACATAGTTTAGGTTCCGGAAAGTTTACATGTTAACCCTTGTATCCACACTTGGGTTTTAATGTATTTTAGATGTTGGACCTAATCCTAGGCCTTAATTCTATTATCTGTCTGATTTCTGCAGAACTGCTAACACAGTGTGTCTTACCGGTGAGTTTTACTAGTCTTTCTGACGCAACGCTAAAAGTAATGCATAAAGCAATATTTGAAGTATGAAACGTGCATGAATTCACATGTATAGCATGTAATTAGACAATGTTGACATTTAAGCACATAATTGCATATATTAAATAATAATTTAGACTGTACGGAAATTACCGGTTTTGGGCCAGTTGTCACATTAGATGTGAGGAAGGTTACCTGAATTCGATTGACTGAGTTTTCATGTGAACCACCAGTGCCCCCTAAGCCCTAATCACACACGCTTCAATTTTGGCATCCAAATAGGAATTAAAACCCAGGGCAATGAGGGGATGTGGAAGGACCCTTCAATTTCGTCTGAACGGAGGCAGTAGATGCATACATCTCAAAAATCCCGTGATCGAAAACCTTGCCAATGATCACACCGCCGTCTAAATCATTGCTCCGACATCATCTTCATGCTCGTGCCAAAACCCAATGATCGGAAAAATCATCGGTCGCCAGAGGTCTACGATCTTCCCTTCTCTTTGTTCTCACTATTTCATGGCCTCCAAACGTAGATGGTTCAATTGCATTGCAGGAAGAAAAGAAACGATTGAATTGCTGAGGAGTTAATTGTAGGGTTATTGGCACTTATTGCATGGATGAAATACCTAAAACACCCGTAAGGTGTCTTAAAACTTTGGAAAAGGTGTAATTAAAAAGGCTTCATTTTCTTGTACATATTGTTGTAAAGTTTGTACGCCATGTAAAATTACATTTTTGTACATCACTTCTCCTTTATATAGTATTATAGATTATAGATGAGGAGTAGTTAAATATTGTTGAAGATACACCGAATACAACACAAGCTTTTTGTGAAAAAAAAATTGAAAAATGTATGTTTTATATGTGGCGTGACAAACGGCAAAATATCAGCTAATTCCGTACAGCTAAATCACTATCTCACTATATAATTAAGTGCATTGGACTTAATTATGTTATGATTGAGTCTCATAAGTCTAGGAATCCCTAGGAAATGCATTACATTTGCATATCACATGATTGTATTCGCTGCGTCGCGATGTGATAAAAACTATTACAGAGACCATTGGTAGATTACGCGGTCACACTATTCATGTCAGGAAAGTTCTGGTACTGCCTGAAACGCCATACAAAAGGCATAAAATCATGTCCAATGGAAAATACATACAAAACCCTAAGTGGGGAAACATGATATAACAGAAAATATACAAGCACCAGATTGTTCGAATCCGAGCTATAAAAATTACCATTTCTAATAAACCGATTATTATTTCGTGATTTATGAAAACAATATGATCATAAGATAATGTAAGTATCATAAAATTATATCAAGGGCATTATGTATATTCTAAGGGTATTTAAGCAAGTATTATTGACGTGTCGGAGCGTGTACGGATTTTTTTAATATATTTTTAGTACCTTTTTACCCTTTTATCAAGCTTTAAATTTATAAACATGATATAAAACATGACATAAAACTATCACTCTCTACAACACGCTAGGGCAAGTGTACCCATCATTGGTGTAGTATAGTGATGCTAAGATACCGAGGTCGTCCAAGGACACAAGAGCTTTTAATACTGGAGTATCGTCGACGTCTAATCGAACCAAATATACAGAAAATTTTTGTTTTTGTTTTTAAATAAATAAAAATGAAGAGGTAAAATAAATAAAAAAGATAGACAAGATAGAATCACTTGGATCCGACTTGTCATTTATGTATCCTTTGATGATTTCCTCGCTTTGGGTTTTTAAGAGATTATCTTAGTTTTTGTGGCATGTCCCTCTTTTGGATGCAACGCTACCCTCAGCCATATTGGTCTGAGTCAGCAGGGATACAGTCCCGTAAGGCCGGATATTGAAAAATAATTAAGTTAGTTATTAATGCAAAAAGTGGCATGTCCCTCTTTTGGAGGCAACGCTACCCTCGGCCATATTGGTCTGAGTCAGCAGGGATACAGTCTCGCAAGGCCGATTTAAATTTTTAATAGTAGTTCATTTATAAGTGATAACAAGCCGTTCTTACTTCCCCCAGTTTGATGCTATCTGCCTCAAGGGAAGTTCTAATAAGCTTGAATCCGGTCCTCGCAGGATCTATATACTGAACGAGGCAAGAACTTTACCCAACCACCCTTTTAACCCCCTTCCAGTCAATTAAGGCGCTTTATTGTAACACCTCGCAAAATTATGACCAATATTATAATGACACGTGTCATAAACTGTAAAGATGTGATAAATTGATTTCGAGGGACTAAAGCTGACAAACAAGGAAAAGATATGTGTGGAAGGATTCAAAGTGTCAACATTTGAAAACTATGCCTTTCAACAACTCTACACGATGTTTATACTCCTAAACGAATAAATTATGAAACATATTGTAACATCTGTGTCTGAAATCATTGTAAACAATTCAGTTATCAATAAAACAAAGTTATTTGATCCCAATGTTTGTTTGTTTATGTTTGACATTTTTCATATTTTGACTTGTATTCAATTTCAAACTCTATATCGCTTTCTGGAGAGTTATACGCATACTGGTGCGTAAACGTAATCAGTTTAATGCGAAAAATACTCCGGAACATCAACATATACTTAACATACCTTAAATAACCCTTACATAACTTAGAAATAAGTTTTGAAGGCTTTGGTATGGCAAAAACAAGTTAAATCGCCTACAGGGACTAAATTTGACAAACTGCGAAAGTATGCCAATTTGAACTGTAACAGACATTCCGGAACATGACCATAAGTTAAACATACCCTAAATATCCTTTACATAGCTTAGAAATAGGCTTTGAGGTGTTCGGTGTGCTAAAATAAACTTTTGGGTCATTCAGGGACTAAAAGTATCAAAAAGTGTACAAGTTTGCACTTTTGCGCATAACTTACGTTCTGAAAACATCCGGACATCCAAAAATTTATGTAAGCACTAAAATACTTTATTTTAGTGTTTGGCATGAGAAAAATCCATTCGTCACGCCATTTGGATCGTTTTTCGCGCTTATGCGCATTCCGTCGTAATTAACCGAACAACGCGATCGTACGGCCAAACGAACCGACATCCGTGATATTTTCAAGCATATTTCATGTTCCCTATGTCTTAACATCATTGTGGAGCTTGAAATTGGGTTTTATGGGTGTTAGAAGTGCCGTTACGCAACGAAACAAGGTGCAGGGACCAAAAGTGTAATTCTGCCAAAGTTGATGGCTTACGGACCGTAAGCCATCACCCTTACGGTCCGTAAGCAGGGGCCAGATGCAGAAACTCGTTTTGACTGCTGTTAACAGCCTTTCAACCCCCCAAAGGCCAATGCCACATGTCAATCTCTGGTGGTGGGGGCAAAATGAGTTACCATAACATTCCAACACATGTACGGATGAGATTCGATCACGTTATTCGATAAACGATCCTAACGGTTGTCCATTTACTATAAATACCCAACCCCATTCAACTCAAAACCCACAAATCTGATCTAAATTCTCTAAGTTGAAGTCATTGCTTCATACCTGAGCTATTCGATCAAGTTTTACTAGCGGGGACCCTTTGTAAGTGTTCCTTCGTTCTTTTATCGCTTCTCTAGTCCGAAAGTCAAACTATGTTTGACTTTCTGCGTTGACCCGTTTATGGTTAACACGAAGTTCGGTTGAACTTCATAACGTGAGTGTAATCACGATGGTTATAGTCTCTTGTGACTATACCTACTGATTACCACGTTATCTAGGCTCAGTGACGAGTCGTAGTTTCGGCCAAAATGCGCATTTACGCGTATTTTGTAACCAAACTACTCTTGGGTATCAAAACCATTTGTTTTGATATCAAACCTGTTTTCTAAAATTAGTTAAGCATGTTTTAACATGCTTAGCTCGTCACTTTTAGTTTAGTGCTTATATAGGGTCGTAAGGTAAGCGATCTAAACAATCGCTTATACTTTCGAACCCGACCCGTTTGGACGATCTTTAGGATCCGACCAAACACATTAGGTGACCATAGTATATAGGGAATAACCTTCCGAGGTTATACCTTATGGTCACGACGTTTAGTTAGTTGTATGATAGGTAGTTTATATGCCTTAGGTAAATTACCAAAATACCCCTTTGACTCCAAAATTTATTTTAAGCATATGTAACATAACTTTTGGTATCTAAACTGATTTGGTAACAATATTAGACATGTTAAGGAATATTTTACTTATCATAGGACTAGTTAGGCATTCCGAACGCGTTTTACGCGAACGACGCGTTAAAGTAGCATAAGCTACCTAAACGGGTCGTAATGGGTCGTAAGCACTTAGGTTAGGTTTCATTTTAGTATGTGGGCTTTGTTAAACCATATTACATGAGTTCCCATACTCATTTGGTTTACGAACCCTCATTCTATCCAATCCTCCGATTTAGGTCCGGTATATTAACATAGTTACCTATATTAGGTGCCGTTTGATATCCGTGATCTCTATCATTGTTTGGTTGTTACTCAAGGACTACTAAGCAATCTCAAGTGAGTACATAGACCCCTCTTTTACTGTCTTCCAAACTGTTTTGGGGTGAAAC
This sequence comes from Helianthus tuberosus, assembly GCA_030545235.1. Classification (NCBI taxonomy): domain Eukaryota; kingdom Viridiplantae; phylum Streptophyta; class Magnoliopsida; order Asterales; family Asteraceae; genus Helianthus; species Helianthus tuberosus. Next base: position 43,632,797 of record CM060392.1, read on the forward strand.
ACATGTGCCTACTTGTTACTTTCATGCTTTCCTGTTTTCACATCATATACTTGCTATGTTCATTAGTACAATTATAGTACATGATTTACATTACATTGTTTTGCTATGTATGTTGACCGATAGCATACTTAGTACATTGTTTTACTTTACATTTCTGCTATGTATGTTGACTGATAGCATGCTAGCACATTGATTTACATGACTTTTCTGCTTTGTATGTTAACTTAGCATACTTAGTACATTGTTTTCATATAACATGTTCACATTTGCTATGACATTTGGTTTGCACAAACGGGACTTATATACGTTCATTAACATTAGCTACGCCGCTCGGTAGTAAGTACTGGTACCATAGGACTTGACAAATCCCATTCCTGACATCCCGGGTTTGTTTGGATGTAAGGAATGACTGAATCCGAAAACATTTCTTTTGATAACCTTGACTGAAAGGGTTATCCGACTGTCTCAAGGCTTGAATGTATGTGTTAACTTACCACATAAATGTTTGTATCAATGTAACATGCATTCACTTTGCAAAACATAACTTTTTGATATATTCAAAATACTTTGTTTTGTACATTTCTACATTTGGATTATGTGACAATACTTTACTTACAATACATAACATTTGTTACACATTACTTGACTACATTTGGACTTTTTAACATTTGACATGGTTTATACAAGGACTTTTTGACAATTGGTTTAAACATGGACTTTATACATTGGTGGTTTGTTTAAGTGATTTAAGTAACGAGACGTGTGTAATATGATACAAGCATGGTGGATACGCCGCTGGTACTTCCTATATCTAAGTGCTTGTATGGTATTACATATCGTAGCGTTATTTGAATCATTTCAATTTAGACATATAACATTTTATACAAATAACATATCTTTCACAAGACATTGCTTTACAAACAACTTATTTTATACAACTCAGTTTACTTGGTTATTCATTTAACCATGTATTATTCTTTTATGTATACATATCATCTAATCTTATCGCTTTTTAAATGATTTACAAAACAAAACAATTTACAAGGTTCATGACTAAATTTTATTAAACATTTTCTTAAACTTAAATCATGAATCCTATTTTCACAAACCTATGTATCTCACAGGCATTTTTATGCTGACGTACCTATTTTCACATGTGTTTTCAGGAGCTTTTGCGTAGGATGATGATCGTGACACTAGGGCGAACTGTGCCTTAGAGACTTAAAATAAAGATAGAACTAGTTTAATTATGTTCTGAACTCTTTATTTCCTGTTTTGAGACAATATAACACTCTTGTTTAATAAATAAAATATAACTTTGTATGCCATGGTTGTGAAACAAATAATTCTGTTACAACACTCCCCGACGTTTCCGCCACGTTTTGTTGTCCTACGTGGTCGGGGTGTGACAGAAGAGTTGGTATCAGAGCCAATGGTTATAGGGAATTAGGTTATTAGTAATGCTTTGACCTAGACTATAACCTTTCTAGGACCCCAACACAAATTATCTTGTGTTTAGATTTTTAAAACATGCACTTCACCTATCCTTAGGTGATAACCACAACGGGAACATCAAGTTCGAATCCTCTTTGAAAATTAATCATCTGTTCTAGGATGATTGATTACTAGGTTTTGAACCCTCTATTGTAAGGTTTTGAACCCTCTGTTATATGGTTTTGAACCCCTTTGAGTTTTCAAAATCTCGTCAAGGTTTTGGGTTTTAAATAATGTGAACACGTGCAAACTGGAAGAGTGAATGCCTGTACCTTGGGTTTTCTGTCTAAGGCTAGAGTGTTCGTACAAATCCACATAATCGGACCAGTCACTCTTACCTGGGAACTCTTGGGGTGAGTGATCACTTATAGGCGAGCATGTCTTCGCGATACATTATTTTTGACCCATTTACTTTGATTAGTCACTGTGTGTCGTTTGTTTGCTTTGTGATGCGAACAAATGACCACCATCTTTGCTGTTGTCAATTTTTGTTTCATCTCATTCATTTCATCCAATCATCTCACTCGTTTCCTTTCATGTTTCCTCTTTTAGAATGCCTCCTCGACGCGAAAACCAGATAGCGACTGCCGAACTGGCAGAAATCATTGCGCAGCAAATGGCTGCTGCATTCCCAAACCTCTTTGCTCAATGGAACCAAGCCAGCAACAACAACAATGCTCCATGCAATTTCAAGAATTTTAACTCGGCTAAACCACTCAAGTTTAGTGGTTCTGAAGGAGCGACTGGGCTTCTTCAATGGTTCGAGAGCATTGAGAATACTTTCCGTCACGTGCAGTGTCCTGACAATCGCAAGGTCGAGTTTTCTTCGAGTGTGTTTCAGAAGAGGGCTCTTACATGGTGGAACGGGGTTATGAGAGATCGTGGTGCAGAAGTTGCTCTAGCACAGACTTGGGCTGAACTTAGAGCTCTTATGATGAGGGAGTTTTGTCCTCGTCATGAACTGCGAGCTTTGGAGAGAGAGTTTGATGATTTGAAGCAAGATAGTGGTGAGCATCGGGCGTATACTGATAGGTTTGAGGAGTTGAGTCTGCTTTGCCCAACAATGGTTACCCCACTCGACAAGGCTATCGAAAGATACATCGATGGTCTACCTGACTCAGTACAAGACATCATTACTGGTAGTAACCCTACCACACTCCGTCAGGCGATCGAGTTAGCAGCGACATTGACTGAGTCGCAGGTTTGAAAGGGAAAGCTGCATAAAAAGGGTGACAAGGGTAAGAAGCAGGCGTCTGATAAGGAGGATGGCAAGAAAGGTCAAAACAAGAAGGGAAAGGATTCTGGTTCTTCAAGGGGGTCTAGGAAGCGAAAGGATTCCCAAAACTATGCCGTTACTGCACAGGCTCAAGCTGCACCAAATCAGCCTGCGCAACCACTAGCCAAGAAGCCATATCTTGGCAATGCACCTTTGTGCAACAGGTGTAACGGCCATCACCTACCACATCTCCAATGTCGTCATTGCACTAACTGCGGAAGAAATGGTCATCTTGCCGCTACTTGTCGCATTCCTGTTAACCAGAATCAGGCAGTTCAGAACCAAGCCCAACAAGTTGCTCAGCAACAAGGTCAGGCTGCACGACCTCATTTTCCTCCTGGTTCGTGCTACAATTGTGGGGATCTGACCCACTACAGAAACCGATGTCCAAGACTAGCTAACGCAAATCCAAATCAGAATCAGGCTCAGGCTCGAGGTCGAGTCTTCAACATGAATGCTCAAGAGGCACAAGCAGACAATGAAGTGGTGAACGGTACGTTCTTTATTAATAATCAGCCTGCATCTGTTCTTTTTGATTCAGGTGCCGATAAGAGTTTTGTGTCATTATCTTTTGAGCCATTGCTTCGCGTGTCTAGAACGAAACTAGGAAAACCCTTGACAGTAGAAGTTGCTAGTGGTGAACCCATTGTTCTTGATTCTGTTCTTCACAACTGCCAGTTGAACCTTAACGACCATCTTTTTCCTATTGATCTCACGCCTATGCAACTTGGAAGCTTCGACGTTATTGTGGGTATGGATTGGTTAGCCAAGCATCGCGCAGAGGTAGTTTGTTTTGAGAAGATTGTTCGTGTGCCGCTTTCGACAGGCGAGATCCTACAGGTTCGTGGTGAGAAACCTGTCGGTGGTCTCAAACTCATGTCTTGTTTTAAAGCTCGGAAGTATCTGCGAAAGAACTATGTGGCCTTTTTGGCACATGTCACAGCAGATAAAGGCAAAGGTAAGTCTATCCAAGATATTCCTGTTGTTCGGGATTATTCTGAAGTATTCCCTGAAGATTTACCTGGTCTACCCCCAGCATGCCAAGTCGAGTTCCGTATTGATCTCGTACCTGGTGCAAATCCCATTGCCAGAGCTCCATATCGTCTTGACCGTCTGAGATGCAAGAGTTGTCTAAGCAGCTTCAGGAACTCTCTGACAAAGGTTTTATCCGTCCTAGCTTTTCACCTTGGGGTGCTCCCGTTCTTTTTGTCAAGAAGAAGGATGGATCTTTTAGGATGTGTATCGATTATCGTGAGCTTAACAAGCTTACCATCAAGAATCGATATCCCCTACCTCGCATCGATGATCTCTTTGATCAGTTACAGGGCGCTTCTTATTTTCAAAGATTGATCTACGATCGAGATATCATCAACTTCGTGTGCATGAAGAAGATATTCCCAAGACAGCGTTCCGTACTCGTTATGGGCATTATGAGTTCACAGTCATGCCATTCAGTTTGACTAATGCTCCTACTGTTTTCATGGACTTAATGAATAGGGTCTGCAAGCCTTATTTGGATCAGTTCGTCATTGTTTTTATTGACGACATCTTGATTTATTCTAAGACGCGAGCTGATCATGAGCAACATCTTGTCTTACTTTGGAACTCCTAAAGAAAGAGCAACTTTTTGCCAAATTCTCCAAGTGTGAATTCTGGCTTAAAGAAGTTCAATTCCAAGGACATATTGTCAACGAACAAGGTATTCATGTAGATCCCTCCAAGATCAGTGCGATCAAGGATTGGGATACGCCTACTACTCCTACTGAAGTTCGATCTTTTCTTGGTCTGGCAGGTTATTACCGCCGCTTCATTGAAAACTTCTCAAAGATTGCAGTTCCTCTAACTGCTCTAACTCAGAAGAACAAACCCTTTGATTGGGGATTCAAACAAGAGGAAGCTTTTCAAAACTTGAAGCAGAAGCTTTGCGACGCGCCTGTTCTGACCTTGCCTGAGGGCAATGATGATTTCGTCGTTTATTGCGATGCATCTAAATTGGGTCTTGGCTGTGTTCTGATGCAAAGGAACAAAGTCATAGCATATGCATCGAGGCAGTTGAAGATACATGAGAAGAACTACACCACTCATGATCTTGAGTTAGGTGCAGTTGTCTTCGCCCTTAAGATCTGGAGACACTATTTGTACGGTACAAAATGTGTGGTTTTCACGGACCACAAAAGTCTTCAACATATCTTTAATCAGAAAGAACTCAACATGAGGCAACGACGTTGGGTTGAGCTTCTAAACGACTATGACTGCGAAATTCGCTACCATCCTGGTAAGGAGAATGTCGTAGCCGATGCATTGAGTCATAAGGAACGTACTAAGCTTCATTGTGTTCGTGTTCAATCTGATATTCAAGCTCGATCCGATATCCAAGCCCGCATTTCTCAGGCTCAACAATCTTGTGTTTCACAAGGTTTGATGGATAAGGAATTTCCCTATCACATAACACCTGATTTGGAACTGAAGGACAATGGATCGTATTACTTCATGGACCGTTTGTGGGTCCCAAGCCAAGATAACCTTCGCACCTTGCTTATGGACGAAGCCCATAAGTCTCGTTATTCTGTACATCCTGGCTCAGATAAGATGTATAAGGATCTTCGTATTCAGTATTGGTGGCCTGGTATGAAGAAAGCGATTGCCTTATATGTATCAAAATGCCTTACTTGTCTTAAGGTTAAGGCTGAACATCAACGTCCTTCTGGTTTATTGGTGCAACCAGAGATCCCAGTTTGGAAATGGGAAAACATTACTATGGATCTCATTACCAAACTTCCGCGCACAAAGAAAGGTCATGATGCCATCTGGGTAGTTGTTGACCGTCTTACTAAGTCAGCGCATTTCTTGCCAATCGTGAGGATTTTTCGGCTGACAAACTTTCTAAAATCTATGTGGATGAAATTGTAGCTCAACATGGTGTTCCATTGAACATCATTTCTGATAGAGATGCTCATTTCACTTCTCATTTTTAGAGAACCATGCAATCTGCTATGGGGACCCAACTTAATCTGAGCACAACATATCATCCGCAAACGGATGGTCAATCTGAAAGAACAATCCAGACTCTGGAGGATATGCTTAGAGCTTGTGTGATCGATTTTGGTGGTAGTTGGGATTCACATCTTCCGTTGATTGAATTCTCCTACAACAACAGTTATCACTCCAGCATCAACATGACTCCTTTCGAGGCTCTCTGTGGTCGAAAATGTCGTTCACCAGTCTGCTGGAATGAGATCGGTGAGGCTCAGCTTACTGGACCTGCCCTCATTTTAGAGACAACTGATAAGATCAAGAAAGTTCGTGATAACCTTCAGACAGCTAGAAGCCATCAAAAGAGTTACGCGGACCCAAAACGCAAGCCCTTGGATTTTCAAGTCGGTGATCGTGTATTACTTAAGGTCTCACCTTGGAAAGGTGTGATCAGATTTGGAAAGAAAGGAAAACTTGCACCTAGATACGTTGGACCATTCAAGATCGTCGAAAGAATCGGTAAGGTAGCCTACAGACTTGAGTTACCTCCTGAACTTGGAAATGTTCATCCAATATTTCACGTGTCCAATCTCAAGAAGTGTTTAGCTGATGAGAACCTCCACATACCACTTGACGAAATTCGTGTTGATAAAACACTGAAATTTGTTGAGAAGCCAGTGGAAATCATGGAACGTGAAGTCAAGTGGCTCAAATGCAAGCGCATTCCATTGGTCAAAGTTCGCTGGGAATCTAAATGTGGACCTGAGTTTACTTGGGAACGCGAAGATCAAATGAAGGAGAAGTCTCCGCATCTATTCCCACGAGTTTCCTCTAAATAAATTTCGGGACGAAATTTCCACAAGTAGGGGAGACTGTAACATCTGTGTCTGAAATCATTGTAAACAATTCAGTTATCAATAAAACAAAGTTATTTGATCCCAATGTTTGTTTGTTTGTTTATGTTTGACATTTTTCATATTTTGACATGAATTCAATTTCAAACTCTATATCGCTTTCTGGAGAGTTATACGCATACTGGTGCGTAAACGTAATCAGTTTAATGCGACAAATACTCCGGAACATCAACATATACTTAACATACCTTAAATAACCCTTACATAACTTAGAAATAAGTTTTGAAGGCTTTGGTATGGCAAAAACAAGTTAAATCGCCTACAGGGACTAAATTTGACAAACTGTGAAAGTATGCCAATTTGAACTGTAACAGACATTCCGGAACATGACCATAAGTTAAACATACGCTAAATATCCTTTACATAGCTTAGAAATAGGCTTTGAGGTGTTCGGTGTGCTAAAATAAACTTTTGGGTCATTCAGGGATTAAAAGTGTCAAAAAGTGCACAAGTTTGCACTTTCGCGCATAACTTACGTTCTGAAAACATCCGGACATCCAAAAATTTATGTAAGCACTAAAATACTTTATTTTAGTGTTTGGCATGAGAAAAATCCATTAGTCACGCCATTTGGATCGTTTTTCGCGCTTATGCGCATTCCGTCGTAATTAACCGAACAACGCGATCGTACGGCCAAACGAACCGACATCCATGATATTTTCAAGCATATTTCATGTTCCCTATGTCTTAACATCATTGTGGAGCTTGAAATTGGGTTTGACGGGTGTTAGAAGTGTCGTTACGCAACTAAACAAGGTGCAGGGACCAAAAGTGTAATTCTGCCAAAGTTGATGGCTTACGGACCGTAAGCCATCACCCTTACGGTCCGTAAGCAGGGGCCAGATGCAGAAACTCATTTTGACTACTGTTAACAGCCTTTCAACCCCCCAAAGGCCAATGCCACATGTCAATCTCTGGTGGTGGGGGCAAAATGAGTTACCATAACATTCCAACACATGTACGGATGAGATTCGATCACGTTATTCGATAAACGATCCTAACGGTTGTCCATTTACTATAAATACCCAACCCCATTCAACTCAAAACCCACAAATCTGATCTAAATTCTCTAAGTTGAAGTCATTGCTTCATACCTGAGCTATTCGATCAAGTTTTACTAGCGGGGACCCTTTGTAAGTGTTCCTTCGTTCTTTTATCGCTTCTCTAGTCCGAAAGTCAAACTATGTTTGACTTTCTGCGTTGACCAGTTTATGGTCAACACGAAGTTCGGTTGAACTTCATAACGTGAGCGTAATCACGATGGTTATAGTCTCTTGTGACTATACCTACTGATTACCACGTTATCTAGGCTCAATGACGAGTCGTAGTTTCGGCCAAAATGCGCATTTACGCGTATTTTGTAACCAAACTACTCTTGGGTATCAAAACCATTTGTTTTGATACCAAACCTGTTTTCTAAACATAGTTAAGCATGTTTTAACATGCTTAGCTCGTCACTTTTAGTTTAGTGCTTATATAGTGTCGTAAGGTAAGCGATCTAAACAATCGCTTATACTTTCGAACCCGACCCGTTTGGTCGATCTTTAGGATCCGACCAAACACAGTAGGTGACCATAGTATATAGGGAATAACCTTCCGAGGTTATACCTTATGGTCACGACGTTTAGTTAGTTGTATGATAGGTAGTTTATATGTCTTAGGTAAATTACCAAAATACCCCTTTGACGCCAAAATTCATTTTAAGCATATGTAACATAACTTTTGGTATCTAAACTAATTTGGTAACAATATTAGACATGTTAAGGCATATTTTACTTATCATAGGACTAGTTAGGCATTCCGAACGCGTTTTACGCGAACGACGCGTTAACGTAGCATAAGCTACCTAAACGGGTCGTAATGGGTCGTAAGCACTTAGGTTAGGTTTCATTTTAGTATGTGGGCTTTGTTAAACCATATTACATGAGTTCCCATACTCATTTAGTTTACGAACCCTCATTCTATCCAATCCTCCGATTTAGGTCCGGTATATTAACATAGTTACCTATATTAGGTGCCGTTTGATATCCGTGATCTCTATCATTGTTTGGTTGTTACTCAAGGACTACTAAGCAATCTCAAGTGAGTACATAGACCCCTCTTTTATTGTCTTCCAAACTGTTTTGGGGTGAAACACATGTGCCTACTTGTTACTTTCATGCTTTCCTGTTTTCACATCATATACTTGCTATGTTCATTAGTACAATTATAGTACATGATTTACATTACATTGTTTTGCTATGTATGTTGACCGATAGCATACTTAGTACATTGTTTTACTTTACATTTCTGCTATGTATGTTGACTGATAGCATGCTAGCACATTGATTTACATGACTTTTCTGCTTTGTATGTTAACTTAGCATACTTAGTACATTGTTTTCATATAACATGTTCACATTTGCTATGACATTTGGTTTGCACAAACGGGACTTATATACGTTCATTAACATTAGCTACGCCGCTCGGTAGTAAGTACTGGTACCATAGGACTTGACAAATCCCATTCCTGACATCCCGGGTTTGTTTGGATGTAAGGAATGACTGAATCCGAAAACATTTCTTTTGATAACCTTGACTGAAAGGGTTATCCGACTGTCTCAAGGCTTGAATGTATGCGTTAACTTACCACATAAATGTTTGTATCAATGTAACATGCATTCACTTTGCAAAACATAACTTTTTGATATATTCAAAATACTTTGTTTTGTACATTTCTACATTTGGATTATGTGACAATACTTTACTTACAATACATAACATTTGTTACACATTACTTGACTACATTTGGACTTTTTAACATTTGACATGGTTTATACAAGGACTTTTTGACAATTGGTTTAAACATGGACTTTATACATTGGTGGTTTGTTTAAGTGATTTAAGTAACGAGACGTGTGTAATATGATACAAGCATGGTGGATACGCCGCTGGTACTTCCTATATATAAGTGCTTGTATGGTATTACATATCGTAGCGTTATTTGAATCATTTCAATTTAGACATATAACATTTTATACAAATAACATATCTTTCACAAGACATTGCTTTACAAACACCTTATTTTACTTGGTTATTCATTTAACCATGTATTATTCTTTTATGTATACATATCATCTGATCTTATCGCTTTTTAAATGATTTACAAAACAAAACAATTTACAAGGTTCATGACTAAATTTTATTAAACATTTTCTTAAACTTAAGTCATGAATCCTATTTTCACAAACCTATGTATCTCACAGGCATTTTTATGCTGACGTACCTATTTTCACATGTGTTTTCAGGAGCTTTTGCGTAGGATGATGATCGTGACACTAGGGCGGACCTGTACCTTATAGACTTAAAATAAAGATAGAACTAGTTTAATTATGTTCTGAACTCTTTATTTCCTGTTTTGAGACAATATAACACTCTTGTTTAATAAATAAAATATAACTTTGTATGCCATGGTTGTGAAACAAATAATTCTGTTACAACACTCCCCGACGTTTCCGCCACGTTTTGTTGTCCTACGTGGTCGGGGTGTGACACATATGAAGTCGTTTGAGAAGGAAAATGAAAGTTTACAAGACACGGGCTTTAAACATGTCAATATGTTAAATTACTACCTCTGAGTGACCTTTTAACGAACCCGGGGCTTTGTAACGAGTGATTATACTTTCAAGAATAAGTGACGATAAATTCACAAGGTTTCGATATCGTTTGATATTAAATACGTTAACTATCATGGATAAAGGGTTAAAAGCGTCAACGAGGCAAAACTAGTGTTTTCGGTTATCATTTAACAAGACCAGACCTAACGGAGTTGATTATATTCTAAAGATCATCCATATACTAACTATATGGGTTAAAAGTGCTTGAAATAGAAGTTATTACGTTTTAAAAAGTTAAGGGGCCATTCTTGCCAAGTTTGAAACTTAAAAAGCTGGTAACCCTGGTGCTCGCGCTATGCGACCCTGATCAGGGGGTGCCGTCAGCGACGCGACGGCCTAAAATTAGCAGCAAACATGCACAGGTGCAGGTTCTGCGATTTTCTCCGCCATTGCATACTTGTTTTCGATACCAGGGACTGTGCAAATGGTTTTTACTGCCATGGGGACACTTGGGATCATCTGGTTACTCCTTAGAATAGCTGGATTGATCTTGGGGACTCTCAATTTCCTATATAAAGGCCCTTGCTTTGTTTCATTTGAACTTGCACATTTGAATTTCACTCTCAAACACTTCTTTGGAGCATCATGGTCATCTAGGAAGCCTTCTCAAGTTTAATCTTCGTGCTAAGGACCCTTGTAAGCGTTCTTAGCTCATGTAGTTAAGTTTTTATTAGCTTAATGACCGAAACTCAAAGATATCATAATGATACTTTGACTTTGTGATTAATCACTAACGGTCCAGCCATTATTCGAATTGAAAGTGGCTATGTGTTGGTAATTAAGTAGGTGATAATCCCTCAAAAGGGCACCTCCTAATTATCACGTTTACTTAGTCAATTGTCGGGTCAAAGTTATGAACAGAAAAGTCAAACGAGTCAGTTTTTATAAAATAATTCATAACTGATAATGTAGAAGCTATAAAATACGTTTTATCACTTAAATAACTTGGTAAATAATATAAGAACATGTTTAGGCATGTTCAACCCGACAATTCTGAGTATTAGGCTCGGTTCGCAACTGAAAGTCGCAAAAGTAGACTTTTGCTTTGACTTTCAGTTCTGACCTGAATTAGCCTGGTTTAGTTATACCTTAGGGTTCCCTTGTGACCATATTATATGTTAGCATAACCCTCTGAGGTCATACTATATGGTCCCTTAGAAATCAGAGATCATTTGCATGTTTTCGTTAAATGCTTAAAAATTGACCATTATGCCCTTATGTTATAAAAACGAGATTTTTGAAAATGTGAGCGGACAAAAAGCTTTATTACTAATATATAAGTATGTCATAATAATTTGACATCAGTTTCTAGCCTCAAATAAAAGTTATGCAAGATATCGTAAAACAAAACTTTTTGTTAATTAAATTGCATTTTTAGCATAAATAATATTTAAACCCAATTTTTGGCACCAAACTTGATACCCACTATTGTGATATAATTTTTAGGGATTTTTGGAATTTTTGGTCAGATTTTATACTGACCATAACATGGAGTTCTTGTGTAAATTCGGTAATTGACGATAATGCCCTTTTCATTAATAAAAATGAGTTTTACATGTCATTGACATGCCAAACCTTTTCCTACTGATGTTATTACTAAATAAAATATTTTAAGCATTCAAGACTGATCAAAACTTCAGAATTTTATAAACATCTCAAAAATCGTCAATTACCGACTTTTACGCTAATTAGGCGCATAGTATGGTTTAAAACCATATTTAACGCCTAAGACTTGTTACCTACTGATTTTATAAATAAATTTTCATACTTTAACAGTAAGTAGAACTCAGACTTCCAAATTTGACCTTAAAAATGTGACAACTGTCAAATTTGCATGCATCCGTACAATTAATTAACTATGATTAGTGCCTAATGACTGTGCTGATTTACAATTTATGACTTGAATTGCGTTCTGATTTCTGCATCATATTTACATGTGCTCACATTTCATGCTGTCACATCATTTTTTTCATACAAACTTTAGTGACATAAACGATGCACAAAGCACAGCTAGCACAGTTAGCGGATAACTCAGAAAAATGCTGACGATGTTCAGTACATAGACAGACAGTGTTTTGAGACCCAGTATGAGCCAGAAACCAAGTTCTACACTAGTATAGTGTGTTGGGAAGTGAGGACCATAAAACTGCGTCACTAGGTGATAGTTTGAGTGCTGGAAAGTGCCTAAAACTTACCTAAACGATGCAATCCAGCATTTAAATACATTAATATTATGCAGAAACATGACTAAACGGTCCTGGATACTTTCCTAACTGTCGGGAATTAAAAGTGTCACAAAAGGGTACTTAAAACTCGCTAAACGGAAAAACTTGACACTTTAACGAACCGGTATCTAACCGAACAACCGGACATTACCCGAAACACCAAAGTATTGCTAGAAGCATTGTTTTATTATTTCTAAGCTAGTTATGGTCCCCGAACGCCCTAACACACTGTGTAATGCATAATACACATAAACACCTAAACTAATACATTTAGTTTTTAACTAACTATTTAAATTACCATCAAACTTACACAAGACTCCCTCCCCCTTCCTACTTACGGTTACAATGGGGTGACCCCACCAAGATTTTCCATAATCTTCCATGATCTTTCAAGATTCCTCTAAATCTCCTAATGATCTTCCTTGGATATTCTATAGATCTTGCTTAGATTTTCCTTAGATATTCTATAGATCTTACATGATCTCCCTAGATATTGCTTGATCTTGCAAGATATTATTGGATTTTATTTGATTTATTAGAAGATATGCCTTGCTCTAGTTGCCAAAATATTTAGAGTGATGGTTATAAATATGGCATGAAGATTTAAGAGATCATCACATTTCATCTTCATCACCACACTTCATCTCTCTCCCTCTTCCTCCCCCATTCTCGGCCGACCCCAACACCCCCCACCATCACCATTTTTCATACACCACCCAAGCATTCCAAGGTCATTCCAAGGTGTTAGAAGGTGATTCATGAAGCTTGGTGCTTGTAGAACTTGAAGAACCTCCATCAATTGCTTTTATCCACTCCATTTTCATCTTGTGTTCTTCCCTAGCTTAGAGCTAGTTGTAAGACTCTCTTAACCCTTTAATACTTCTAATTTTGTTGGTTAAAAGATGATATTCATGGATTATATTGTTAAACATTAAAATACATAATCAAGAATCATAAACATAAACTTAACATATGATGAAATCTTGATGAAATAATGTTGTTTAAGTATATGTATAATACTTGTTGTTTACTAGAGATTATGATGTTGATCATCACATGGAGCTTGCCAGATTATGATTAAACACATGATCTAGCAAGTGAGAGGATGATTATATGACAACATAAGATAATCATCTTCATGTGTAAGCATGAACTTGAAAATAAAATGATTTCTTGAAAAATAATGAACAAAGTAAGCTAGTAATCTTGTGGACCTCAGAATAATGGATGGTTTTCCAAAAGAACCAAGTTCAAAATATGATTTTTAGAAGATCTTGGTTCTTACTTAAACGAACACTATTTTTAGTAGTAAAACAAGTGTATAAACACTTATGAAACAAGAAGATCTCACAAAGAAACATTTTTGTAAGACATGTTTACAAGTTGTAAACACCTAAATTCTTTAAGAATGAGATTTTTAAAGAAATAAACACACTTTAAAGGATAACTAGACCTACTAAATACACCACCAAGTTACTACAAGTTTGTAGGATCGTTGTTGGACCCGACTGAGTCGTTCAGAAGAGTTTTATATCCGGTTTAAAGGCGGAATCAGTAAACTGGACTTGAAAACAGCTTTATACTCTTTAATCTGTCACTAATATTGATTTAGCAAAGATTACAACCTGGACAGACTTTGGCAGCACTTCGTTACAGATCTGAAAGTCGCGTACCAAATGAAACAACAACAGCCCTATATATAGTGTGTCTGATTTCGCTCCTAATGACATGTTGTCATTTCGGACGGAATCAGAACCTTCTGATTTCGCTCCTAATGACCTCTTGTCATTTGGAGCGGAATCAGCACCTAAGATCTAAACAACTGTTTCTCGAACCTCGGGCACTGAATATCCTATTCTATCTGATTACATGATACAAGACGAAGTCAATAGACGTAATGCACTAACAGACTCCCCCTCGGATATTGACGAAGTCTTCAGTGACTATTCTTCATCATGACCTATCTTCAGTCTTGATCATTCTGCCTTCTAATTCAAGTTGTAACATTATAAGCATCCATCAATCTTTCTCTCCTATCAGCTTCAGGCTCTCCCTTTCGTCAAGCTTCCGTGCTTTGGGATCGACACCTAGCTTTCCATCTACAAGCCTCTCATTGCTTCAAGCTTGTCTTCAGACTCCCCCTTAGACTCTGCTTTCGGGATCGTAATCTGGACTATCTGCAATCACTCAAACATCTATAAATAACAACATTTTAAACTTCCAGGAATCATAACCTGGCTCTAAAACACTCTTTCTATCAACAATCTATACAAATATAGCAATGTCCAATATCCAAAATCCTCACAGTAAATCATCCAAGTCCAAACTAATGACCTTAGAGATGTCACAAACTGTTTTTGATTTTTGATCTTTAATTCAAGTTTCAAATTAATGAACTTGTTTTATTTTCAGAAACACAATCAGCTTACTTAGATTTTGAAACTCAGCATTTCAGACATAGGTTGTCGAAAATAAAACAGAATCAAAAATCTTTTTGTATTTTTCTGAAAATATAAAGCAGTAAAGAAATATGTACAAACATATTTACAGACAATATTTTTGTTTGAGTATGCGTCAGAGGATCATATCAGTTATTGACAAGTCACAAGTACCGTTGAGCTTAGTTACACATAAAGAATTAAACAATTCACTTAGATTGTCGATATACTGATCCACTTAAATTTTCACACAAACTTTAACTGATTCAGGATACGAATTAGATGTATTAAGAACTTAAACTCATTCATGTGTCCCACCTCTTGAATATACTCCCGTATCCAGATCCCAATATTCAGTCTTACAGATGAATATACCTAGATGATATCTGTAAGGGGAATAAATTATAGTACGAAACCGTGAGAGCTCAGGTCAGAACTTCCGTTCAGCAGAGAGATGACGGCTCGACTTTTCGGTGTGTCCCCTTTAGAGGATCTTTTGTATTACAACAGCAATGACTATCAATTTTATTGTTTCATCAATTTGCTGAGGGCGGCGCTATATTTCAAGCAATGCAGAAAGTATTCTCCGGGGACTAGGCCATTTCTTCCGCAAAATCAGAAGTCCCGGGATAATACCCCAGATATCACTGAGTATAAAGACCTAGTATCTCAGAAAGAGGGACCTTTCAAACGAGATTTCAGGGGTTACCTATATATCCAAGTAGTGTTCCCCACGAAATAAGTAAGTTTGAATTTAGGTTTTTAGGTTTATATCCCGAAAAAGTTTACTAAGTGTATAAAAACCTATCGGCATATCATCAGTGAGACTGTTTAACGCTATTTAATCATTACATTTCTTTAGCATACTGTAACTGTCTACTGATGTACTAACATTTCCTCTTTTTACACAAAAACTCAATTTTTGAATTTTATCATGTTTTTGGCTTTTTCAAATTTTCAAATGTTTTTGTATTTTCTGACAATTTTTCTCCCCCTAAAATGCAAAACCATTTAAAGAAAATTTGACAACCAACACTGATAGCTTTGTCTCGCCATCCATTTTCTGCTTCTCATGCACTGATTTGCAGAAAATAACATACCCCCATGATTTACAACACATTGATATTTACAGTTTGAAAACCGTTTTTCAATCTTGTGAAAGTAATCATGTTTGTTCCGCCGTGAGGGTTTCGGCATATTCAATCAACATATTTTTTTTTAATTTTCTATTTTTAACAAAAATTAACAACAAACATATTTTTGGTTTTTAAAATTTTTCAATTTTTAGGGTTTTTGAAAATATTGTTTATTTATTTACAGAAAAACAAAGAAACTCCCTGTTTCAACCAACACAGGGTCCAGCAGCAGCCTCCTCCTCTTGTTGTGCCAGGCTGCCCCAACCTCCATTCTCACAATCTTCAAATTTGTTGAGCACCTGCACATTCAGACTACTTGATTACTTGAACAATTTAGCCCAGGTCTGTTGTACCTTAGGCATTTCAACACAATAATTTTCATTCAATGCTGGAAACTCTTTGTCATCTTTCACAAAAATCTTTTCAACTTTTACTTCAACTTTTTCATTTTTTACTGAAGTTACTTGTTTCTTAATACTCCATTTTTGACCTTTTGGAGTACCTCTTTTGTAAAAATGAGACTCTTTTTGATCATTTTGTTTTTGAACAACTTTTGGTTTCCAAAACTCTTGTGGTTTTGTCATATCAACAGTTGTTTTCCAACTTTGAGTTGTTCTGACTCTGGGTGTATGAGAATTCCAGGTCTGTCTAGAGTCAAAACTATATGGATTTGACTTCCAATTTTGATTCGAAGCAAACTTTTTTGTGTTGTACCTCCAAGTTTGTTTTGAATCAAATCTGGTTGACCTTTGTCTCACATTCTCAGATTTTCGTTTCTCAACATCAATCTTCTTTTTGTCAACATCCACAGGTTTCAGATTTGGACACTTTCGTGCAAGATGTCCTATCTGATCACACTTGAAACATGTTCTCTTGGACACATCTTTGACCTGTGGTTGTTGTTTTTCCTTTTGGACACAAACTCTTCATTACTAAATTTGAGTTTTTCCTCCTCTTCAAAACTTTTTCCTTGAACAAAACTCATTTTTGTCTGAAAATTCGGAGTTTCATTTCTTTTCCAACTTTGTTTCTTTTTATAACCCAACCCAGCCTTCATATTTTTCTTTTTGTAACCAGGTTTGTTATACGAACCTTTATGACTCTAACCAACAAACTTTGAAATCTCAGATTTCTCAATCTCAACCATTTTGAAAACTTTATCAACCTTTTCTAAAATCACATTTTGAATCGGGAATACAACATCTAAGAATAATTTGTCCGATCCAATCATGGTATAAACCAATCCTTTTGAATCATCATTCAAATTTTTCTCGGATTTTGTGTTTTTCAGATAACTATCATGAAGATTTCCTTCATCTTCATCCTGTGATTCAGATTTACCTGTATCAACCGACTCTTCTTTCAACACACTCTCAACAACTTTACCTACCACCTCTGAATCATGAGAATCATCAGATTTGGAATAGGTTATGTCAATGTTGTCTGGCAATTGGTCTACCATGTTGAAAGCTTTTTCGACCTTTTCATCATCATAAAATGCAAATTTTCCCGGTGGTGGAACTTGATGAAACTCTGAGCCAATGCCTTTCTTGTTTTGCTCAGACTCACCATCTCCCGGTTTTATATTGAAAATACGTTCAAGCACATATGACGACACGTGATAACTTTTTAACTTGTTGTTATCCTGTTCTAGATCAGCAATCTGTCGCTTTAGCTTAGCAACATCCTCAATATAAGAATTAACAACATCTTGTTTTATCGAATACATTCGTTTAAGTTCTTTAGTTGTTTCAGAAAGATAATTCATTCTTGATTGAGCATATTTCATTTCATCTTTCACTTTCTCATATGACTCTTTTGTAATGTGATATGCTAATTTCATTGAGTCATATTCTTTCTTCATCTCCTGACAAGCAATTTCTTTTTCAGAACATTTTTCTGTCATTTTAGAAATATTTTCTTTCAAAACTTCATTTTCTGTTTCAAATTTTTTACATTTTTCTGAAAATTTTTCATCATTTTCTTTTAAAACTTTTTCTTTTTCTAGCATTTCTTTGCATTTTTCTTTAAAAACAGTTTCAATTTTAGTAAATTCAAGATCTCTTGTTCTGAATTGCTCATCTTTTTCAGTACAAGCTCTGCACAGTTCCATGCATTTCTTGCACTGTTCAACAGTTTTCAAGATTTCAGAGTTAGAATTTACCTCAGTGATTGGCACTTCGGTGTTTTCAGCTGCCTCTGTCTGCTTCAACTCAGCAACATTTTGTTTTTCTTCAACACCGACTTCATTACCAACATTACCAACTTCCAAATTCTCATTCTTTACCTCTTCTTTTGTTTTCTTCACCTTTTCTCCAATTTGCTGTTCTTCAGTAACAGCTTTCTTAACCTCTTCATTCACCTCAACTTCAACAACCTCTGCTTTAACCTCTTCAGCAACTTTCTTCAGATTGTTCACCAACTCTTCAACACTCTTCTTCATTCTCTCTTCATCCCTTTTTCTCAGACACGATGTCATAGCATATCTGATCTCCTTTTCATGCCTTTTAGCATATGTGTCATCTTTCAATACATTTCTATAATATTCAGCTCTCAAAGGAATCATGAGAAGAACATCATCAAAGATTATATCTTTCTTTGGAACAACTGGTTCTCCTTCTCTGTTGAAGTAACATTCTCTCTTCTTATCCCATCTTTTGCTACTGACCGCAATCTCATACTCTTCCTGCATTTCATCCATTCTGTTCCACACAATGTTTCTTTCTCCGTAGGTCTTTTCTTCCAGAATCTCTTTTCTAGTCTTCTCTTTGACCTCAGCAACAACATCTTCTTCTTTGTTTTTATTTTCATCTTGAATCTCAGCAACAATAACAAACTTTCTTTCCTCTGTTATAGCTTTGCCATGAGCTGTTTTTCGAACACTCTCCAAACGATCTTCTTCTGGACATATCTCAGACCAATCAAAACCTCATCATCTTGAATTACAAAACAAGCTCTAGATTTAGGTTTATCTTCAATCATCTTAGGCTCTTCTCTGCTTCGATGATAAATCGCCTTTCGATAATAGTCATCGTTGAAAGGATGTTCATTTCCTTCAGCAACTTCAGAGTTTCTGCATTCTCTTTTGAAATGACCCTTTTGTTTGCATCTGAAACAGGTCACTTTGGATTTGTCGAATCCAAGCTTCGTTGACGCACCTCCAAGAGATTGTTTCCCAGTAATTTCCATATGTCTCTGAGCTCTGCGAATGCAGCTTGCCAAACACCAACGGATATCAATGAGTTCCATCTCTTCTGGATCAATCTGGTCGTAGTCTTCTTTGGTTAACTCTGAGTTTCCAATTTTACCAGCTACAAGACCTTCATACGATTCCAAAACAGATGCAAGGAAACTCATTTGCTGCTTAGCTGCATTGATGCTCATCGCCGGAGAATTTTTCAACTTAAGAGCAATGTTGCATAGAATCTCCTCAGTTTCATCAGGATTTGATTTTGAAGATGAATAATATCCAGAATGATGACTTGTTGAAGTTGTTTGAGGTTCTTTCATCTTTTCAACACTGAATGCTGTCTTTGGTGAACCAACACCTTTCTCCGAAGGTACACTGCCTTTGTAGTATAGACCAACATTCTGTTGATGTGAAGAACCAGTCATCTTGCTTTGCTTTTGTAGCTCCAGATCATGACTCTCTATCTTTTCAAACAATGCATCAAGAGAAATTGTATCATATATAGCATCATTTTTCAAAATAAACACAAACGTTTGCCACTGATCAGCTCGTGGTAACGCTTCAATCACTTTATCTATAATTTCCTCTCTTGTTTTCACAATCTCAAACCTCTCAAGTTCAATTTTTAAATGACAAAATCTCTGAATCATTTGCCTCACTGTCTCTCCTTTTAAACTATCAAACAGATCAAATTCTTTTTTAAGTAAAGCAATTTTGTTCTTTTTTATCTGTTTACCCCCCTCAGCTTTAACACGTAAAGCTTCCCAGACTGATTTAGATGATCCATCATGATTTAGCAACGCAAAAATATCATTTCTGATTGCAGACTGGATCAAAGCAATCATTCTTTGTTCGGCAGCAAACTCAGATTTATCTTCTCTTGATAACTTCTTGAATGTAAGTTCTTCTCCTTTATCATCTTTTGGCCGTTCATATCCAAACTCTAAGCAAAACCAGCTTTCGTGAGCATACGCTTTTGCCCAATTAAGAAAACATTCCTTCCACCAAGTATAATCTTCAATGCTCTCCAGAGTTGGTGGCTTTGAGTGCGTTCCATAGAAATTATCATGCTTGATGTTCTCATTGATCGCTTTCGTGATAGTTTTTGGTGTAACATTTGTAACCTCGGACGATTCGGATGTGAATGCGTTGAAAAATGTGTTGTAGAATTCTTCAGCCATGATGTAAACCTGAACAAACAATCAAACAAACACAATCAGTACAATTACTATCAAATATTCTGAAACAATACTGACACTCGATCGTCTTGAAATAATCTTGACACAAAACACTTTGAAGCGAAATCTGTTTGAAGAATGTTTGGAGCGGAATCAACAAGTTGAACACTTGGAGCGGAATCTGTTTGAAGACAGTTTGGAGCGAAATCTCAGATATTGTATCCAGGAGCGAAATCAGCAAGACACAATTAGGAGCGGAATCAGAATATGATATTCAGGAGTGGAATCAGATTTTCAAGCAGTTGGAGCGGAATCACAACCCAACTTTCAAACATAACAACTTGGAGCGGAATTAGCCTTTTGGAGCTGATCTAGGAGCGGAATTAGGACCTATCCAGTTCGAACGGAATCAGATCGGGGGTCAATTTTGTCCATTTTTAGTCCATATTTTAACATGAAACTTTCAAGGGTTTGTCTATGTCCAATTCCGAGTGCACTGTGAAAATTTGAACCAATTCGGACCATGAAATCCTGTTCGATTGAAGAAAGAAGGTGTAGAAACGAGAAATTTCAATGAAAATCAGCTGTAAACTGCAAAAACTCTTCCAACTAGCTCTGATACCACTTGTAGGATCGTTGTTGGACCCGACTGAGTCGTTCAGAAGAGTTTTATATCCGGTTTAAAGGCGGAATCAGTAAACTGGACTTGAAAACAGCTTTATACTCTTTAATCTGTCACTAATATTGATTTAGCAAAGATTACAACCTGGACAGACTTTGGCAGCACTTCGTTACAGATCTGAAAGTCGCGTACCAAATGAAACAACAACAGCCCTATATATAGTGTGTCTGATTTCGCTCCTAATGACATGTTGTCATTTCGGGCGGAATCAGAACCTTCTGATTTCGCTCCTAATGACCTCTTGTCATTTGGAGCGGAATCAGCACCTAAGATCTAAACAACTGTTTCTCGAACCTCGGGCACTGAATATCCTATTCTATCTGATTACATGATACAAGACGAAGTCAATAGACGTAATGCACTAACAAAGTTTTTGTGAAAGACCAAGTTCGTGTTGTTATGTATATTGCATGATTTTGGCACTTGGTAAGTGTAGGTTGATTGTTGATTGTTGGTGATGGTTTTAAAAGAAAATGATATGCTTTGATAGCATGGACATCTCCATTTTTAGGGGAAACTATGGCAAAATTTTCTAAAAATATAAACACTTAGAAAAATATTTTCTAAACAAATATTTACAAGTGTGTTTAACTATGGTTTTCAATATAAACTTTGCCATAGACTTTGTAACAAAATACAAGTATTGGAGGTTGGTTTTATAAATAAAAATGGGTGAATATATATTTAAAGTATATATAAATATTAAGACACTTGTGTGATTATTTGTATACTCGGTGAAATAGTTATATTATTTTAGGGTAAAATAATATAACTTAACAAAGTACCATGAAATTTACTATCTAAAATAATACCAAAAATGACAAGGAATAAACATATAAGTTACACACATAATATCGTGAAACCGGACACAAGAACGTAACTTATAAAATATTCCGGAAAATACTGTTACATATATATTTTTGGCAAATATTATTTTGGGTACAAGAAACGAAAATATGATTTTTGTAAATATTACAAAGTTGTATCATATTTTTGGACAAGGAGAAATATATTATTTTTGGAAATAAAAATATATTTTCCTAGTATATTTAGAAGATATATGATTTTTGGGAAAAATATATATTTTCTGGACAATACATTATTTTTGGGACAAAATGAGTTTACAAATATATTTTCTAAAGTGAGACTTGGAAATATATTATTTCGGAAATTTCAAATACAAGAATACGAATACACATGTATGAGATACCCCCATCCTTGGGAAGGAAATACGAATATAAATACTTGAGAAGTATCGTTACAAAATATTGTTTAACAATTATTCCAAAAATTCAATAAATGTAATTTAAGTTAAAATATTTATTATTTTAACGAATCATTATATAACTTGGAATAATGATGAAGACACTTGGAAACGTAACTCAAAGGCACTAATTAATACTAAGTCAAGGCACGACCGCTCGTCTAATAAGACCATAGTACATTGTAGGTAGTCATGTACACCAGAGGACACTTTGAGTTACAGGCGGATTCAAGGAACGCAAAACAGTGAGTTCATGTCCCCCTTTTCTCTAAACTGTTTTGTTTATTACTTCGGGGGTGAAATACATGTTACAAAAGGATTACTTACAATACAATTGGTATGGTTAGCCTAGGAAAGAACCATAGATCATGTGAATGGGTAGGCGTATACTAGAGGCCATCAATCCTCTTGTAGGACCGAGGGGCATGAGTGATAGATCTATTTGGGTGTTGTGAGCCCCATCCATGAGTCCGCCGAATGGGCCATGAGGTGACTATGTCTTACAGCCAGAAGCCTGGTACAAAGTCTGCTAGGTTTGAGTCTTCCTGCACCATGTCACGTATATTAATGTATTAGCTACACATTAATTGATCTGTTTCCTTGTTGCTTTCATACCGGGACTTACAAACTTACATACATACTTACAACGATTTCAAAGGTTTATACATACACTCAAATGAACACATGAACTCGCTCAACTTTTGTTGATGTTTTCAAACTACATGTATTTCAGTGAATTTGTAAGTGGATCTGGCTGGCGTTCGAAGTTTTTATGCTGCGTTAGAAATAAAGATGTCATCCATGGTCTTTGGGTTTGGTTAGTGTGTCTTATTCCTGGACGAGACACGGTGTTATTCAATATCTTTGACGAGTCCTTAATGAACTTATGCACAAATTGTACGGTTTGTAAAACTTGAATTTGAAGTCTACGTTTTAAAACAATGTTGTTATGTTTTGAACTTATTTAATGGATGACAAACCTATGGTTTTATCATATAGTTGATGTTATTATTGAATGCAATGATATTAAAAAAAGTCACACCATAATCACGCTTCCGCAAAAGTCAGGGTGTGACAAAAAGCATATGTGAAATGACCAAAATGCCCCTACGGTGCATAGTTTGGCCATAAATGATAAACCTCACATTTGTATGATATCTTATTGATGTGACTTGATAAAATAAATATTTTTACTGAATATTTTAGACCAGAACCTCAGTTTGCTATTAAACCTCTTTTATAAACTTTAAAATGACCAAATTACCCTTTCGGGGCTTAAATAGGTTTTAAATTCGTTTTGGGCATAATTGAAGATATCCTACTGATATCACAACATATTTTAAGCATAATAACTTATGGAACTTGTACATGACTCATTTGATTACCCGTTATGCATATACGCGTTCGGTACGGTTTATGTAACTAGTTTACATAAATTAGCCGAAACGGATCAAACCTTATCATTTTAACTTCAAAATCCAGAATGTATTTAGTTTACCCATTTTATACAAGTCTTCATACTTGTTGGGTCTAAATCACATTCCAATCCGGTCATCGTTTAATCTCGCGTTTCGTACCGTAAACTTTTCTTTAAAAACTAACCGGTCTAAGATACAACTTAAATGAGACCCGTTAGGAATCTAATAGGTTATTAAAACCTTCGTTCCAGATTAGGAGCCTAGTAAAAGCAACCTACACTTGCTGATTAGAATATACGGCTGAGAATAAATTACATTTTTAGCTCAGGTAAATACTGTTAACTAATTTTCCCTTATACGGGCTTGGGATACGGTAAATTATTACCGCTTGGTCGGGTATTGAATATTTAATTGATTAGTGGTTAAATCATTGAGATAACCCGTTTTAATCTATTTTGTTTGATGCAAAGCATTTGGGGGTTAATATGACCATGTCCTGGATATCCTCGGCTCATTCATTTGAAATGGCCACGACTTAAGCACTGGGTGTAGGCATACACCTGACAGTTGCGTATGTAAAACGGTATCTCACTCGTGAGGAAACTTCTTGTGGGCTTATACTAGTGGTGTGTCTATTAATCTTGTCTCGGCTTCTAACCCGGGCCCTGAACGTACGATAAACATGTAAATCTGTATACAAGATTATTTTACATAATTGCCCGTCGTTATAAAAGATTTTATACATTGTGCATCCAAACCAATTTTATAAACACTTTTCAAAAGAGTCAGTTAATTGTATTTACCAAGGTAAACTGACGTATTTTTCAAATAGATTAAGTGCATGTACTACGCGAAATTGGCTGGAAGCTCTTGAGTATTAGTTAAAGAGTCTTGCAAGCTCTTAATACTTAAAGTCTGTCGAACAATATTTTACTTCATGTTTTAGATCCGCCTGTGGATCCACTTACAACCGTTTGTATTATTATTTTCTACCAAGACTTCCGCTGTGCATTAAACTGTGATTATTTATCTATGATGATATCAACTACATCACGATACTCCTCACCGGGCCCACCGGTAATACGTGGAAATATCTATCACACCATGTCTTTTGCGGAAGCGTACGATGTGTGACTAGTTTGTTATCATTGCATTCAATCATAATAGACAACTACATGATCAAAACGATGTTCATCCATTCATGAAAATTTGAGTATTACAAATACTCGTTATTTAAGTTTTAAAAACACAACCTTCGTCTAGGTTACAATTCAACAAAAGTGGATGACATCTAAACTTGAAGTCTACTTCTAGCTATGACACTTGCGCCCAAGATCCATCCTGTCACCTGAAATACATGTAATTTTGGAAAACATCAACATAAAGTTGAGCGAGTTCATGCATTTTTGTATTTCACGTTTGTATACTTTGTATGAAAACATAGTGTGTGTCATGTATAATTCAAGTTTTCATATATAAATCAAGTATTCATGTGTACACCACGTACTCATGTATAATTCAAGTTTTTCTTGAGTACCCCACGTACTCAAGTATAATTCCCGTTTTCTTGAGTACCCCACGTACTCAAGTATCATTCAAGTTTTCTTGAGTACCCCACGTACTTCAAGTATAAATCAAGTTTTCTTGAGTACCCCACGTATTAAATGATTGTTTATACAAGGACATTAAGGCACGTGAGGACATAGGGAGCATTAGTATATTCTTCTTCAAGGCATGTGAGGACATAGGGAGCATTAGTGTTTTCTCCCTCAAGGCATGTGAGGACATAGGGAGCATTAGTGTTTTCTCCCTCAAGGCATGTGAGGACATAGGGAGCATTAGTATTTTCTCCTTTAACTGTGTCGATTACCCTCGACTGTGTCAATTTCCCTTGACTGTGTCGATTACCCTCGACTGTGTCGATTAACCTCGACTGTGTCGATTAACCTCGACTGTGTCGATTTCCCTCGACTGGGACACCGAAGCACTCAAGAGGTCACATAAGGACCATGAGTGGGGCTCGGCCGTACCCGTTAGATCTAACCCTCGTCCCTAATTAAGTATTAATGGCATCTCAATATCTAGTTTAAGCTCACATGATCTAGTATTTTCTAGGCATTTCTTAAAGCACATCATACTCGGTACTCATTCTCACCAAGAGTGCTTCTCGTATTTTTGTATTCTCAAATCATATTGCACTCGGTACTCGTTCTCACCAAGAGTGCTTCTCGTATTTTTACCATTTGTAAAAATTGTAATATGTGTAACATGTATTTCACCCCCGAGAGTTATAAAACCAAAAACAGTTAAAGAAAAAGGGGGAGCATGAACTCACAACTTTGCGTTCCTTGCATCGTAAACTTCATCGGATTTTGCTCATAGAGCGTCGTGACCTAAACGTGTTTTATTATCGTTAGTCACTAGACTTGTAACGCACAAGTACAAGTCACTATCTTTTATGTATGTATTTTTGTGTTAAAAATAATTTATATTTTTAACTAAGTGACTTACTTATATCATTTTCTTTAACATATAACACGTTAGATCGTTCTCAAATAACCTACCCGACATTTAGACACGCAAATTACTACTTATGTCGTTTCAGCTTTAATATATATGAACTGGGCTGTTTTCGGACATTTAAATAAAATGGTTAACTTATTCCAAAAATTCCCAAATTTTTACAGAACATCTTAAATGATCCAAAAATTTTTGTGTAAGAACATCGGGGTCCAGTTCATTACCAATATTTTATAAGAATTTATTTTCCGGACTGCAATCAGATTTGTCGCTTTCTGATTGCAGTTTACGAAATAATTCATTAAAAATTAATCGTGAGTCCGATTTACGAAATTCCAGTGGGAGAATTACAAATACATCAGTGGTCAACTATGGTATAAATTTCGTGATCAGACTCCACACAGAATACAAGTTATGACAGAAAACAGGATGCACATTTTCAGCAGCAAAAATGCAGCTCTAGCTGCTGTTACGAAAAGACACTTTAAAAATAGTAAACGGAGTCCAAAAATTATGATTCCAGTGCCATTAGAACCGTATTTCATAATACATAAATATAGACTTCAGAAAATACATTTTTCGTTAAGTTACGGTGTGGTTACAGCCTGTTAAAGTTGGCTGAAAATACAAATCAGCATGCTGTTTTTAGTTTAAAGGTTACTAAAACGCACACATACGACCGCCATACTTTCTAATAACGATTTATCTCATAACGTAAGTCATTTACAACAGATTATTGTATATATACTCAGATTTATCATGATTACTTCATCATTTTAACCATACTTTGTCACTAATGTTGGTTTATGTTCAAGACTTGTTTATGTTCTTAGAGTTTCTTAATATTTCACAATCTTTTCACTATTAACCATCAAAAATATGAAGAAGATGAAGATCTAAGAAACTTACTACTAGCACAAGGCTAGGGAAGAACAAGAGAAGAAATGAGGTGGATAAAAGCACTAGAGAGAGGTCATTCCAATTCCGTTGCTTACAACCTTCCTAGTTAGGCTCCATACACCTTAGAATGTGCTTAGAATGGGTGGAGATGGATTGAAAATGGTGGTAGTGTGTGGGACTATGGTGGCCGTAGGTATGGTAGAAAGATGGAGGATTTTTGGTGAGTTGGAGAAGATGAAATGAATTAGAAATGGCCTTGTGGTTAAATAGAATGTTCTTCCAACAAGTGTGTAACCATTGGATTATATGTCTTCTTAGTACATGGCAATATCTAATAAATTAATCAACAAGATCCACTAAATAGGCCATGAGGCCGATTTCAAGCTAGTGGGGGGGGGGGGGGGTCTTAATGTAAATATTAACCAAATAGTTAGATTATCATCCAAAGCTAAGTATTTAGTTAGGTTACTTAGTTGGTAGATATTTTAGTAGGTGCTTGGGTGTTCAGGGATCATAACTAATTCAGAAAAAAAATAAGAACAATGCTTCTAGCAATATTTTTATGTTCCGGGTAATGTCCGGTTGTTCGGTTACATACCGGTTCGTTTAAGGTGCTAAATTGCACCGTTTAGTGTCTTTTATGTACCCCTTCTGTACCCTTTCTATTCCCGACACTTAGGGAAGTATTCTGGATGATAAATCATAATTTCTGCATAATATTTCAGTGTCATATTGCTGATTATAGCTGAATTTAAATAAATTATGCGCTTAAAGTGCGTTTCGGGTGCTATTTAGTGCGTAATTTAGCTTCCGGAATGCCTATATTAAAACCCTTGTATGTACTCTTGGGTTTTAATGCATTCTTGACGTTGTGTGACAACCCTCAAATTCCATGTATTTCGTACAATTTATTAATGATAATTAAAGTGCTTGACGACTGTGTGGAATTACCTAACTGCTCTCTGATTACTGTGTTATACTTACATGTGCTTGTTAACATACTAGTAGTGTACAAAAAAGTCATTAAATAGTCCGTTATGATTTCCTAAGTATTAGAAATTAAAAGTATTACAAAAATATATATATAAGGCACCTTACGGATTAATTAAGCACTTTAACGGAACAGTGTCAAACCGAACAACCGGATTTTACCCGGAACATAAAAATATTGCCAAAAGCATTGTTTATGCTTTTCTGAGCTAGTTAGGGTCCCCGAACACCCTAACACACCTTGTATTAAACAACACACTATTGCACTAACTAAACATCTTTGGATTTCAACTAAATTGTAACCTTACCATTACAACCCAACCCTATACCCCCCCCCCCCATCTTGACAGTTGTAAGAAGGTGGGACACACCCACCATTCTTTGATTTTTTTATGAAGATTTGTTGAATATCTTGGAGACACATTGTATGTTGGGTAATGTGATTAGTGGTTTATAAACAAGTCCATGAGTCTTGATCCTTCATTTCATCACACACCAACTTTAGCAAACTCTCTCCCTCTCCTTTCCCTTGTTCGGCAGCCACCTTCCACCATACTACCAGCATCATCAAGCTCTTTTTCAATCATTCCTCATACATACAAAGGTGTAAGAGGTCCAACAACGAAGCTCGGTGCTCTCGGAAGTGGAAGGACCTTCTCCATTCGCTATTAACCACCACATTTCTTCACTCGAACTTCCCTAGCCTTGAGCTAGTGGTAAGAACTTAGATCCGTTCATTCTTTATGTTATTTAAGTGGTTAATATATGTTTGATGATGAAAATCCATGAACACTAAAGAACCATGAACAAAGTCTTGCATATAAACTAACTTGTAATGAAATATTGATGAAACATGATGAAGTGATGATAAACTGAAGTTGTCTTGATTATGTTACTGATTTACTTGCTGATCTACTTGTAATATTAATGTTTGATGTTGTTGTGATCACTAAACATGCTAACGGAATCAATCGAACGCGCTTTAGAGTGTTAAAGACTGAAAACAATAGGCTGTTTAATGATTTCAGCCAACTTCAGTTGGCTGTAACAGAACCGTAACTTAATGAAAAATGTATTTTCAGAAGTCTAGGGTTATGTATTATGAAATACGGTTCTAATGGCACCAGAATCATAATTTTTGGACTTCGTTTACTATTTTTAAAGCGTCATTTTGTAACAGCAGCTAGAGCTGCATTTTTCTGCTGAAAATATGCGTTTTGTTTTCTGTCATAACTTGAGTTCTGTGTAGAGTTAGATCATGAAACTTGTACTGTAGATTACCACCGATGTATTTGTAATTTTCTCACTGGAATTTCGTAAATCGGACTCTCGATGAATTTTAAATTAATTATTCGGTGGACTGTGGTCAGAAAAAGATAAATCTGAGTTCAGTCCTGAAAATGAATTTTTATAAAATATTAGTAATGAACTGGACCCCGATATTTTTACACAATAACATTTGGAACGTTTAAGACATTCTGTAAAAATTTGGGAATTTTTGGAATAAGTTAACTATTTTATTAAAATGTCTGAAAACAGCCCGGTTTTGAATATTTATGCTGAAATGACATAAGTTGTAATTTGCGTGTCTAAATGTCGAATATGTTATCTGTGAATGATCTAACCTGATTATGTGTCAATAAAAGTGTTAGGTGCATTATCGTATGTTTGTTTATGAGTGGGGAATGGATGGGAAGTTTATATGGGCATGAACCGTTAAAGTGATGCATGTTATGTGATAGATACGTGTAGTAATTTTGTGCTCTATTTAAAAATCACTAAATGACTAACTGGTAATCATATTAGGACGTGATTGACCGACCTTGACTGTTAGCTATATTTGAGAATCTAACCGAGCAAACCGAGGTGAGTTCACACTTTCTACAAGGCATGGGATTCCCGGTGGTTTGGGAATGGGTTAAAGAATTTAAAACTAAATCTACATATCCCCTTGGGAAGATATATATGGCCATCCTCCATAGGTAGGATGCCATTATTAATCCTACGAATTCTCCTGGTGCAGAATACGTACGTTCGTCCTCCTGGTGTAGGACAACAACCTTAAAAACTAGCTAGACAAAACTCTATCAATAAGTCCCTCTTCATTATATCGACTTAATCGCCGAGGCCAATGGCGAGCGGGTCATTAGTTAATAGCGCTATTAGGTTTAACAAACCTCACACCGTGCCGGTCGGACGGGCGTGTACTAATGGACTATGGCAGACTATCAGTGATGATAGACGCTGATATAGGGCATAACTTATTTGCGTAGTAGTCGATATCATACCGTCTAGTAGTTCACACAGGGAAAGCCCCCACTGATTATGGTTATGGTTTGGGTAATGAAAAAGGAACTGGTTAAACATACTTTCAACTATGGGGTAACCCCCATGGCAATTAAGCCAACGAAAGTCAAACCACGTTTTTTCAGAAACAACTTAAAACTAAACAACCAAACGTGAACTCACTCAACTTTGTTGTTGACTCGTTGTTACATGCCTTACAGGTCGCTAAACGCTTGGAGCTTGCACGAGGAAGGAGTCGTTGTGGTGTACGGACTGTTATGTTTCGTGCTTATTATTTAAATCCTTATGAACTTATTAATCTTGCGTTTTGAACTTTAACTTATAAACTATGGACTTATGCTTTTGGATTTACTTTTATGATTCCGCTGTTTAAACTCAACATGGTTAACTAGCTTTGGTCACCAATCGTATTGTGGTTGGTCTTATTTACTTAATTACGATGTTCAATATGATTATTGGCTCGATCCTGGTCACGTCACGCCTCCAAGCGGTGGTACTCCGCATGGTGGATTTTGGGGGTGTAACAGATTGGTATCAGAGCCATTGGTTATAGTGAACTTGGTTTTAAAAAGGGGAAAAGCTTTTTGATAAAACCAGACTATAACCTGTACAGTGCTCAACGATCCACAACGACGCTTCGCTCCACATGCAAGACTCGACACCATAAGTGGTATGATTTATGTTATATTGTCGGTTAGATAGTTCTCACATTGCATTAGATAATGTGATAATTGCTATTTGAACCTTGTGTGCTTACTCTCTACTGTCGTCCCACACTTACGCACTTTCACGACACTTTTCTCACTTACGTTGCTTCATTAAGAAGATCATGAGCGGACGCGGAGGACGTATCAACCTCACTCAAGCCCAGTTGACGGCTTTGATCAATGAACGAGTCGCTGAGGCACTCGCAGCTAACCCTGCAGGAGGTCAACATGCTCAACCTCCTGTGTGCACATTCAAAACCTTCATGGACTGCCGACCCACTACTTTCAGTGGCACTGAAGGAGCTGTAGGCCTCCTCCACTGGTTTGAGAAGCTCGAGTCTATCTTTGAGATGTGCGAATGCCCTGAGGCTCGTAGAGTGAAGTATGCTACTGGTACTCTTGAAGGAATAGCGCTCACGTGGTGGAACACTCAGGTTCAGATGTTGGGGTTGGTTGCTGCTAATGCCACCCCATGGAACAATTTCAAGGAAATGATCAAGGAAGAGTATTGTAGCCGTGATGACATCCACAAACTAGAGGTGGAGTTTTTCAACCTGAGAATGATGGGGTCTGAGATTGAGGCGTATACGAAAAGGTCAAATGAGCTGGCCATCTTGTGCCCTACCATGGTGGACCCTCCCATCAAACGAATTGAGTTGTATCTCAAGGGCCTTGTACCAGAGATTCAAAGTCACGTGACTTCTGCCAACCTGGGTACCATACAGCAAATCATCAAGTTGGCCCATCGACTCACTGACCAGGCGGTGGAGCAAAACAGGCTGCCCAAACGAATCAGTGCCACAGCTACTTCTGATGCACCTACATACAACAAGCGAAAATGGGATGGGAACTCCAGTAAGGGTTCTGCTTCGGTTCAGTCTCAGCAGCGAAAGACTGATGACTACTAGAGTCCTGGTCAGCAATCTTCTGGTAATAAAGGACAGGGTGGATACCGAGAAAACCACCCCAAGTGCAACCGGTGCAACAAGCATCACAGCGAGCAGTGCAACAAAGGTCGATGTCAGAGATGTCACAAGCTGGGCCATGAAGCTAGGGATTGCAGGAGCCCGCGTCCTGCAAATCAGAATCGCCAACAACAACAACAAGCTCCACAGAACCACCAACAGCAGCAACAACAGGGCAATAAAGGATGCTTTCAGTGTGGCGCTGAAGGCCACTTTAAGAGGAATTGCCCCCAACTGAACCAGAATCAGAACAACAACAACCAAGGAAACGGGAACCACAATGGGAACAACAATGGAGGCAACAATGGAGGCAACAATGGGGGAAACAACAATGGTAATGGAGCAAGGGGTCGTGTGTTCGTGATTGGTCAAGGTGATGCAAGGAATGATCCCAACGTTGTGATGGGTAAGTTTCTTCTGGACGACTTCTTTGTTACTGTTTTATTCGATTCGGGTGCCGATACTAGTTATGTGTCCTTAAAAGTTAGCCAAATGCTTAAGCGCACTCCAACACTTCTAAACACCAAACACACGATAGAGCTAGCAAATGGTAAAAGTCTTGAAGCCACACACGTAGTTAAAGGTTGTAACCTCGCCTTAGCTGGTCAGACTTTCTCTATCGATCTTATTCCTATCACACTTGGTAGTTTCGACGTCGTTATTGGGATGGATTGGCTATCTCATCATCAAGCGGAGATTGTTTGCAAGGAGAAAATCGTCTGCATTCCTCATTCTGGTGAGGAACCCCTCGTGATTCATGGCGACAAGAGTGGTGCTGTCGAAGGCATCATCTCTTTCCTTAAGGCCCAGAAGTGTTTGCGAAAGGGCCACACTGCCATTTTAGCACTCGTTACTGACACATCAACGGAAGAGAAGCGAATTGAAGACATCCCTATTGTACGTGATTTTCCTGAGGTATTTCCCGAGGAATTACCTGGTCATCCGCCTCATCGCCAAGTTGAGTTTCAAATCGAGCTAGCTCCTGGAGCAGCACCAATAGCTCGTGCGCCTTATCGTCTAGCCCCATCGGAACTTGAAGAACTGTCCACGCAATTACAAGAACTCTTGAAAAAGGGTTTTATACGACCTAGCTCTTCGCCCTGGGGAGCTCCAGTGTTATTCGTGAAGAAGAAAGACGGTACCTTCAAGATGTGTATTGACTACCGCGAACTTAACAAGGTGACCGTGCAGAATCGTTATCCTCTCCCACGTATTGACGACTTGTTCGACCAGTTGCAAGGGTCGAGCTATTACTCTAAGATTGATTTAAGATCGGGATACCATCAGCTGAGAGTCCGAGATGAGGACGTCTCCAAAACAGTATTCAGAACTCGTTACGGCCATTACGAGTTTCTGGTTATGCCGAATGCACCTGCAGTCTTCATGGATCTCATGAACCGAGTGTGCAAGCCTTACCTGGATAAGTTCGTTATTGTTTTCATCGATGACATCCTGATCTATTCTAAGAGTCAAGAAGAACACGAGCAGCATCTACGACTTATGCTGAAACTTCTTCGAGCAGAGCAACTGTATGCCAAGTTTTCGAAATGTGACTTCTGGCTTCGCGAAGTCCATTTTCTAGGCCATGTGGTAAACAAGGATGGAATTCATGTTGATCCATCCAAGGTTGACTCGATCAGGAACTGGCCTGCACCTCGTACACCAACAGAAATCCGCCAATTCTTGGGTTTGGCAGGATATTACAGAAGATTTATCAAAGATTTCTCCAAGATTGCGCAACCTCTCACTTCACTGACTCAGAAAGGTGTCATCTATCATTGGGGTGATGCACAGGAGTCCGCATTTCAGCACTTGAAAGATAGACTTTGTAGCACGCCTATCCTCTCATTGCCCGAAGGCACAGATGATTTTGTAGTTTACTGCGATGCTTCCATCCAAGGACTTGGTTGCGTGTTGATGCAACGTGACAAGGTCATTGCCTACGCATCACGCCAACTCAAAGTTCACGAAAGAAATTACACTACTCACAATCTGGAGCTGGGAGCAGTTGTTTTCGCACTTAAGATATGGAGACATTACCTGTACGGTACCAAGTGCACCATTTACACCGATCACAGGAGTCTCGAGCATATCTTCAAGCAAAAGGAGTTAAGCATGCGTCAACGCCGATGGGTTGAGCTCTTGAACGATTATGAATGCGCTATCAAATATCATCCGGGCAAGGCCAATGTTGTGGCCGACGCCCTCAGCTGAAAGGATACTATACCTAAGCGTGTACGTGCGTTACAGCTTACCATTCACTCTAGCCTTCCCGCTCAGATTCGTGATGCTCAGGTTGAAGCGTTGAAAGCAGAAAACATCAGGGCTGAGTCCCTACGAGGATCGAGGCAACGGCTGGAACAAAAGGAAGACGGCGCCCACTATGTTAGCGGACGCATCTGGATTCCACTTTATGGAAACTTACGTGAGCTTGTGATGGATGAGGCACACAAGTCTCGTTATTCGGTACATCCGGGTTCAGATAAAATGTACCACGACCTCAAGACTACGTATTGGTGGCCTGGCATGAAAGCCCACATAGCAACCTACGTTAGCAAATGTTTGACTTGTGCGAGAGTCAAGACCGAATACCAGAAACCATCAGGCCTACTCCAACAACCAGAGATCCCGAAATGGAAATGGGAGAAAATTTCCATGGATTTCGTTACTGGCCTGCCTAGATCTCAACGCGGAAACGATACCATTTGGGTGATCGTAGATCGACTGACCAAGTCTGCACATTTTCTGGCTATCAAAGAAACGGATAAGTTTTCTACTCTTGCAGACATTTACCTAAAGGAAGTGGTATCAAGGCACGGAGTGCCAACCTCCATCATTTCTGATCGTGACGCGCGTTTTACTTCTGAACTGTGGCAAGCAATGCACAAGTCTTTTGGCTCACGTTTAGATATGAGCACCGCTTATCACCCACAGACGGATGGGCAATCTGAACGCACCATCCAAACCCTTGAAGACATGCTTAGGGCATGTGTAATCGATTTTGGTAATGGCTGGGAAAAGCACCTCCCGCTGGTGGAGTTTTCTTATAACAACAACTACCACACCAGCATCCAAGCCGCTCCATTCGAGGCATTGTACGGACGCAAATTCCGATCACCTCTCTGTTGGGCAGAAGTTGGTGACAGCCAAATCACTGGCCCAGAACTTGTGGTAGATACCACCGAGAGAATTACTCAGATACGACAGCGAATGGCGGCAGCTCGTGACCGTCAGAAAAGCTATGCTGATAAGGGAAGAAAACCACTCGAGTTCCAGGTTGGGGATCGAGTGTTACTCAAAGTCTCACCTTGGAAAGGTGTAGTCCGTTTTGGCAAACGAGGCAAGCTCAATCCGCGTTATGTCGGACCCTTCGAAATCATTGAGAAAATTGGCAAAGTCGCCTACAGGTTGAATCTACCTAAAGAACTCAGTGGAGTTCACAACGTATTCCACGTGTCAAATCTGAAGAAGTGTCTGTCAGACGAGACCCTCATAGTTCCTCTCAAGGAACTCACAATCGACGACCAGCTGCGATTCGTCGAGGAACCAGTAGAGATTACGGATCGAGATGTTAAGATCCTCAAGCGTACCAGGATACCTCTTGTCCGAGTTCGTTGGAATTTCCGTCGTGGCCCAGAGTATACCTGGGAACGAGAAGACCAAATGAAACTTAAGTACCCCCAGCTGTTTAAGAAAAACGCAACCACTACTGAGGCTGAAGCTACTATAGAATTTCGGGACGAAATTCCAAATCAACGGGGGGATGATGTGACACCCCAGGAAAATCAGGAAAACAACGCAACTTAACTAGCTTCCTCAGTAACCACGCGCTAAATTTTGGGACAAAATTCTCTTAACAGGGGGAGAATGTGACAACCCTCAAATTCCATGTATTCCGTACAATTTATTAATGATAATTAAAGTGCTTGACGACTGTGTGGAATTACCTAATTGCTCTCTGATTACTGTGTTATACTTACATGTGCTTGTTAACATACTAGTAGTGTACAGAAAAGTCATTAAATAGTCCGTTATGATTTCCTAAGTATTAGAAATTAAAAGTATTACAAAAATATATATATAAGGCACCTTACGGATTAATTAAGCACTTTAACGGAACAGTGTCAAACCGAACAACCGGATTTTACCTGGAACATAAAAATATTGCCAAAAGCATTGTTTATGCTTTTCTGAGCTAGTTAGGGTCCCCGAACACCCTAACACACCTTGTATTAAACAACACACTATTGCACTAACTAAACATCTTTGGATTTCAACTAAATTGTAACCTTACCATTACAACCCAACCCTATACCCCCCCCCCTATCTTGACGTTGTAAGAAGGTGGGACACACCCACCATTCTTTGATTTTTTTATGAAGATATGTTGAATATCTTGGAGACACATTGTATGTTGGGTAATGTGATTAGTGGTTTATAAACAAGTCCATGAGTCTTGATCCTTCATTTCATCACACACCAACTTTAGCAAACTCTCTCCCTCTCCTTTCCCTTGTTCGGCAGCCACCTTCCACCATACTACCAGCATCATCAAGCTCTTGTTCAATCATTCCTCATACATACAAAGGTCTAAGAGGTCCAACAACGAAGCTCGGTGCTCTCGGAAATGGAAGGACCTTCTCCATTCGCTATTCACCACCACATTTCTTCACTCGAACTTCCCTAGCCTTGAGCTAGTGGTAAGAACTTAGATCCGTTCATTCTTTATGTTATTTAAGTGGTTAATAGATGTTTGATGATGAAAATCCATGAACACTAAAGAACCATGAACAAAGTCTTGCATATAAACTAACTTGTAATGAAATATTGATGAAACATGATGAAGTGATGATAAACTGAAGTTGTCTTGATTATGTTACTGATTTACTTGCTGATCTACTTGTAATATTGATGTTTGACGTTGTTGTGATCACTAAACATGCTAACGGAATCAATCGAACGCGCTTTAGAGTGTTAAAGACTGAAAACAGTAGGCTGTTTAATGATTACAGCCAATCTCAGTTGGCTGTAACAGAACCGTAACTTAATGAAAAATGTATTTTCAGAAGTCTAGGGTTATGTATTATGAAATACGGTTCTAATGGCACCAGAATCATAATTTTTGGACTTCGTTTACTATTTTTAAAGCGTCATTTTGTAACAGCAGCTAGAGCTGCATTTTTCTGCTGAAAATATGCGTTTTGTTTTCTGTCATAACTTGAGTTCTGTGTAGAGTTAGATCATGAAAATTGTACTTTAGATGACCACCGATGTATTTGTAATTCTCTCACTGGAATTTCGTAAATCGGATTCTCGATGAATTTTAAATTAATTATTCCGTGGACTGTGGTCAGAAAAAGATAAATCTGAGTTCAGTCCGGAAAATGAATTTTTATAAAATATTAGTAATGAACTGGACCCCGATATTTTTACACAATAACATTTGGAATGTTTAAGACATTCTTTAAAAATTTGGGAATTTTTGGAATAAGTTAACTATTTTATTAAAATGTCTGAAACAGCCCGGTTTTGAATATTTAAGCTGAAATGACATAAGTTGTAATTTGCGTGTCTAAATGTCGAATATGCTATCTGTGAATGATCTAACCTGATTATGTGTCAATAAAAGTGTTAGGTGCATTATCGTATGTTTGTTTATGAGTGGGGAATGGATGGGAAGTTTATATGGGCATGAACCGTTAAAGTGATGCATGTTATGTGATAGATACGTGTAGTAATTTTGTGCTCTATTTAAAAATCACTAAATGACTAACTGGTAATCATATTAGGACGTGATTGACCGACCTTGACTGTTAGCTATATTTGAGAATCTAACCGAGCAAACCGAGGTGAGTTCACACTTTCTACAAGGCATGGGATTCCCGGTGGTTTGGGAATGGGTTAAAGAATTTAAAACTAAATCTACATATCCCCTTGGGAAGATATGTATGGCCATCCTCCATAGGTAGGATGCCATTATTAATCCTACGAATTCTCCTGGTGCAGAATACGTACGTTCGTCCTCCTGGTGTAGGACAACAACCTTAAAAACTAGCTAGACAAAACTCTATCAATAAGTCCCTCTTCATTATATCGACTTAATCGCCGAGGCCAATGGCGAGCGGGTCATTAGTTAATAGCGCTATTAGGTTTAACAAACCTCACACCGTGCCGGTCGGACGGGCGTGTACTAATGGACTATGGCAGACTATCAGTGATGATAGACGCTGATATAGGGCACAACTTATTTGCGTAGTAGTCGATATCATACCGTCTAGTAGTTCACACAGGGAAAGCCCCCACTGATTATGGTTATGGTTTGGGTAATGAAAAAGGAACTGGTTAAACATACTTTCAACTACGGGGTAACCCCCATGGCAATTAAGCCAACGAAAGTCAAACCATGTTTTTTCAGAAACAACTTAAAACTAACCAACCAAACGTGAACTCACTCAACTTTGTTGTTGACTCGTTGTTACATGCCTTACAGGTCGCTAAACGCTTGGAGCTTGCACGAGGAAAGAGTCGTTGTGGTGTACGGACTGTTATGTTCCGTGCTTATTATTTAAATCCTTATGAACTTATTAATCTTGCGTTTTGAACTTTAACTTATAAACTATGGACTTATGCTTTTGGATTTACTTTTATGCTTCCGCTGTTTAAACTCAACATGGTTAACTAGCTTTGGTCACCAATCGTATTGTGGTTGGTCTTATTTACTTAATTACGATGTTCAATATGATTGGTGGCTCGATCCTGGTCATGTCACGCCTCCAACCGGTGGTACTCCGCATGGTGGATTTTGGGGGTGTGACACGTTGGACCTACACCTAGGCTCCAATTCTAATGTCTGACTGCTTTCTGCAGTTCTGTTGACACGATGTGTCTTACCGGTGAGTTTACTAATATTTTTGACGCAACGCTATCATAACGTAATTCTTGTAGCATATATCATGCATGAATTCACTTGCATGGAATTCAGAAATTTATTTGTCTGGTAAACCAGATCATGCACAGTCATTTAAGCACAAATTACTGTTCATTTCGTGTACGGAATGTACGGAAAAGTGACGGTTGTCACAGTCTCCCCCCGTTAAAAGAATTTCGTCCCGAAATTCAAGCGATGCCATCGGTCGCAGGGGAGTTGGGAAACCAATATGGTCACTTAGATTCATGATTTGTCTTTATGTTCCCATGAAATCTCTGGGTCATGTCATGAATTCTATCATACTCAAGTAAATTGATCATGTCTTTTCCGTGTCTTGTGGACTCTTGGTCCAGAACCTCAACAGGTTTCTATAGTATTGCGAACTCTTGGTCCAAAACCTCAACAGGTTTCTATCGTTTGTCATTGACGTGAATCTTATTTATGGGAACTACGACTGTTCCCTAAGTCAGACTCCTCTACAGACTAGACACATGAATGTGTCGCGATCACTACTGATCTTTTTCTGGGAGTTTTATCTTGTGAACAATGGTTCTGATCCCTACTCCGGGGATTCAACCTTTTTGTTTTCCAAATCACACTACGCCTTTTCTAGGCGAGGCTCTCATTTTAGTCATACTTCTTGTCTCAAATTCTTACGATTTCTGCCGCTCATCGGCGTAATCTTTCTGTATTCTGCGGGCTGTCCTGATATGATCACATAACTGAACGATCTTGCCTCTAGTTTTCCTGGGCCATCCCGGGCCAGTTGATTGTTTATTTCTGGTCTCCGTTCAACATGACGGGAATTGACTCATTATGTTCCGTCTAAAGCTTTACAAGAAGCGGTTTAGACGGCGGTGTGATAAATACTGTTGTAGGAAGACTCCACTAAGGGCAAGTGAGTGTTCCAACTTTTCATTAAAGTTTATCACACAAGCACGTATTGTGTTCATACAGTCTGCATCGTTCAGCAGCTCAGTTCATATTCGAGTTCTTACGATCATCGGTGTGCTGCAACCCTTGTGATCAATAAAGATCGTGCAACGTTTTCTTTCAGGTAATGACGTCAAGTTGCGATGCGCAATTGCTGTATTTAGATCAAGGTTTCTTCTCATGATTCCTTGATCAACGTGCCGCATATGCGTGGTCTCGATGCATCGACGTACAATCGAGACTTTGTCGAGAAGCGTCACTTAATTGCAACTCTAGCTCCTTAGCTCTGGGTTGCAGGGTTGGCATGAATCTCGTGCTTATGCACCATGCATCTTAAAGTTCTCATTTCGCGAATTCGAAATCCGCTTTTCGCCATCTTAGCACATAATTGTCCTTTCTCTAAGAGCTGCAAGGTAAATTGCAGCCGTTTGCTCACGACCTTCCTTGGTCGTTGGCCAAATAAGAATGTAGTCAATAAATACATTCATGATCTATTCAGGTGTGGCTTACACGTTCGTTTCATGAGGTCCATGAATACTGTCGATGCATGTGTTAAGCCAGATGGTACGACAAGGAACTCGTAATGCTCGAAGCGAGTCCTAAAGGTCGTATTAGGGATATTTCCTCTTGTATTCACAGTGGAGGACATCTTGTCCTCAAGTTGATCTTTGAGTGGTAACTGGAACCTTACGATTGGCTCATTTGTGTCATCAGTCCTTGGTAAAGGATTCTGATTCTCAATTTTCTGAAGTTTATGTAAAGTGGAGACTACCAACTTTCTCCTTGTCTCCTTAACTAAGGATGTCATGTCTTTAATTTCCCTCTGTCTAGCAGCTCTGGCAGTTACCTCGGAGGCTCATGCTTCGCAGACGAAGCTAGTCGGTAAGGCGTCATTCGGCACTGGTACCGCTCCTGGCACGAGGGTTATCCCAAGCTCCTCTTGGCGCTGTGGAGGTATTCCTGGCAAGTCTTCAGAAAAGGCTACTGGAAGTTCTTCCATAACGGGGATGTTCTCAGGCTCTATACTTGGATATCCAATCCATGCTGACTATCATATTATGACTTCGCAAGTCAATGGTAACAGAAGGTTCCGACCTTCTGAGTCCCTAAATGCAATCCTTAATTGCTTCGACTGTTTAAACTAGCCTTCTATATGCCCATTTCTAAAGAATACGGAACGTCTAATTTATTTGAAACTAGGCCAGGCAGTTTCTTAAGTTCTAAGCATGCAAGGTAAAAGTTGATGCCAGTATAAATCAGAAAAAGATGCATAAAGTTGGTTAATAGGGAACGTACCCGTAACCGCATCTGAATCCTGGCGTGCTTCACGAGCTTCGATCGTGAAAACCCTTCCTTGCTTGCTTCTTCCTATGGCAATCTTTCCTAACGTGCCCTGCTTTACCACACCTGTAGTAACCTGGTACTTTCTTATTTCTTCCATCTGGGTCCTTCGCCCAACAGGCATCCTTGCGGTGCCCTTCTTTTCCACATTTTCCACACTTAGGCCTCAAACATCGACCTTCATGGTGAAAGTTGCATTCTCCGCACCTCGGCTTAGTCCTTGAGTAAACTTTACCACCGGTTTCAACAGTGGCTCCATCAGCTTTCCTGCCATGCGGCGGTTTCACTTTCTTGCTTTTGTTTGTTTTAGAGCTTCCATAGTTGACTTGGGTGCTCATCTTTAGGTTTGAGGACTTCCTCTTCTTGTTGCTTGACGACTCCACATGAGTCTCTTTCTTGTTATCCAAGGATTCCGAAAATTTTCCCGCACGTAGAGCTTCTTTAGTAAGAGTGACACTCATATCGATAGCCTCTGCAATGGTTGAGGGCTTTGAGGTAGTAACCATGCTCCTGATCTGAGGTGCAAGTCCCCAAATGAATCGTTCAACCCTTTTGAATTCCGGTTTGACTAAGTAGGGGACGACCCTAGACAAGTCGTGAAATCGTTGGACGTATTCAGGAATCTTCGATCCGTCTATTTTCAAGTTCCAGAACTCCACCTCAAGCTTCTGGATTTCAGCCCTAGAACAGTATTTCTTTTCCATCATTTCCTTGAGCTCGTCCCAGCTTAGTGCATAAGCAACATCTGCACCAAGGGTTTGAACCTGAAGGTTCCACCAGGAGAGTGCGCCCTCTAGGAATAACCCTGAGATATAGGTAACACTCTGTTGGGGTGAACAGTTACTCATTCTTAGAACTGAGTCAGTCTTTTCTGTCCAACGAACAAACGCAACGGCGCCTCCTGTTCCGTCAAAGTTTAATGGTTTGCAGTCCAGGAACTGCTTAAAGGTGCAGCTAGTTGGAGGGTTATTTTCAGTAGTGCCATCGCTGTGCTTAGAGCGGAGGGCTTCATGTCGCGCAATTGCCTGTGAGATGCGTTCTTGCAGCTCGGCTTCTGTCCTTGGCAACGTACTGGTGTTTGTGTCTCGCCTGGGCGGAATTCTCTTCTGCCAAAATGGTATGAAGTAGGTTAGACAACATTCCAATTGTCTATGAGATACATAGCACCATAAGCCATTATGTAATCACCCAATTTCACACGTATATATAATCAGTGTATAAGCGAGGAAACAGTTATTGAGCCTTCACATAGGCTTGCCAACTTGGCTTATTGTTTGAAATGAACTCGAGGCTACATCGCCTTGGTCATTCAAGTTTCAGTTATTTCCTGCTACATTGGTTTTCTTAGGTCTTTAGCTTTACTGGTGCGTATATTTCCCCTTTGATGGGGTTGTTTGTGTAGAGGTGATAGGGAGTGTATAGTTGCTGATTCTTTTTTAATGTTATTCCACCTCTCTTGCTTAAATATCGTTTTCTCAAACGTCTCGTATGTAGGTAGAAGTGTCAGTCACGAAGTAGGCTAAGACAGGTCTCCTACTTTCTAACGTGCTAAAGCACTGATCTATGTGTTGTTCTACCAGATGAAGGTGAGGACACCTATAGATAAAT
Organism: Helianthus tuberosus; assembly: GCA_030545235.1. NCBI lineage: Eukaryota > Viridiplantae > Streptophyta > Magnoliopsida > Asterales > Asteraceae > Helianthus > Helianthus tuberosus. The sequence goes on from CM060392.1 coordinate 43,675,840, forward strand.
TTTGTGTGGTTTTCATTAGCTCGACCCACAGAGTCCACCAAGATTTCTGTGCACTACAAGTCGTTATTACGTGGGCCCCCGTAATAATAAATTGTCTTGCACAGTTACCCCAAATTTTCTCTCGTCCAAGCAGATGATCAATCAAGGAGGGGACACTACTGTCCTTATACCTCTGTCATGGAAAGGACCATTGCAGTGGTCCACGCGCTAACACTCGTTGTTGTTACGCGCGAATAGGCACGATGATTAGGTGAAGTAGGAATAAAGAGGATTCCTAGTAGTTGGAGGGGCACCTTCGTGATGAATACTTCATCTTCCTTCTCTGGTCAAGTATGTCGTCAATCTTGCTTCACATAAGTCGCAGGGATCTCGTCCCGTTGATTAAGAATTTGTTCAAGGTTGCCGCCTCTGCCTCGTCATCATCACCGTAGTTAGGCACCTTCACGATCGAGAGGGAAGAGCAGCCATCTCCTACGGAAGCAAGCTCAGCATCTTGTTTGGTAATCACTCCCAGCCATGAGCTTTGCAAAGGACGCGAGGTCGGTAGTTTCATCGTGCGAGTCACGTACAGTAATAGGAGTCAGAGTCGAAAGTATCTTATTCACGTCAATAATCATTCCGTACACTTATTTGTATGTATGTATATCAATAACATATATGCTACTTAGCATAATCAAGAAATTTAATGCATTATTTCACGTATAACTCTCGTTTTTGGGGGGTCATTTTGTTTTTGGCAAGTCTAACTCGTGTAGACTATGCTTTGGTTTGCACCTTATTTTAAAGGTATTCCTCACTAATGTCCTTGCCTTGTCACTTTTTGAAAAGTGTCTGACTTGTGGATCTTGGCGCTTACGTGAATGCAATGAAAACCTTTTTGTAAAAATGTTTTCGTGAGAGAACTCTAGTGATTGTAGTCTAGACTCGAGAAAGAATCCTAGTTCACTACAATCGAAGCTCTGATACCAAACTGTCACACCCTGTCTTTTGCGGAAGCGTACGATGTGTGACTAGTTTGTTATCATTGCATTCAATCATAATAGACAACTACATGATCAAAACGATGTTCATCCATTCATGAAAATTGGAGTATTACAAATACTCGTTATTTAAGTTTTAAAAACACAACCTTCGTCTAGGTTACAATTCAACAAAAGTGGATGACATCTAAACTTGAAGTCTACTTCTAGCTATGACACTTGTGCCCAAGATCCATCCTGTCACCTGAAATACATGTAATTTTGGAAAACATCAACATAAAGTTGAGCGAGTTCATGCGTTTTTGTATTTCACGTTTGTATACTTTGTATGAAAACATAGTGTGTGTCATGTATAATTCAAGTTTTCATATATAAATCAAGTATTCATGTGTACACCACGTACTCATGTATAATTCAAGTTTTTCTTGAGTACCCCACGTACTCAAGTATAATTCCCGTTTTCTTGAGTACCCCACGTACTCAAGTATCATTCAAGTTTTCTTGAGTACCCCACGTACTTCAAGTATAAATCAAGTTTTCTTGAGTACCCCACGTATTAAATGATTGTTTATACAAGGACATTAAGGCACGTGAGGACATAGGGAGCATTAGTATATTCTCCTTCAAGGCATGTGAGGACATAGGGAGCATTAGTGTTTTCTCCCTCAAGGCATGTGAGGACATAGGGAGCATTAGTGTTTTCTCCCTCAAGGCATGTGAGGACATAGGGAGCATTAGTATTTTCTCCTTTAACTTTGTCGATTACCCTCGACTTTCCCTTGACTGTGTCGATTACCCTCGACTGTGTCGATTAACCTCGACTGTGTCGATTTCCCTCGACTGGGACACCGAAGCACTCAAGAGGTCACATAAGTACCATGAGTGGGGCTCGGCCGTACCCGTTAGATCTAACCCTCGTCCCTAATTAAGTATTAATGGCATATAAATATCTAGTTTAAGCTCACATGATCTAGTATTTTCTAGGCATTTCTTAAAGCACATCATACTCGGTACTCATTCTCACCAAGAGTGCTTCTCGTATTTTTGTATTCTCAAATCATATTGCACTCGTTACTCGTTCTCACCAAGAGTGCTTCTCGTATTTTTACCATTTGTAAAAATTGTAATATGTGTAACATGTATTTCACCCCCGAGAGTTATAAAACCAAAAACAGTTAAAGAAAAAGGGGGAGCATGAACTCACAACTTTGAGTTCCTTGCATCGTAAACTTCACCGGATTTTGCTCATAGAGCGTCGTGACCTAAACGTGTTTTATTATCGTTAGTCACTAGACTTGTAACGCACAAGTACAAGTCACTATCTTTTATGTATGTATTTTTGTGTTAAAAATAATTTATATTTTTAACTAAGTGACTTACTTATATCATTTTCTTTAACATATAACACGTTAGATCGTTCTCAAATAACCTACCCGACATTTAGACACGCAAATTACTACTTATGTCGTTTCAGCTTTAATATATATGAACTGGGCTGTTTTCGGACATTTAAATAAAATGGTTAACTTATTCCAAAAATTCCCAAATTTTTACAGAACGTCTTAACTGATCCAAAAATTATTGTGTAAAAATATCGGGGTCCAGTTCATTACCAATATTTTATAAGAATTTATTTCCGGACTGCAATCAGATTTGTCGCTTTCTGATTGCAGTTTACGAAATAATTCATTAAAAATTCATCGTGAGTCCGATTTACGAAATTCCAGTGGGAGAATTACAAATACATCAGTGGTCAACTATGGTATAAATTTCGTGATCAGACTCCACACAGAATACAAGTTATGACAGAAAACAGGACGCACATTTTCAGCAGCAAAAATGCAGCTCTAGCTGCTGTTACGAAAAGACACTTTAAAAATAGTAAACGGAGTCCAAAAATTATGATTCCAGTGCCATTAGAACCGTATTTCATAATACATAAATATAGACTTTAGAAAACACATTTTTCATTAAGTTACGGTGTGGTTACAGCCTGTTAAAGTTGGCTGAAAATACAACTCAGCATGCTGTTTTTAGTTTAAAGGTTACTAAAACGCACACATACGACCGCCATACTTTCTAATAACGATTTATCTCATAACGTAAGTCATTTACAGCAGATTATTGTATATATACTCAGATTTATCATGATTACTTCATCATTTTAACCATACTTTATCACTAATGTTGGTTTATGTTCAAGACTTGTTTATGTTCTTAGAGTTTCTTAATATTTCACCATCTTTTCACTATTAACCATCAAAAATATGAAGAAGATGAAGATCTAAGAAACTTACTACTAGCACAAGGCTAGGGAAGAACAAGAGAAGAAATGAGGTGGATAAAAGCACTAGAGAGAGGTCCTTCCAATTCCGTTGCTTACAACCTTCCTAGTTAGGCTCCATACACCTTAGAATGTGCTTAGAATGGGTGGAGATGGATTGAAAATGGTGGTAGTGTGTGGGACTATGGTGGCCGTAGGTATGGTAGAAAGATGGAGGATTTTTGGTGAGTTGGAGAAGATGAAATGAATTAGAAATGGCCTTGTGGTTAAATAGAATGTTCTTCCAACAAGTGTGTAACCATTGGATTATATGTCTTCTTAGTACATGGCAATATCTAATAAATTAATCAACAAGATCCACTAAATAGGCCATGAGGCCGATTTCAAGCTAGTGGGGGGGGGGGGGGGGGGTCTTAATGTAAATATTAACCAAATAGTTAGATTATCATCCAAAGCTAAGTATTTAGTTAGGTTACTTAGTGGTAGATATTTTAGTAGGTGCTTGGGTGTTCAGGGATCATAACTAATTCTGAAAAAAAAATAAGAACAATGCTTCTAGCAATATTTTTATGTTCCGGGTAATGTCCGGTTGTTCGGTTACATACCGGTTCGTTTAAGGTGCTAAATTGCACCGTTTAGTGTCTTTTATGTACCCCTTTTGTACCCTTTCTATTCCCGACACTTAGGGAAGTATTCTGGATGATAAATCATAATTTCTGCATAATATTTCAGTGTCATATTGCTGATTATAGCTGAATTTAAATAAATTATGCACTTAAAGTGCGTTCGGGTGCTATTTAGTGCGTAATTTAGCTTCCGGAATGCCTATATTAAAACCCTTGTATGTACTCTTGGGTTTTAATGCATTCTTGACGTTGGACCTACACCTAGGCTCCAATTCTAATGTCTGACTGCTTTCTGCAGTTCTGTTGACACGATGTGTCTTACCGGTTAGTTTACTAATATTTTTGACGTAACGCTATCATAACGTAATTCTTGTAGCATATATCATGCATGAATTCAGTTGCATGGAATTCAGAAATTTATTTGTCTGGTTAACCAGATCATGCACAGTCATTTAAGCACAAATTACTGTTCATTTCGTGTACGGAATGTACGGAAAAGTAACGGTTGTCACAATATCGGGGTTTGACAGGTTGGTATCAGAGCCAACATTGAGTGAATTAAACACTAGCCTTTTGTGTTTAATCTCAATGACACAGTTGCACATTCCTTGACTTCTGAGTCTAGGCAAACGACTTAGGATTAATCCTAATCTTAAATAGTTTTTGCTTTGTCTGTTTTTGTTTTGACAGGATTATTTCAAGCATGCCGCCAAGAGTAAGAGGACGTGGAGGATGAGGCAAGGCACCTATAGTAGCTAGGAATGATCACGAAGCTGGGCCATCTCTGTGACAACCCGAGTTTTCAGAGTCTTTCCTCAACACGTCACTTGGTTGCAATTGAGTTTTCGTAATTCGGTTGCGTTATAAACATGTGTATGATTGCTGTATAATTGAAGTTGTGTTAATTGTGATTGATAAATATGGTTGTGCTATGTAATTGTTTATAACTTAGGACTAGCTTATGTCTCTTGTCCTTGGCCAACTCCACTTCGAACAAACCCCACCTGACGAAACATTGGAGCTTCGTCGCCTTTGAGTTTCGTCACCACCGTATGGGCTTGTGGCCCAGGGGAGGCCCAAGTTTGCATCAGTTATATTTACGTGGTGTACCCTTCTCCTTTTCTCTAGCACCGACGGCAATCTTACACCCACTCAAAGCTTCTCTCTCGCCGATTCTGGTACCGCCATTCCTTTACGATTCTCTGGTGAGTGCGACAACACTTGTTCTATTATTTGTTGCTTGATCTAGATGATGTACAAACTATTGATAGTTTAATGGCCATGACAATATTGAATGTGTATAGTTTAAAGAGGTAGTTAGAGGATTCTGTTGATGTCGTAATTGTGTATGCTGTTAATGATGTGATTATGTGTTTGATGATTAACCGGTACGATGAATATATGTTTTCATGAGATAGTAAATGATTAGGGTTTCATGTTGATGGTTGAAATTATTGTATTATTGATCTGAATGGGATGATGTGAACTGTTAATCGATGAAGATAAATTGTTAATATTGATGGATTCGATTTCATATAATGGGTATCAAATGTGTTAGATTGATCTGATGGAAACGAACCAGAGATCTGTAATTGTTGATTGGTGCGACGAAACATAAGGGTTTCCTCATGGCTGTAACTCGACGAAACATATGAGTTTCGCCACATGCACATCGACGAAACACTCTAGTGTTTCGTCACAAGAGTCCTCGACGAAACACCTTAGGTATCGACGAAACGCCTCAGTAGATTCGCCACCTTCCTTGTCGACGAAACATGGGCCTCAAACATAAACCAGGCTGCATTATTTAATTTGACATAGATAAGTATGATTGGGCCTCAACCACATGGGCCGTACATCTACGGGAATAATGTATTAAACCGATTAATTGTTTGCTTGGGACATGAAACTGTAATGTGAACTCGTGTGCATGCTAGATGATTACACAAGGACAATCGGCTTATTATATTGCATGTTTTCTAATCACAACTAACCTGGTTACTTGAATGTGAACTGAACCATTCGACATGTGCTTGGGTGTAACATGAACTTGCGTCGTAACTATAAACAGGATACTTGTTATGACTTACATGAGGATATGTGCTTGGTTTGTTTATTACTTGAGTAATGCGTGCGATGAATACGTGAATAATGAATACATGAAACTGACTAATTTTGGTAACCACGGTAGGGTATGGTTGACCAACTTGGAACGGGTAAAGTAACTTAACCATCTGAGCAAACCAAGGTGAGTTCACACTCTTTCCAAGGCATGGGATTCCCAAGGGTTGGGAATGGGTTAATGAACTAAAACGGAAACTACATATTCTCCTTGGGTAGGATATGTACGGCCATCCTCCATGGGTAGGATGCCAAGATTAAACCTCGCGTATTCTCCTTGGGTAGGATACGTACGTTCGTCCTCCTTGGGTAGGACAACAAGATTAAACACACTAGACCAAAACTCTATCATGAAGTCCCTCATTTTATATCGACTTAATCGCCGAGGCCGATGGCGAGCGGGTCATTAGTTGATAGCGCTATTAGGTTTAACAAACCTCACACTGTGCCGGTAGGACGGGCGTGTACTAATGGACTAAAGGAAAAGGGTCAATGTTGATAGACATTGACTTAGGGCACAACTTATTTTCGTAGTAGTCGATATGGTACGGTCTGGTAACGCACATGGGAAGCCCCCACCAACTATGGATATGTTTGGGAAACAGGGTAAACTGGTAAATTCACATGGGAAGCCCCCACTAATTATTGAGAAGGTTTGGGAAACAGGGATATTGATTTATACGTGGTTTACAAAACGAACTTACGATTATTGAAACAAATCAATAACTAATTAACCAACTGTGAACTCGCTCAACATTGTTGTTGACTCGTTGTTACATGCCTTGCAGGCCTTTAGGTACCTAACATTGGAACTTACTGTCTGGGAAGCTGGAGTGGTCATGGGTCGAGTTACATGAAAACGCAACACAAGACTAAGAGCTTTATATGTGGTTTATAAACACTTATCGAATTAAATATGCTTCCGCCGTAAACTGTGAAATATTGTAACGTTGTAACGCTTATTGTTAATAAATGAAAGTTTTATTTAAATATACTCATGAGTTCAATGTTATTGGTGGCTAAGATCCTGGTCAGTCACGCCTCCAAGCGGTGGTACTCCGCATGTGGATTCTGGGGGTGTGACAGATTGGTATCAGAGCCATTGGTTATAGTGAACTTGGTTTTAAAAGGGGGAAAATGTTTTTTGTAAAACCAGACTATAACCAAACAGTTCTAAAGACGTGAATACGACCATGACACTCAGCTCCAGATTGCAAGGTTCGTCTCTCACATACTCATTATACTACATACATAACTAGTGAACACCTACATACGATATTGCATGCGATTGCACGTTTAGCACAACAATATGAATTCATGTACACTTGCACGTGTTATGTGACTTATAGGGTGGTAAATCCCTAAACCTTCATGACCTACGCTTCGTGATACCATTTGAATGCTACTCGAGTTTGGGGAACCATTTGACATGAGTTAAGAGGAGCTGAGATGAGCATGCAAATCACAATATTATTGTGGGTGCACACATAATAATAATGTGGGGTGCATGTGAGTCCCAGTGAGGCTTAACAAGTGGAAAAGGGGTTCCGTCCCGTTATTGGATCAATGAGAAACATAACAACCCTATAGGGGTCATAGCAGTAATTGTCCCCTACTCAAACTCAAACGTAAACTTTTCATTTATCTTAGGATCCCTTCGAAACTCGATGCTATCGAGTGTTACCTGAACACCCCTCTGAGCTCAGCGAACCATGTAGATTGTTAGGTGCTTATACGAACGTCCATGGGTTGGATGTTGCAGCGTCGAATGTATGATCGATAAACTTTCTCACCTTCCTTCATTTGTTGGAACTTAACGTGTTGACACCTCAGACTCTGAAGTGCGATCACTTCTGCAACACTCCCGCAACATACTGTGTATTACTCGAACCACTCGCAACATCGATGGACAGGAGGATGAGCGTAGCACTTTACCGACCCCAGTACTTTGGCGGCCCTGATTACCGGTAATGAGCACCAGTGAATTGGCTTCAATCGAATCCTTAACCCTTGTCAGCGACCCATGGGGAGCCAACTTTTACGAATCGATCGAGGCATAAGTGATGATAATTGACCTTAGGGTGGTAGGCGTAACTGTCAGTGCAGTGAGTAGCGCTGAAGGACGTGGCTCAGAATGTGAAAAGATGTACAATGATGGTGAAGAACCGTAGGGCTTCATTTCGAGCAACGACATTGGGAGCAGCAGTCACAGCGACAACAGGGTGCTCGTAACCCTAGCTTTTGGTAAGGAAATAAAGGTGCCTACAACATGGTTTGGCCGTAGTTAAGTTAAGAGGTCAACGATCAAAGGAACAACGACAGTACTTGGAACCCTAGTAATGGAAACAGCAACACCAGTAATGATGCTCTGGGAAGGACATTTAGAGTTGGCGTGGGCGACGTCAGGACTTTAATGACATGGTAGCTAGTAAGAGTAGCAACCCGCTTCGTCACTATTCCGTTCGACTCTGATGCTTTTAAGAGATTAAACTTGTTGTGGAATCGGCCGACAACTAGACAATGGAAACCTCATATGATCGTTGGAATGCAAACATGACCTTGTGGGATAAGTGTTCGGCAACGACCTTTCTGCTGTTATTCTTGATAGATGTACCCTGTGAGGAGATAATTCTACGTAACCCTCTCCCTCGTGGATGATTGTTATCTGTTCTAACGCGCCAGAGTGGCACAACGGTTAGCGCCATTTCAGCAAGAAAATCCAGGAGTGTCCACGGAAGGATTATCCCGCGATGATAGCACTCGATACTGATTGTCAAGGCTAAGGAAAGGAGGATCGAGGATCCACCAATTGTTCATGATTTCTCCCTAGGTACTACCAGAAGAACTGTCAGGTTTACCTTCACATCGCCGGGTGGAATATCAGATCAGTATCATGTCAGAAGTAGCCCTTGTTACTAGAATATCTTATTGCCGTACACCGGGAAGGTTGCAGGAACCGCCTAATCAACTTCAGGAGCTATTGGACTTGAGTTTCATCGGATCTAGTTTTCCGCCTTGGGGAGCCCCAGTTATACCATTGAAGATAAGCCTTTTCGTATGTGTACCGACTATCGAGAACATAACAAGGTGACAGTTAGGAACCGCTTGTCTCAACCATGTATTGACCACCTGTCGACCAGTTGCGAGGAACAAGCTTCCACTCGAGGATTGGCTAGCGAACGAACTATCATCAGATGGAAGTCCAAGAGGAGAATGTTCTTAGAACAGCATATTTGTACACCATGATCATTGAGGTGATCAACACACCAGCAGTTTTAGGGATCACATGAATCGACCGTATTGGTTGACAACGTTTTGAATCTTGACCAGGAGAAAGGAACGACATGGGTGGCATTTGTATCTTATTTTAGAACCCCTGAGGAAGGAGCCACTCCGCTCAAGGTCTTGTTAAATGTAATTTCTGGGTTCGAGAGGTACCTTTTGATTATATAATCAGTGAAGTGGGAATGCACATGGATCTCGCTAAGACCCGTTTTGGTTAAAACCGATCGATACCAAAGATTTCTGTGGGGATACAACAATTCCTTGGTTTCGCTAAATACTATCGAAGATTCATCGAGGGATTTTCGGAAATTGTGCTGTTGCAAGTTCTTTAGCACAGCAGGGTGCTGTGTTCGTGGGAGACAAACAGGGGGACGTCTCTTCAGCTTTCGAATCGCAACTCTGCAATACACTGAGCATCGTCTTTATCCAAAAGTAATGATTATTTAGCGGTATATCGTGAGGGTTTGAATCAGAGTCCCAGTCACACGCCGACGCAACATGAGAAGGTGATGACTTACGTAATGAAATTACGAAGAGGAACTGCACGACACATAGCCTGCGGTGGGAACCGTGGTTCTCGGATGTAAATTGGAGGCATTACTTGGACGGTACCAAAGGCATTACCTAGACTGATCACAAGGGCCTCCCGTGTACCGATGTTCGAAAGAGCTAAAGCATACAACGACATCGCTGGATGGAACTTTTGGATGAATACGACTGCGAAACCTAAACATACACGAGCTCTGCAGCTCGCCATCGACTCTAACTTAACAGTATCAGACTCGCTTTGTTCGAGCCGGAAAACTGAAGGAAGAGGAATCTTCAAGTCGAACCCATGCGGGGCATGGAGAAGCAACCTTTGACCAGTCGAACGATACTCGCTACTTCATGAAACGAATGTGGGACTCATTACACTACAACTATAGGGAAACTCGCGTTAAGCAAGCACACCAGTTCGACATTCTAGTCGTCTGGGTTTTGATGAGAGGCATTAGGATTTATAAGCCTTGTACTAGTAATCGGACATGAAGGCTCACCTAGTTAGGTATGTGAATGATGGATTGACTTGTGGGAAAGTCAAGGTGAAGTATCAACAACCAGCAATACCCACATGGAAATGAGAACAGACTGCCATGGATTTGGTCGCTAGTCTACTTACAACTCGAAACGGAAACAATATCACCTGGATGATCGTTGATTGTCTCACGTAACCAGCACACTTTCTAGCCATCAAGGAAACGGATAAGTTTTCTACACTTGCAGTCATTTACCTGAAAGAAGTGGTTGCTAGGCACGGGGTGCCAACCTTCATTACCTCTAATCGTAACCCACGATTTGCATCTGATTTGTGGTAAGCGGTGCACAAATCCTTTGGCTCGCGTTTAGACATGAGCACAGTATATCATCCACAGACGGATGGGCAGATTGAGCGCACCATCCAAACCCTTGCAGACATGCTTCGAGCATGTGAAATCGACTTTGGCAACGGTCGGAGAAGACACCTCCCTTGGTGGAGTTTTCGTACAACAACAGTTCCACCAGCATCTAGACTTCTTAGTTCGAGGTATTCTACGGACGGAAGTGCCGATCACCTCTTTGTTGGGCAGAAGTTGGCGACAGCCAAATCACTGGCCCAGAATTCGTCGTAGACGCAACGGAGAAGATTGCTCAGATACGACAACGAATGGTGGCAGCTCGTGACCGTCTGAAAAACTACGCTGATAAGCGCAGGAAAACACTCCAGTTCCAGGTTGGGGATCGAGTACTACTTAAAGTCTCACCTTGGAAAAGTGTAGTTTGTTTTGGTAAACGAGGCAAACTCAACCCGCGATATGTTGGACATTTCGAAATCATGAAGAGAATTGGCAAGGTGGCTTACAGATTGAATCTACCTGAAGAACTCAGTGGAGTTCACAACGTATTCCATGTGTCGAATCTGAAGAAGTGTCTGTCAGATGAAACCCTCATAGTTCCTTTCAAGGAGCTCACCATCGGCGATCAGTTGCGATTTGTCGAAGAACTAGTGGAAATCTTGGACCGAGAGGTCAAGATTCTCAAACGCACCAGGATACCTATTGTTCGAGCTCGTTGGAACTCCCGTCGTGGCCCAAAGTTTACCTAGGAACGAGAAGACCAAATGAAACACAAATATCCCCAGTTGTTCGAGAGGAATGAAACCACTACTGAGGCTGAAGCTACTATGGAATTTCGGGACGAAATTCCAAACCAACGGGGGGATGATGTGACACCCCAGGAAAACCAGGAAACCATGCAACCTAACTAGCTTCCTCAGTAACTACGTACTAAATTTTGGGACGAAATTTCTTTCAAGTTGGGGATGATGTGACAACCCGAGTTTTCAGAGTCTTTCCTCAACACGTCACTTGGTTGCAATTGAGTTTTCGTAATTCGGTTGCGTTATAAACATGTGTATGATTGCTGTATAATTGAAGTTGTGTTAATTGTGATTGATAAATATGGTTGTGCTATTTGATTGTTTATAACTTAGGACTAGCTTATGTCTCTTGTCCTTGGCCAACTCCACTTCGAACAAACCCCACCTGACGAAACATTGGAGTTTCGTCGCCTTTGAGTTTCGTTGCCACCGTATGGGCTTGTGGCCCAGGGGAGGCCCAAGTTTGCATCAGTTATATTTACGTGGTGTACGCGGAGTTTCCATTTAGCGAAAACCCTAGTACCCTTCTCCTTTTCTCTAGCACCGACGGCAATCTTACACCCACTCGAAGCTTCTCTCTCACCGATTCTGGTACCGCCATTCCTTTACGATTCTCTGGTGAGTGCGATAACACTTGTTCTATTATTTGTTGCTTGATCTAGATGATGTACAAACTATTGATAGTTTAATGGCCATGAAAATCTTGAATGTGTATAGTTTAAAGAGGTAGTTAGAGGATTCTGTTGATGTCGTAATGGTGTATGCTGTTGATGATGTGATTATGTGTTTGATGATTAACCGGTACGATGAATATATGTTTTCTTGAGATAGTAAATGATTAGGGTTTCATGTTGATGGTTGAAATTATTGTATTATTGATATGAATGGGATGATGTGAACTGTTAATCGATGAAGATAAATTGTTAATATTGATGGATTCGATTTCATATAATGGGTATCAAATGTGTTAGATTGATCTGATGGAAACGAACCAGAGATCTGTAATTGTTGATTGGTGTGACGAAACATAAGGGTTTCCTCATGGCTGTAACTCGATGAAACATATGAGTTTCGCCACATGCACATCGACGAAACACTCTAGTGTTTCGTCACAAGAGTCCTCGACGAAACACCTTAGGTATCGACGAAACGCCTCAGTAGATTCGTCACCTTCCTTGTCGACGAAACATGGGCCTCAAACATAAACCAGGCTGCATTATTTAATTTGATATAGATAAGTATGATTGGGCCTGAACCACATGGGCCGTACATCTACGGGAATAATGTATTAAACCGATTATTTGTTTGCTTGGGACATGAAACTGTAATGTGAACTCGTGTGCATGCTAGATGATTACACAAGGACAATCGGCTTATTATATTGCATGTTTTCTAATCACAACTAACCTGGTTACTTGAATGTGAACTGAACCATTCGACATGTGCTTGGGTGTAACATGAACTTGCGTCGTAACTATGAACAGGATACTTGTTATGACTTACATGAGGATATGTGCTTGGTTTGTTTATTACTTATGTAATGCGTGCGATGAATACGTGAATAATGAATACATGAAACTGACTAATTTTGGTAACCACGGTAGGATATGGTTGACCAACTTGGAACGGGTAAAGTAACTTAACCATCCGAGCAAACCAAGGTGAGTTCACACTCTTTCCAAGGCATGGGATTCCCAAGGGTTGGGAATGGGTTAATGAACTAAAACGGAAACTACATATTCTCCTTGGGTAGGATATGTACGGCCATCCTCCATGGGTAGGATGCCAAGATTAAACCTCGCGTATTCTCCTTGGGTAGGATACGTACGTTCGTCCTCCTTGGGTAGGACAACAAGATTAAACACACTGGACCAAAACTCTATCATGAAGTCCCTCATTTTATATCGACTTAATCGCCGAGGCCGATGGCGAGCGGGTCATTAGTTGATAGCGCTATTAGGTTTAACAAACCTCACACCGTGCCGGTAGGACGGGTGTGTACTAATGGACTAAAGGAAAAGGGTTAATGCTGATAGACATTGACTTAGGGCACAACTTATTTTCGTAGTAGTCGATATGGTACGGTCTGGTAACGCACATGGGAAGCCCCCACCAACTATGGATATGTTTGGGAAACAGGGTAAACTGGTAAGTTCACATGGGAAGCCCTCACTAATTATTGAGATGGTTTAGGAAACAGGGATATTGATTTATACGTGGTTTACAAAACAAACTTATGATTATTGAAACAAACTCAATAACTAATTAACCAACTGTGAACTCGCTCAACATTGTTGTTGACTCGTTGTTACATGCCTTGCAGGCCTTTAGGTACATAACATTGGAACTTGCTGTCTGGGAAGCTGGAGTGGTCATGGGTCGAGTTACATGAAAACGCAACACAAGACTAAGAGCTTTATATGTGGTTTATAAACACTTATCGAATTAAATATGCTTCCGCTGTAAACTGTGAAATATTGTAACGTTGTAACCCTTATTGTTAATAAATGAAAGTTTTATTTAAATATACTCATGAGTTCAATGTAATTGGTGGCTAAGATCCTGGTCAGTCACGCCTCCAAGCGGTGGTACTCCACATGTGGATTCTGGGGGTGTGACAATCTCACCGGCGCACACCATCGGCAACACTCAGCTGCAGCCCACACGAAGACTGGAGGACCTACCTGGAGCCTGCGAGACGTTCTGTCTCGCTTAGCTCCTCACCATCTTACCATCATTCATTCGGGCCGCATCAGGATGAAGAGCCTCACGACTCACACCATTCTTATATTCCTTTGTAGCGTTCGGGTTCACACCATTCCTTCCAGAACCTAACACCCTACTTTCAGAGCCGGTTCAACCCGATGAACCAAATCGAAGAACCAGAGGGCCAAAACCCTTTGGGACCAGCTGACCACTTTCCTGAGTACCAGGATATGTAGATGGACGAGGATCCAGATCCTGAAATGCCGCCTTCTGGACACCGACGCATCCCATCGAGATTTCTAGCGGATCATCTTTCCATGGTTCGCCTTACAGAGGCCGTGATAGCTGGGCCGAAAGGTGGGGCTCATACAAGTGGGAGTTCACACCTCCTCACAACCCACCACAACAGCGGGGCCCTACAGAGGACCCACATTTTCAGGCGGTCACGCCGCCGCCGCCACCAGCGCCAGAGCAGCCACCGCCTCCCGAACCATCGAGGCGGAGAAGAACCGCACGGATGTCCGTGCGTGGGGGTTTCCATTTCAGCACCCCCCAACATTCCAGCAACAGCAACTACCCGCCGCTCTATGAAGACCCGCAAATGGGTGGGCCTTCAAATGTAGTTTCTGAAGTTGACTCTGCACCAGTCACACCTGCACCACCCATGGGTTATGAAAACCCAATTCCATCTTACCCAGGTGCAGCTGGGTACAACCCGTTTGAGCAGCAAGCTTATTCGGGTTATAACTACAAAAGTGCACCTGCCGTTAACCCGTACATTGAAGCAGCAAACTTCAATGCTCTCTACCCTGGTCCCTTTCCACCTACGTACCCAACTGGGTACCCTACATATGGGTATCAATACCCACCACCTCCTCAACCTCAGCAGCAGCAGCCACCGCAACCCCAAATCCAGCAACCTCAGCAGCAAGAAATTCTCCAAAGGTTGCATGAGGTGGAACAAAGGGTAGACGAAGAGCGTAGAAGTCGTCGCGGTCTTCTAAAGGGTTTGGCAAACCTCATTAAGGGGAAGAAGAAGAGGGATTATTAGAATTCCTTATTTATTGTATTGTTATTTTATTTTCAATTAAGTCCCTGCGTGGACTTGTCTTTCTTATTTTAGTCCCTACGTGGACAAGTTATTTATTTAAAGTCCCGTCTAGGGCAATCATTGTACTTCTTAAGACAATTTATGGGATGTTTCATTTTAAATTTTTATTTGTCATTATATATATGCATGTGCCATATAAAACAAATCAAAATATCATTTCAATTTACAATTGATCGGCCTTTAAATATTAAAAGAAAATCTTAAAGGTATAACCTAGTCTATATGTCATTTTAGACATGGCCATGATGGCAAAGCCTTTTTAAGATAATAAATCATTGTTAACACCTAAGAACGTGTTAGCACTCTTGACAAATGTGATTCGATAAAGTCACACTAGTCATCCTTATATTGGATCTTTCCAATTCCTTATCTAGCCTAATGATCTAGAAATCATGGCTTATATCATCAATTGAGATGATCATATTATAAACATCCATTAGTGATGAAGTGCCTACGGGCCATATTTATTGTCCAAAAAGACAAATGACAGTTGTAGTCTCTGACTCCCTGTTAAGAAAAGGTGATGAACTACGTTCAAACCTTAATGCCTCGATCCTATAAGATCATGGCTTAAAACTGTCCTTGTGACTAGGCCATTTTGTGCCACCTTAATATCCATATTAGTTTATAACTGGATTTAACTATAATGAAAAATTTAGATAAATTAAATTATCAAATAAACCAGTATGGTCTATGTTTACCATGGTTAATGAATCATCAAAAATGACGATTCCATAATAAACTTCTGAACAAATTATTGTCAATTGTTTTATAGCAATCAAGCTCCAAAATGGCTGAATCAGAAAAGGTTAACAGTCATCCAAGGGAAAGAAATGACAACACCCGAATAAATGTAGCTGGTACAGATCTACAAGCAATGATAGATAATGATGTCACTCGAGCCATTGGCATACAGCTCAAGGAACCAAGTAATACTCGCACAAAGACTCAATCTACGGCTCATAGTAAGCCCCCTTCTAAAACACATGAATCAAAGAAAGACGACTCTCAGCACTCGTCGAATCAGAAAAGTCATCCATCGACTGTTCTTACAAATACTTCGTCTCTTGTAAGCCAAGGGATTTTACAGGTGAAAAAGGTGCCATAGACTGTATGACATGGCTTGATGAGATGGATAGTGTTGTGGATATCAGTGGTTGTGCGGAGCGGGATATTGTGAAGTTTGTTTCACAGTCCTTTAAAGGAGAAGCATTGGCTTGGTGGAGGTCGTTAGTCCAAGCCACGGGGAAAATTCCACTTTATAACTTGTCATGGGAGCAATTTGTAGCGTTAATCAAGGAAAACTTATGTCCTCAACATGAGGTAGAGAAAATTGAAACTGACTTCTTGACTCTGGTCATGAAGAATTTGGATTGTCAGGCATATGTTACGAGTTTCAACACCATGTCTCGATTGGTTCCCTATTTGGTCACACCAGAACCAAAGCGCATAGCGCGCTTCTTTGGAGGCCTGACCCCAGAAATCAAGGGTAATGTTAAAGCTTCCAGACCTACCACTTATAGGTCTGTGGTGGATTTGTCCTTATCCCTCACGCTCGATGCAATCAGGAATAAGTCTGTTAAGGATTCTGAAGAAGGAAAGAGGAAGCGTGAAGATGAAAGCTCCCATCGCTCCGATAAGAAAAGGAAGGGTAACTCCGAGCATAGAAAGATTTCTGGGTTTAAGAAGGACTCCCAGCAATCAAGTGAGAAGCCCAAGTGTAAAATCTGTAGGAAGCACCATTTTGGGAAATGCAGACTCGAATCGCAATCGCAGCCTAAAGTTTATGGGATCTGCAAGTCAAAGGAGCATAAAACTTTGGATTGCAAGAAAATGAAGGATGCAACCTGTTATGGTTGCAATGAGAAGGGGCACATAAGGACCAATTGCCCGAAAAACCCAAAGAAGCCTAAAGAGGCCCAGAAGACCAATGCTCGAGTTTTCCAGATGAACGCAAGGGAGGCAGACAGAGCGATAATGTCATAACACGTACCTTCCTCGTAAATGATGTTTATGCTAGAGTTTTGTTTGATTCTGGTGCAGACAAGTCTTTTGTAGACAATAAATTTTGTAAACTGTTAAATCTGCCTGTTAAAACTCTAGCCATAAAATATGAGGTAGAATTGGCCAATGGTACCTTAGAAACTGCTTCAACGGTTTTAGATGGATGCTTTATATCCATTAGGAATCACTCTTTTCCATTGTCCTTGTTACCGATGAAACTAGCAGGATTCGATATAGTTATAGTCATGGATTTGTTATCTTTGAATCAAGCTCAAATCGCCTGTGATAAGAAGCAAGTTATTATCAAGACCCCTTATGGTGAATCACTTACTATTCATGGAGATACGCAGTATGGCTTACCTGAACAAGTATCTATGCTTAAAGCATCGAGGTGTTTGAAGAAAGGTTGTGTCATTTACATGGCACAGGTGACAGTGGATGTGCCAAAGCCCAAAATTGAAGATATTCCTGTTATTTCTGAATATTCAGACGTCTTTCCCGAATAATTACCTGGTTTACCTCCAGATAGACAAGTGGTTAGAATCGATATTATACCAGGAGCAGCACCGGTGGCACGAGCTCCTTATCGTTTGGCACCGACTGAAATGAAAGAATTAAGGACTCGGTTGGATGATTTGTTGGAGAAGGGTTTTATTCAACCTAGCTCATCCCATTGGGGAGCGCCTAATATATTTGTGAAGAAGAAGGATGGATCAATGCGTCTAAGCATTGATTATCGTGAGCTGAACAAGGTTACAATCAAGAACCGATATCCATTGCCCAGGATCGACGATCTGTTCGATCAACTACAAGGGGCAAGTTACTTCTCAAAGATCGATCTAAGGTCGGGATATCGTCAGTTGAAGGTCAGAACCGAAGATGTATACAAGACTGCATTCAGAACAATATATGGCCATTACGAATTCTTAGTGATGCCTTTCGGGCTCACTAACGCACCTGCAGCATTCATGGATCTCATGAATCGTGTTTGCAAGCCATATCTAGACAAGTTTGTCATTGTCTTTATTGATGACATACTTATTTATTCAAAGAGCCAAGCTGATCATGAAAAACATCTCCGATGTATTCTTAAACTTCTGCAACAAGAGAAACTCTACGTAAAATTCTCTAAATGTGAATTATGGCTTCGAAAAGTCCAATTTCTTGGACATATAGTAAGTGAGCGTGGTATCAAGGTGGATCCCGTTAAGATTGAAGCGATTATGAATTGGCAAGCACCAAAAACACCTACAGAGATTCGCAGCTTCTTGGTTCTAGCAGGATACTACAGATGTTTCATTGAAAACTTTTCAAGAATTGCTACACCTTTGACTTCGTTAACTCACAAGAATATAAAGTTTGATTGGGGACCCAAGCAACAAGAATCTTTTGAGATTCTTTAACAGAAATTAAGCAATGCCCCTGTGTTGACATTGCCAGAAGGGATAGAAGAGTTTGTTGTTTATTGCGATGCATCGCACGCAGATATGGGTTGTGTGCTTATGCAAATAGGCAAGGTTATTACCTATGCTTCACAACAATTAAAAGTGCACGAAAAGAACTACACCACCCGTGATTTGGAATTGGATGCCATTGTATTTGCACTAAAGCTTTGGAGGCATTATCTATATGTAACCAAGTGTGTAATTTATTCAGATCATAAAAGCCTTCAACACTTGTTTAACCAAAAAGATCTCAACATGAGGCTGCGTCGTTGGATGGAGACATTGAACGATTATGATTGCAAAATTCACTACCATCTGGGCAAAGCGAATGTTGTTGCTGATGCCTTGAGCAGAAAAGAAAGGATTAAACCAATAAGGATCAACCCTAAAAGCATCAAATTAAGGAACAGCTTGAATGAAAGACTGTTAGCTGCTCAGAAGGAAGCTGTTTTGGAAACTAACTTTCCGAGTGAGAAGTTAGGCGTAACTGCTGATCAATTGTCTTATGGTAAGGATGGAATCCTTAGATTAAATGGTCGAATCTGGGTTCCAATCCATGGAGGACTTAGAGATGTGATCCTCCAAGAAGATCATAGTTCAAAATATTCAGTCCATCCAGGCAGTAATAAGATGTATCAGGATCTAAAGGCAAGTTATTGGTGGATAGGTTTGAAGAAATCTATAGCCACTTATGTAGCAAAGTGTCTGATGTGCGCACAGGTTAAAGTCGAGCATCAAAAGTCGTCAGGTTTACTGCAACAGCCTGAACTTCCCACTTGGAAGTGGGAAATGGTAACTATGGATTTTATCACCAAGTTACCAAGGATGAAACATGGGAATGATACAATATGGGTTATAGTCAACAGGCTGACCAAGTCAGCTCACTTCTTGCCCATTAAAGAAACGCATAGCTCCAAAAAATTAGCCCAGCTGTATGTAGATGAGACTGTATCTCTCCACGAAGTGCCAGTATCTATTATCTCTGATAGGGATACTAGATACACGTCTCATTTTTGGAAAAGCTTTCAGCAATCTCTAGGCACTCGTTTAAATTTCAGTACTACTTATCATCCTCAGACGGATGGGTAAAGCGAGCGTACGATTCAAACGCTTGAGGACATGCTCAGGGCTTGTGTTATTGACTAGGGGGAAGTTGGGATGACCATCTTCCTTTGATTGAATTTTCATACAACAATAGTTATCATTCGAGCATCCAAGCCGCGCCTTTCGAGGCCTTATATGGAAGGAAGTGCAGAACGCCAGTTTGTTGGGCGGAAGTTGGAGAAACCCAACTATCAGGACCTGATATAGTCCTCAAGACGACGGATAAGATTGTTCAAATCCGCAATCGTCTCAAAGCTGCCAGGGATAGGAAGAAAAGCTACGCAGATAAGAGGCGCAAACCTCTGAAATTCGAGGTAGGTGATAAAGTTTTACTTAAGGTGTCACCCTGGAAAGGGGTGATGCATTTTGGCAAAAAGGGCAAGCTGAGCCAAAGAGATATCGGACCATTCGAGATAATCGAATGTGTCGGGACTGTAGCCTATAAGCTGAATCTACCGGAATAGCTTAGTGGGATACACAATGTATTCCACATCTGCAATTTAAAGAAATGTCTAGCTGATGAATCGCTAGCGATGTCTCATAAGGACGTGCAGATTGACAAAAGCTTGAAGTTCGTTGAAAAACCTTTGTCGATCGAGGATCGACAGGTTAAGAAGCTTCGAAGAAAGAATGTGCCAATCGTAAAAGTGAAATGGGATACCCTTAGAGGCCCAGAATATACGTGGGAAGTTGAATCCATGATGAAACAGATTACCCTCATTTATTCCAATAAATCTCGAGGTCGAGATTTCTTTTAAGGGGGTGAGGATGTAACACCTCGCAAAATCATGTCCAATATTATAATGACACGTGTCATAAACTGTAAACATGTGATAAATTGATTTTGAGGGACTAAAGCTGACAAACAAGGAAAATATATGTGTGGAAGGATTAAAAGTGTCAACATTTCAAAACTATGCCTTTCAACAACTCTACACGATGTATATACTCTTAAACGAATAAATTATGAAACGTATGAAGCCGTTTGAGAAGAAAAATGAAAGTTTACAAGACACGTAGGTTAAACGTGTCAACATGTTAAATTACTACCTCTGAGTGACCTTTTAATGAACCTGGGGCTTTGTAACGAGTGATTATGCTTTCAAGAATAAGTGACGATAAATTCACAAGGTTTCGATATCGTTTGATATTAAATACGTTAACTTTCGTGGATGAAGGGTTAAAAGCGTCAACGAGGCAAAACTAGTGTTTTCGGTTATCATTTAACGAGACCAGACCTAACAGAGTTGATTATATTCTAAAGATCATCCATATACTAACTATATGGGTTAAAAGTGCTTGAAATAGAAGTTATTACGTTTTAAAAGGTTAAGGGGCCATTCTTGCCAAGTTTGAAACTTAAAAAGCTGGTAACCCTGGTGCTCGCGCTATGCGACCCTGATCAGGGTGTGCCGTCGCGTGACGTGACGGCCTAAAATTGGCAGCAAACATGCACAGGTGCAGGTTCTGCGATTTTCTCCGCCATTGCATGCTTGTTTTCGATACCAGGGACTGTGCAAATGGTTTTTACTGCCATGGGGACACTTGGGATCATCTAGTTACTCCTTAGAACAGCTAGATTGATCTTGGGGACTCTCAATTTCCTATATAAAGGCCCTTGCTTTGTTTCATTTGAACTTGCACATTTGAATTTCACTCTCAAACACTTCTCTGGAGCATCCTGGTCATCTAGGAAGCTTTCTCAAGTTTAATCTTCATGCTAAGGACCCTTGTAAGCGTTCTTAGCTCCTGTAGTTAAGTTTTTATTAGCTTAATGACCGAAAGTCAAAGATATCGTAATGACACTTTGACTTTGTGATTAATCACTAACGGTCCAGCCATTATTCGAATTGAAAGTGGCTATGTGTTGGTAATTAAGTAGGTGATAATCCCTCCCTCAAAAGGGCACCTCCTAATTATCACATTTACTTAGTCAATTGTCGGGTCAAAGTTATGAACATAAAAGTCAAATGAGTCAGTTTTTATAAAATAATTCATAACTGATAATGTAGAAACTATATGTGACACCTGTGCTTGTAATCATTGTAAACAGTTCTGTTATCAATAAAACAATGTTATTTAATCCCAATGTTTGTTTGTTTATGTTTAACATCTTTCATGTTTTGATTTTCATTCAATTTTAAACTCTACATCGCTTTCTGGAGAGTTATACGCAAACTGGTGCGTAAACGTAATCAGTTTAACGCGACAAACACTCCGAAACATCAACATATGCTTAACATACCTTAAATAACCTTTACATAACTGAAGGACAATGGATCGTATTACTTCATGGACCGTTTGTGGGTCCCAAGCCAAGATGATCTTCGCACCTTGCTTATGGATGAAGCCCATAAGTCTTGTTATTCTATTCATCCTGGCTCAGATAAGATGTATAAGGATCTTCGTATTCAGTATTGGTGGCCTGGTATGAAGAAAGACATTGCCTTATATGTATCAAAATGCCTTACTTGTCTTAAGGTTAAGGCTGAACATCAATGTCCTTCTGGTTTATTGGAGCAACCAGAAATCCCAGTTTGGAAATGGGAAAACATTGCTATGGATCTTGTTACTAAACTTCCGCGCACAAAGAAAGGTCATGATGCCATCTGGGTAGTTGTTGATCGTCTTACAAAATCAGCGCATTTCTTGCCAATCCGTGAGGATTTTTCTGCTGAAAGGCTGGCTAAAATCTATGTGGATGAAATCGTGTCTAGACATGGTGTTCCTTTGAACATCATTTCTGACAGAGATGCTCGCTTCACTTCTCATTTTTGGAGAACCATACAATCTGCTATGGGGACCCAACTTAATCTGAGCACAGCTTATCATCCGCAAACGGATGGTCAATCTGAAAGAACAATCCAGACTTTGGAGGATATTCTTAGAGCTTGTGTGATCGATTTTAGTGGTAGTTGGGATTCACATCTTCCGTTAATTGAATTCTCCTACAACAATAGTTATCACTCCAGCATCAACATGGCTCCTTTCGAAGCTCTCTATGGTTGAAAATGTCGTTCACCAGTCTGCTGGAATGAGATCGGTGAGGCTCAGCTTACTGGACCTGACCTCATTCTAGAGACAACTGATAAGGTTAAGAAAGTTCGTGATAACCTTCAGACAGCTAGAAGCCGTCAAAAGAGTTACGCGGACCAACGATGCAAGCCCTTGGAATTTCAAGTCGGTGATCGCGTATTACTTAAGGTCTCACCTTGGCAAGGTGTGATCAGATTTGGAAAGAAAGGAAAACTTGCACCTAGATACGTTGGACCATTCAAGATCGTCGAAAGAATCGGTAAGGTAGCCTACAGACTTGAGTTACCTCCTGAACTTGGAAATGTTCATCCAACCTTTAACATGTCCAATCTCAAGAAGTGTTTAGCTGATGAGAACCTCCACATACCACTCGATGAGATTCGTGTTGATAACACGATGCACTTTGTTGAGAAACCAGTGGAAATCATGGACCGTATAGTCAAATGGCTAAAACGCAAGCGCACTCCCTTGGTCAAAGTTCGCTGGGAATCTAAACGTGGACCAGAATTTACTTGGGAACGTGAAGATCAAATGAAGGCGAAATACCCACATCTATTCTTACAAGTTTCCTCTAAATAAATTTCGGGACGAAATTTCCACAAGTAGGGGAGACTGTGACACCTGTGCTTGTAATCATTGTAAACAGTTCTGTTATCAATAAAACAATGTTATTTAAGCCCAATGTTTGTTTGTTTGTTTATGTTTAACATCTTTCATGTTTTGATTTTCATTCAATTTTAAACTCTACATCGCTTTCTGGAGAGTTATACGCAAACTGGTGCGTAAATGTAATCAGTTTAACGCGATAAACACTGCGGAACATCAACATATGCTTAACATACCTTAAATGACCTTTACATAACTTAGAAATAATTTTTGAAGGCTTTGGTATGGCAAAATCAAGTTTAATCGCTTACAGGGACTAAACTCGACAAACTGCGAAAGTATGATGATTCGTACTGGAACAGACATTCCGGAACATGAACATACGTTAAACATACCATAAATATCCTTTACATAGCTTAGAAATAGGCTTTGAGGGGTTCGGTGTGTTAAAATAAACTTTTGGGTCATTCAGGGACTAAAAGCGTCAAAAAGTGCACAAGTTTGCATTTTCGCGCATAACTTACATTCTGAATACATCCGGACATCCAAAAATTTATGTAATCATTAAAATATTATGGTTTAGTGATTGGCTTGTTAAAAATCCATTCGTCGCGCAATATGGATCGTTTTCGCGTCCGTTACGACTTCCGTCGTAATTAACCGAACAACGCAATCGTACGGCCAAACGAACCGACATCCGACATATTTCTGAGCATATTTCATATTCCCTAAGCTTTAACATCCATATAAAGCTTAAAAATGGGTTTGACGGGTGCTAGAAGTGCCAAAACACGACCATACGCGCACAGGGACCAAAACTGTCAACTTTGAAAGATGATGGTCTGCAGACCAGCATACGGTCCGTAAGGGGAGGACCATATGGTCCGTAAGGCTTCCCCAGACCAGCAGAAAGCTGTTTCCAGCCTGTTTCCAGCCAATTCCAACTCATTTCTCACTTGCACATGGTATTTCAAGATACTAGGGGCCATTTTGATGTGCCCATGGTATTGCAAAACCATGGGTGCACATGTATGGATGAGATCAAAGCACGGTTTTTGACGAACGATCTTAACGGTCCTAAGAAATCTATAAATACCCCTCAAGTTCACAACTCAATACCCACACCTTTGAATCTGAATTTGTTCTCTAAGTTGATGTGTTTATCACTTCATACCTGAGAATATTCGGATCAAAACTTCCGTTCTTGGACCCGTTGTAAGTCCCCTTTCGTTCTTTTAGCGTTTTCTGCGTTGACCAGTTTATGGTCAACACGAAGTTCGGTTGAACTTCGCAACGTGAGCGTAATCACGTTGGCTATAGTCCCTTGTGACTATGCCTACTGATTACCACGTTATCTAGGCTCAGTGACGAGTCGTAGTTTCGGCCAAAATGCGTATTCTTGCGTATTTTGTAACCAAACTACTTTTAGGTATCAAAACCGTTTGTTTTGATACCAAACTTGTTTTCTAACTTAGTTAAGCATGTTTTAACATGCTTAACTCGTCACTTATAGTTTTAAATGCTTATATAGGGTCGTAAGGTAAGCGATCTAAACAATCGCTTATACTTTAGAACCCGACCCGTTTGGTCGATCTTTAGGATCCGACCAAACACATTAGGTGACCATAGTTGTATAGGGAATAACCTTCCGAGGTTATACCTTATGGTCACGACGTTTAGTTAGTTGTATGATAGGTAGTTTATATGCCTTAGGTAAATTACCAAAATGCCCTTTTTACGCCAAAATTCATTTTAAGCACATGTAACATACTTTTTGATATCTAAACTGGTTTGGCAACAATATTAGACATGTTAAGGCATATTTTACTTATCATAAGACTAGTTAGGCGTTCCGAACGCGTTTTACGCGAACGACGCGTTAAAGTAGCATAAGCTACCTAAACGGGTCGTAACGGGTCGTAAGCACTTAGGTTAGGTTTCATTTAGTATGTAGGCTTTGTTAAACCATATTACATGAGTTCCCATACTCATTTGGTTTACGAACCCTCATTCTATCTGATCCTCCGATTTAGGTCCGGTTTATTAACATAGTTACCTATATTAGGTGTCGTTTGATTTCCGTGATCTCTAGCATTGTTTGGTTGTTACTCAAGGACTTCTAGGCAATCTCAAGTGAGTACATAGACCCCTCTTTTACTGTTTTCAAACTGTTTTGGGGTGAAACACATGTGCCTACTTGTTACTTTCGTGCTTTCCATGTTTTCATATCATATGCTTGTTATGTTCATTAGTACACATATAGTACATGATTTCATACATTCACTCAGCATGCTAGCACATTGTTTTACATTACATCTTATGCTATGTATGTTCATTTAGTGCATACTTAGTACATTGTTTTACATTACATTTATGTTGCATATGTTCACTCAGCATATGGACACATTGTTTTACATTTCACGCTATGTATGTTCTTTAGCATACTTAGTGCATTGTTTTCACATCACATGTTTACATTTGATATAACATTTGGTTGTTTAAAAAAACTAATACATTCATTAACACCGATCATGCCGCTTGGTAGTAGGTAGCGGTACCATAGGACTTGACAACTCCCATTCCTGAAATTCCGGGTTTGTTTGGACGTAAGGAATG
The DNA here is from genome assembly GCA_030545235.1 of Helianthus tuberosus. Classification (NCBI taxonomy): domain Eukaryota; kingdom Viridiplantae; phylum Streptophyta; class Magnoliopsida; order Asterales; family Asteraceae; genus Helianthus; species Helianthus tuberosus. The sequence continues at coordinate 43,701,940 of CM060392.1, forward strand.
ACCGGATCCGAAAACATTTTTGATAACCTTTACTTTAAGGTTATCCTACTGTCTCAAGGCTTGGATGTAGACGTTTAACTTACTACATAAGTGTTTGTATCAGTAAAGCATGCAGTTATTTTGCAAAACATGACTTTTGATTATTCAAAATACTTTGTTTTGTACATTTTTACTTGTGGTTTAAGTAGTCTCATTTTACTTACCATACATAACATTGTTTACACATTACACGATTTACATTTAACAATGGATATTTGACCATACAATAAACATTTCTACAATTGTTAAACATTACACCTTGGTGGTTTGTTTGGGTAAGTGATTTATATAACGAGGCGACGTGTAATACGATAAAAACATGGTGGATACGTCGCTGGTACTTCCTATATATAAGTGCTTTTATGGTATTACATATCGTAGCGTTGTTTAAACCATTTCAGTTTAGACATATTACATTCACAACACATTTTCACATAAACATCGTTTTACAAATAACTTAACTTATACAGACTCATTTTACTTGGTTATTCACTTAACCATACCTTATTCTTTTATATATGTATATCATCTGATTTATTCATCGCTTTTCAAATAATTCATGAAAGAAAACACTCAACAAGATTCATGACTACTTTTTATTAAACAGTTTCTCTAAACTCAAGTCATGAATCTTATTTTCACAAAACCTATGTATCTCACAAGCATTTTTATGATGACATACCTATTTTCACATGTGTTTTCAGGAGCTGTGGCATAGGATGTTCGAGACACACTTAGGCGGACCTGTGCCTTAGTGACTTAAAACGAAGCAAGAACTAGTTAAATTATGTTATGTACTCTTTGTTTCTTGTTTTAAGACAATGTAACTCTCTTGTTTGATAAATAAAACGTAACTTTAATTTCCATGGTTGTGAAATAATTGATTCTGTTACAACACTCCCCGACGTTTCCGCCACGTTTTGTTGTTTTACGTGGTCGGGGTGTGACAGAAAAGTTGGTATCAGAGCCAATGGTTATAGGGAATTAGGTTATTAGTAATGCTTTGACCTAGACTATAACTTTCTAGGACCCTAACGCAAGAAGATTTGCGTTTAGATTTTTTTTTTAAAACAAAAACCGTCTCCTATCCTTAGGTGATGACCACAACGAGAACATCAATTCTGAATCCGCTTTGAAAATTAATCATCTGTTCTTGGATGATTGATTACTAGGTTTTGAACCCTCTGTTATAAGGTTTTGAACCCCTCTGAATTTTCAAAATCTCGTCAAAGTTTTGGGTCCTAAATAGTGTGAACACGTGCAAACTGGAAGGGTGAATGCCTGTACCGTGGGTTTTCTGTCTAAGGCTAGAGTGTTCGTACATATCCACATAATCGGACCAGTCACTCTTACCTGGGAACTCTTGGGGTGAGTGTTCACTTATAGGCGAGCATGTCTTCGCGATACATTATTTTTGACCCGTTTACTTTGATTAGTCACAAAGTGTCGTTTGTTTGCCTTGTGGTAACAAACAAATGACCACCATCTTTGCTTTTGTCAATTTTTGTATCATCTCATTCTTTTCATCCAATCATCTCACTCGTTTCCTTTCATGTTTCCTCTTTTAGAATGCCTCCTCGACGCGACAATCAGATAGCGAATGCCGAACTGGCAGAAATCATCGCGCAGCAAATGGCTACTGCTTTCCCAAATCTTATTGCTCAACTGAACCAAGCCAACAACAACAATAATGCTCCATGCAATTTCAAGAGTTTCAATTCGGCTAAGCCACTCAAGTTTAGTGGTTCTGAAGGAGCAACTGGGCTCCTACAATGGTTCGAGAGCACTGAGAGTACGTTTCGTCACGTTCAGTGTCCTGATAATTGCAAGGTCGAGTTTGCTTCCAGTGTGTTTCTGAAGAGGGCTCTTACATGGTGGAACGGGGTTATGAGAGACCGTGGTGCTGAGGTTTCTTTAGCACAGACTTGGGCCGAACTTAGGGCCCTTATGATGAAGGAGTTCTGTCCTCGTCATGAACTGAGGGCTTTAGAAAGGGAATTTGATGATTTGAAGCAAGATAGTGGTGAGCATCGGGCTTACACTGATAGGTATGAAGAATTGAGCCTGCTTTGCCGACCATGGTTACCCCACTCGACAAAGCTATCGAAAGGTATATTGATGGCTTACCTGACTCTGTACAAGACATCGTCACTGGAAATAACCCTACCATAGTTCGTCAACCAATCGAGTTAGCTGCGACATTGACTGAGTCGCAGGTCCGAAAGGGTAAGCTACACAAGAAGGGTGACAAGGATAAGAAACAGTTGTCTGTAAAGGGTGAGAACAAGAAAGGTAAGGAAGCTGGATCTACAAAGAAGTCTAAGAAGCGCAAGGCTTCCCAAAACTTCGCTGTTACAGCGCAGGCCAACCAAACTGCTCCAGATCAGGCCGCGCAAACACCTGCCAATAAACCATACCTTGGCAATGCACCTCTGTGCAACAGATGTAACGGTCATCACCAGCCACACATTCAGTGTCGTCAGTGTACAAATTGTGGAAGATCTGGCCACTTTGCTGCCACTTGTCGTCTTCCTACTAATCAGAATTGGGCAGCTCAAAACCCAGCTCAGCAAGCTGCATAGCCTCCTGTGCAGCAACAAGCTCAGGCTGCACGACCTCATTTTCCTCCTGGTTCGTGCTACAATTGTGGGGATCTGACCCACTATAGAAACAAGTGTCCAAGATTAGCTAACGCAAATCCAAATCAGAATCAGGCTCAGGCTCGAGGTCGAGTCTTCAACATGAATGCACAAGAGGCGCAAGCAGACAATAATGTGGTCAACGGTACGTTCTTTATTAATAATCAGCCTGCATCTGTTCTTTTTTATTCGGGTGCCGATAAGAGTTTTGTGTCATTATCTTTTGAGCCATTGCTTCGCATGTCTAGAATGAAACTAGGAAAACCCTTGACAGTAGAAGTTGCTAATGGTGAACCCATTGTTCTTGATTCTGTTCTTTGCAACTGCCAGTTGAACCTTAACAGCCATATTTTTCCTATCGACCTCACGCCAATGCAACTTGGAAGCTTCGACGTTATAGTGGGTATGGATTGGTTAGCCAAGCATCACGCAGAGGTAGTTTGTTTCGAGAAGATTGTTCGTGTACCGCTTTCGACAGGTGAGATCCTACAGGTTCATGGTGAGAAACCTGCTGGTAGTCTCAAACTCATGTCTTGTTTTAAAGCTCGGAAGTATCTGCGAAAGAACTATGTGGCCTTTTTGGCACATGTTGTAGCAGATAAGGGCAATGGTAAGTCTATTCAAGATATTCCTGTTGTTCGGGATTATCCTGAAGTATTTCCTGAAGAGTTACCTGGTTTACCCCCAACACGCCAAGTCGAGTTCCGTATTGATCTCGTACCTGGTGCAAATCCCATTGCCCGATCCCCATATCGTCTTGCACCGTCTGAGATGCAAGAGTTGTCTAAGCAGCTTCAAGAGCTCTCTGACAAAGGTTTTATCCGTCCTAGCTTTTCACCTTGGGGTGCTCCCGTTCTTTTTGTCCAGAAGAATGATGGATCTTTTAGGATGTGTATCGATTATCGTGAGCTTAACAAGCTTACCATCAAGAATCGATATCCCCTACCTCGCATTGATGATCTCTTTGATCAGTTACAAGGTGCTTCTTATTTTTCAAAGATTGATCTACGTTCTGGGTATCATCAACTTCGTGTGCATGAAGAAGATATTCCCAAGACTGCTTTCCGCACTCATTATGGGCATTATGAGTTCACAGTTATGCCGTTTGGTTTGACAAATGCTCCTGCTGTTTTCATGGACTTAATGAATAGGGTATGCAAACCTTATTTAGATAAGTTCATCATCGTTTTCATTGATGACATCTTGATATACTCTAAGACGCAAGCTGATCATGATCAACATCTTCGTCTCACTCTGGAACTCCTGAAGAAAGAACAACTTTTTGCCAAGTTCTCCAAGTGTGAATTTTGGCTTAAGGAAGTTCAATTTTTGGGGCATATCATCAACGAACAAGTTATTCATGTAGATCCCTCCAAGATCAGTGCGATTAAGGATTGGGATACGCCTAATACTCCTACTGAAGTTCGTTCTTTTCTTGGTCTGGCGGGTTATTATCGCTGCTTCATTGAGAATTTCTCGAAGATTGCAGTTCCTCTAACTGCTCTAACTTAGAAGAACAAACCCTTTGTTTGGGGATCCAAACAAGAGGAAGCTTTTCAAAACTTGAAGCAGAAGCTTTGTGATGCGCCTATTCTATCATTGCCTGAGGGTGATGATGATTTTGTCGTGTATTGTGATGCATCAAACTGGGGTCTTGGCTGTGTTCTCATGCAAAGGAACAAAGTCATAGCATATGCATCGAGGCAGTTGAAGATACATAAGAAAAACTACACCACTCATGATCTTGAGTTAGGTGCAGTTGTTTTCGCTCTCAAAATCTGGAGACACTATCTGTATGGTACCAAGTGTGTGGTTTTCACTGACCATAAAAGTCTTCAGCATATCTTTAATCAGAAAGAACTCAACATGAGGCAACGACGTTGGGTTGAGCTTCTAAACGACTATGACTGCGAAATTCGCTACCATCCTGGTAAGGCGAACGTCGTGGCTGACGCTTTGAGTCGTAAAGAACATGTCAAGCTTCATTGTGTTCGTGTTCAATCTGATATTCAAACTCGATCTGATATCCAAACCCGCATCTCTCAGGCTCAACACACTTGTGTTTCACAAGGTTTGATGGGTAAGGAGTTACCCTATCACATAACACCTGATCTTGAACTGAAGGACAATGGATCGTATTACTTCATGGACCGTTTGTGGGTCCCAAGCCAAGATGATCTTCGCACCTTGCTTATGGATGAAGCCCATAAGTCTCGTTATTCTATTCATCCTGGCTCAGATAAGATGTATAAGGATCTTCGTATTCAGTATTGGTGGCCTGGTATGAAGAAAGACATTGCCTTATATGTATCAAAATGCCTTACTTGTCTTAAGGTTAAGGCTAAACATCAATGTCCTTCTGGTTTATTGGAGCAACCAGAAATCCCAGTTTGGAAATGGGAAAACATTGCTATGGATCTTGTTACTAAACTTCCGCGCACAAAGAAAGGTCATGATGCCATCTGGGTAGTTGTTGATCGTCTTACAAAATCAGCGCATTTCTTGCCAATCCGTGAGGATTTTTCTGCTGAAAGGCTGGCTAAAATCTATGTGGATGAAATCGTGTCTAGACATGGTGTTCCTTTGAACATCATTTCTGACAGAGATGCTCGCTTCACTTCTCATTTTTGGAGAACCATGCAATCTGCTATGGGGACCCAACTTAATCTGAGCACAGCTTATCATCCGCAAACGGATGGTCAATCTGAAAGAACAATCCAGACTTTGGAGGATATGCTTAGAGCTTGTGTGATCGATTTTAGTGGTAGTTGGGACTCACATCTTCCGTTAATTGAATTCTCCTACAACAACAGTTATCACTCCAGCATCAACATGGCTCCTTTCGAAGCTCTTTATGGACGAAAATGTCATTCACCAGTCTGCTGGAATGAGATCGGTGAGGCTCAGCTTACTGGACCTGACCTCATTCTAGAGACAACTGATAAGGTTAAGAAAGTTCGTGATAACCTTCAGACAGCTAGAAGCCGTCAAAAGAGTTACGCGGACCAATGACGCAAGCCCTTGGAATTTCAAGTCGGTGATCGCGTATTACTTAAGGTCTCACCTTGGAAAGGTGTGATCAGATTTGGAAAGAAAGGAAAACTTGCACCTAGATACGTTGGATCATTCAAGATCGTCGAAAGAATCGGTAAGGTAGCCTACAGACTTGAGTTACCTCCCGAACTTGGAAATGTTCATCCAACCTTTAACGTGTCCAATCTCAAGAAGTGTTTAGCTGATGAGAACCTCCACATACCACTCGATGAGATTCGTGTTGATAACACGATGCACTTTGTTGAGAAACCAGTGGAAATCATGGACCGTATAGTCAAATGGCTAAAACGCAAGCGCACTTCCTTGGTCAAAGTTCGCTGGGAATCTAAACGTGGACCATAATTTACTTGGGAACGTGAAGATCAAATGAAGGCGAAATACCCACATCTATTCTCACAAGTTTCCTCTAAATAAATTTCGGGATGAAATTTCCACAAGTAGGGGAGACTGTGACACCTGTGCTTGTAATCATTGTAAACAGTTCTGTTATCAATAAAACAATGTTATTTAATCCCAATGTTTGTTTGTTTGTTTGTTTATGTTTAACATCTTTCATGTTTTGATTTTCATTCAATTTTAAACTCTACATCGCTTTCTGGAGAGTTATACGCAAACTGGTGCGTAAACGTAATCAGTTTAACGCGACAAACACTCCGGAACATCAACATATGCTTAACATACCTTAAATGACCTTTACATAACTTAGGTTATGTAAAATCAAGTTTAATCGCTTACAGGGACTAAACTCGACAAACTGCGAAAGTATGACGATTCGTACTGGAACAGACATTCCGGAACATGACCATAAGTTAAACATACCATAAATATCCTTTACATAGCTTAGAAATAGGCTTTTAGGGGTTCGGTGTGTTAAAATAAACTTTTGGGTCATTCAGGGACTAAAAGCGTCAAAAAGTGCACAAGTTTGCATTTTCGCGCATAACTTACATTCTGAATACATCCGGACATCCAAAAATTTATGTAATCATTAAAATATTATGGTTTAGTGATTGGCTTGTTAAAAATCCATTCGTCGCGCAATATGGATCGTTTTCGCGTCCGTTACGACTTCTGTCGTAATTAACCGAACAACGCAATCGTACGGCCAAACGAACCGACATCCGACATATTTCTGAGCATATTTCATATTCCCTAAGCTTTAACATCCATATAAAGCTTAAAAATGGGTTTGACGGGTGCTAGAAGTGCCAAAACACGACCATACGCGCACAGGGACCAAAACTGTCAACTTTGAAAGATGCTGGTCTGCAGACCAGCATACGGTCCATAAGGGGAGGACCATACGGTCCGTAAGGCTTCCCCAGACCAGCAGAAAGCTGTTTCCAGCCTGTTTCCAGCCAATTCCAACTCATTTCTCACTTGCACATGGTATTTCAAGATACTAGGGGCCATTTTGATGTGCCCATGGTATTGCAAAACCATGGGTGCACATGTATGGATGAGATCAAAGCACGGTTTTCGACGAACGATCTTAACGGTCCTAAGAAATCTATAAATACCCCTCAAGTTCACAACTCAAAACCCACACCTTTGAATCTGAATTTGTTCTCTAAGTTGATGTGTTTATCACTTCATACCTGAGAATATTCGGATCAAAACTTCCGTTCTTGGACCCGCTGTAAGTCCTCTTTCGTTCTTTTAGCATTTTCTGCGTTGACCAGTTTATGGTCAACACGAAGTTCGGTTGAACTTTGCAACGTGAGCGTAATCACGATGGCTATAGTCCCTTGTGACTATGCCTACTGATTACCACGTTATCTAGGCTCAGTGACGAGTCGTAGTTTCGGCCAAAATGCGTATTCTTGCGTATTTTGTAACCAAACTACTTTTAGGTATCAAAACCGTTTGTTTTGATACCAAACTTGTTTTCTAACTTAGTTAAGCATGTTTTAAAATGCTTAGCTCGTCACTTATAGTTTTAAATGCTTATATAGGGTCGTAAGGTAAGCGATCTAAACAATCGCTTATACTTTCAAACCTGACCCGTTTGGTCGATCTTTAGGATCCGACCAAACACATTAGGTGACCATAGTTGTATAGGGAATAACCTTCCGAGGTTATACCTTATGGTCACGACGTTTAGTTAGTTGTATGATAGGTAGTTTATATGCCTTAGGTAAATTACCAAAATGCCCTTTTTACGCCAAAATTCATTTTAAGCACATGTAACATACTTTTTGATATCTAAACTGGTTTGGAAACAATATTAGACATGTTAAGGCGTATTTTACTTATCATAAGACTAGTTAGGCGTTCCGAACGCGTTTTACGCGAACGACGCGTTAAAGTAGCATAAGCTACCTAAACGGGTCGTAACGGGTCGTAAGCACTTAGGTTAGGTTTCATTTAGTATGTAGGCTTTGTTAAACCATATTTCATACATGTTTTGCTATGTATGTTCACTCAGCATGCTAGCACATTGTTTTACATTACATCTTATGCTATGTATGTTCATTTAGTGCATACTTAGTACATTGTTTTACATTACATTTATGTTGCATATGTTCGCTCAGCATATGGACACATTGTTTTACATTTCACGCTATGTATGTTCTTTAGCATACTTAGTGCATTGTTTTCACATCACATGTTTACATTTGGTATAACATTTGGTTGTTTAACAAAACTAATACATTTATTAACACCGATCATGCCGCTCGGTAGTAGGTAGTGGTACCATAGGACTTGAGAACTCCCATTCCTGAAATCCCGGGTTTGTTTGGACGTAAGGAATGACCGGATCCGAAAACATTTTTGATAACCTTTACTTTAAGGTTATCCTACTGTCTCAAGGCTTGGATGTAGACATTTAACTTACCACATAAGTGTTTGTATCAGTAAAGCATGCAGTTATTTTCCAAAACATGACTTTTGATTATTCAAAATACTTTGTTTTGTACATTTTTACTTGTGGTTTAAGTAGTCTCATTTTACTTACCATACATAACATTGTTTTCACATTACACGTTTTACATTTAACAATGGATATTTGACCATACAATAAACATTTCTACAATTGTTAAACATTACACCTTGGTGGTTTGTTTGGGTAAGTGATTTATATAACGAGGCGACGTGTAATACGATAAAAACATGGTGGATACACCGCTGGTACTTCCTATATATAAGTGCTTTTATGGTATTACATATCGTAGTGTTATTTAAACCATTTCAGTTTGGACATATTACATTCATAACACATTTTCACATAAACATCGTTTTACAAATAACTTAACTTATACAGACTCATTTTACTTGGTTATTCACTTAACCATACCTTATTCTTTTATATATGTATATCATCTGATTTATTCATCGCTTTTCAAATAATTCATGAAAGAAAACACTCAACAAGATTCATGACTACTTTTTATTAAACAGTTTCTCTAAACTCAAGTCATGAATCTTATTTTCACAAAACCTATGTATCTCACAGGCATTTTTATGCTGACGTACCTATTTTCACATGTGTTTTCAGGAGCTGTGGCATAGGATGTTCGAGACACACTTAGGCGAACCTGTGCCTTAGTGACTTAAAACGAAGCAAGAACTAGTTAAATTATGTTATGTACTCTTTGTTTCTTGTTTTAAGACAATGTAACTCTCTTGTTTGATAAATAAAACGTAACTTTAATTTCCATGGTTGTGAAACAATTGATTCTGTTACAACACTCCCCGACGTTTCCGCCATGTTTTGTTGTTTTACGTGGTCGGGGTGTGACACTATAAAATACATTTTATCACTTAAATAACTTGGTAAATAATATAAGAACATGTTTAGGCATGTTCAACCCGACAATTCTGAGTATTAGGCTCGGTTTGCAACCGAAAGTCACAAAAGTAGACTTTTGCTTTGACTTTCAGTTCTGACCCGAATTAGCCTGGTTTAGTTATGCCTTAGGGTTCCCTTGTGACCATATTATATGTTAGTATAACCCTCTGAGATCATACTACATGGTCCCTTAGAAATCAGAGATCATTTGCATGTTTCCGTTAAATGCTTAAAAATTGACTATTATACCCTTATGTTATAAAAACGAGATTTTTGAAAATGTGAGAGGACAAAAAGCTTTATTACTAATATATAAGTATGTCATAAAAATTTGACATCAGTTTCTAGGCTCAAATAAAAGTTATGCAATATATCGTAAAACAAAAGTTTTTGTTAATTAAATTGCATTTTTAGCATAAATCATATTTAAACCTAATTTTTGACACCAAACTTGCTACCCACTGTTGTGATATAATTTTTAGGGATTTTTGGAATTTTTTTGTCAGATTTTATACTGACCATAACATGGAGTTCTTGTGTAAATTCGGTAATTGACGATAATGCCCTTTTCATTAATAAAATGAGTTTTACATGTCATTGACATGCCAAACCTTTTCCTACTGATGTTATATACTAAATAACATATTTTATGCATTTAAGACTGATCAAAACTTCAGAATTTTATAAACATCTCAAAAATCATCAATTACCGACTTTTACGCTAATTAGGCGCATAGTATGGTTTAAAACCATATTTAACGCCTAAGACTTGTTACCTACTGATTTTATAAATAAATATTCATACTTTAATAGTAAGTATAAGTCTTGAACTCAGACTTCCAAATTTAACCTTAAAAGCATATGTGAAATGACCAAAATGCCCCTACGGTGCATAGTTTGGCCATAAATGATAAACCTAACATATGTATGATATCTTACTGATGTGACTTGATAAAATAAATATTTTTACTGAATATTTTAGACCAGAACCTCAGTTTGCTATTAAACCTCTTTTATAAACTTTAAAATGACCAAATTACCCTTTCGGGGCTTAAATAGGTTTTAAATTCGTTTTGGGCGTAATTGAAGATATCCTTCCGATATCACAACATATTTTAAGCATAATAACTTATGGAACTTGTACATGACTCATTCGGTTACCCGTTATGCATATACGCGTTCGGTACGGTTTATGTAACTATTTTACATAAATTAACCGAAACGAGTCAAACCTTATCATTTTAACTTTAAAATCCAGAATGTATTTAGTTTACCCATTTTATACAAGTCTTCATACTTGTTGGGTCTAAATCACATTCCAATCCGGTCATCGTTTAATCTTGCGTTTCGTACCGTAAACTTTTCTTTAAAAACTAACCGGTCTAAGATACAACTTAAATGAGACCCGTTAGGAATCTAAAAGGTTATTGAAACTTTCGTTCCAGATTAGGAGCCCAGTAAAAGCTACCTACACTTGCTGATTAGAATATACGGCTGAGAATAAATTATATTTTTAGCTCAGGTAAATACTTTTAACTTATTTTCCTTTATACGGGCTTGGGATACGGTAAATTATTACCGCTTGGTCGGGTGTTGAATATTTAATCGATTAGTGGTTAAATCATTGAGATAACCCGTTTTAATCTGTTTTGTTTGATACAAAGCATTTGGGGGTTAATATGACCATGTCCTGGATATCCTCGGCTCATTCATTTGAAATGGCCACGACTTAAGTACGGGGTGTAGGCATACACCTGACAGTTGCGTATGTAAAACGGTATCTCACTCGTGAGGAAACTTCTTGTGGGCTTATACTAGTGGTGTGTCTATTAATCTTGTCTCGGCTTCTAACCTGGGCCCTGAACGTATGACAAACATGTAAATTTGTATACAAGATTATTTTACATAATTGTCCCAAGTTATAAAAGATTTTATTCCTTGTGCATCCAAACCAATTTTATAAACACTTTTCAAAAGAGTTAGTTAATTGTATTTACCAGTGTAAACTGATGATTTTTCAAAAAGATTAAGTGCAGGTACTACGCAAAATTGGCTGGAAGCTCCTGAGTATTAGTTAAAGAGTCTTGCAAGCTCTTAATACTTAAAGTCTGTCGAACAATATTTTACTTCATGTTTTAGATCCGCCTGTGGATCCACTTACAACCGTTTGTATAATATTTTATTATACTTTTCATTTCAGTTTGTATTATTATTTTCTACCAAGATTTCTGCTGTGCATTAAACTGTGATTATTTGTCTATGATGATATCAACTACATCACGATACTCCCCACCGGGCCCACCGGTAATACGTGGAAATATCGGGGTGTGACATTTATATAGACCGTAAAGACATGAATGAGTGAATCAACAAAACATGAAGAAATGATTAAGTAAAGTTCACATTGAATATAAAAAACTAGTTATTAAAGTCATTAATACAAAGCCAAATAAAAATTTACCAAAGCTAGGAAATCAAAAGTAATACATAAATGATTTTGTCTTCACCAAGTGATGTAAGAGATTAGCCAAACATGGCCTTTGTTTCACAAAAACTCTTACTATCGATCTTGGATCCCGAGACTACACACACTCTAAGGATGGATGATGGATGAAAGTGGTGGATGATGGTGGTATTGTGGTGGTGGAGTGGTGGCAAGTGTGATATAAGTGGTTTGCCATGGGATGGTTTGTAAATGAGCCAAGCACCTCCTTTTATACTTGAAAACAGTAGCTTCACACGGCCCTGTGCCTGGTTTGCACGACCCCGTGTCCTTCTCTTCCTTGTCTTCATTTAATGCAACTGTCAACTCTTGTGAATGCACTATGTCTATCGCTTCCGTCAATCATATAAATAAGTGTCAAATGTATCGAGTTGTAGTTAATAGGATACGACAAGACAAGGTTTGTAATATAGTGCACATTCGCACGAATGCGCAGGTTCGTGTGAATGGGTCAGATCCATACCAGGGTGCCATCCGCTTATAATGTGCATCCGTCTTTATTTGTATGTGCAGATGAGCTAGGCCTATAAATAGGTGTTTATGTCTTGTCATTTGTATTTTTTTGGTGGACTCGAGAGGGGAAACTTTGTCTGTTTGGTTTTGTGGTTCTGTAACTTCAAACTTTGAATAGAAACCAGTTTAATTAGCTTGTTCTTATGCATGTCACCTTCATACTCGGATTCCGCATGAGATATGGAGTCAAACTAGCCGGTCAGAGCATTCGGAGCACCAAAACGGTCCTCTCAAGTGGTATCAGAGCAGGAGACCAGTTTCACAGACTGAATGTGACAACTGTGTTCTGTAATCGATGTACGATGTAAAACAATGATGATTATTAAAAAACAATGTGATTTGGTTTTATTATGTGTGTAATTGTGTTTAGTGATTTTACAATTTGATTCGATTCCAATTTCAAGCTCTAAATCGCTTTCTGGAAGGTTATACGCAAACTGGTGCTTAAACGCAGTCAGTATAACGTGACAAACACTCTGGAATAGTGACATAGGCTTAACATACCTTAAATAACCTCCACATAACTTAGAAATAAGTTTTGAATGGTTTGGTGTGTCGAAATCAACTTTGTTCGATCGCAGGGACTATTTGTGTCAAACTGCGAAACTATGCCGATTTGTATAGTAACGAACATTCCGGAACTTGATCATAAGTTAAACATACCCTAAATAACCTTTACATAGCTTAGAAATAGGCTTTGAGGGGTTCGGTATGCTAAAATAAACTTTATGCTCATTCAGGGACTAAAAGCGTCAAAAAGTGCATAAGTTTGCATTTTCGCGCATAACTTACGTTCTGAATACATCCGGACATCCAAAAAATTTATTTAAGCATTAAAATATTTTATTTTAGTGTTTGGCATGATAAAATTCCATTCGTCGCTTAATTTGGATCGTTTTTGCGTTCGTTACGACTTCCGTCGTAATTAAGCGAATAACGCAACCGTACGACCAAATGAACCGACATCCGAGATGTTTTTGAGCATATTTTAAGTTCCCTATACTTTAACTTTATTTTAGAGCCTTGAAATGGGGTTAACGGGGCTTAAAAGTGCCAAAAAAAATCAAGTTTTACAAGTGCAGGGACCATTTTTGAAATTTCTGGCAGATTCAATGAACCTAGTCCATTTTGAAGTGTGATGGTTTTCACCCATGGTTTTGCAAAACCATGGGCTGGTATTCAATGAACATAGTCCATATTAGGGGCTCCTATGGTTTTAGAAAACCATGGGCACACATGTAAGGTCCAGATCAAAGCTCAGTTTTCGAGGAACGATCTTAACGGTTCTAGAAATCCTATATATACCCCATCCATTTCACTTCAAAACCCACAATTTGAAATCTGATTTATGCTCTCTAAGTGGAAGTATATGCTTCCTACCTGAGAGAAAAATCGGAATCAAATCTTGCGGGGACCTTCTGTAAGTGTTCTTTCGTTCTTTTCATTCGTTTTAGCGTTAAAGTCAAACTGCGTTTGACTTTCTGCATTGACCAGTTTATGGTCGATGTGAAGTTCGTTTGAACTTCATAATGTGAGCGTAATCACGATGGTTATAGTCCCTAGTGACTATACCTACTGATTACCACGTTATCTAGGCTCAGTGACGAGTCGTAGTTTCGGCCAAAATACGCATTTACGCGTATTTTGTAACCAAACTACTCTAGGATTTCAAAACCGTTTGTTTTGATATCAAAACCTGTTTTCTAACTTAACTAAACATGTTTTAGCATGTTTAGCTCGTCACTTTTTAGTCTAGTGCTTGTGTAGAGTCGTAAGTCAAGCGGACTAAACACCCGCTTAGACTTTCGAACACGACCCGTTTGGTCGGTCATTAGGATCCGACCAAACATGGTTAGTGACCATAGTTGCATAGGGATTAACCTTCCGAGGTTATACCTTATGGTCACTGGTAGATCATTGTCGTGACCCTAAAAGTCAGTTAAGGCAGTTCATCTTCGAATACGAAGGCGGAATCAACGTATACAAAGTCACAACAGCTTGTTCCTTTCAATTTCTTTTCTATTAATGCTTTTCTGAGACTTTACAATGAGTTCTGATGAAATTTTGGCAGCACCTCGTCTCTCACACTATGACCTTGTCCGTTTGAAATGAGCATACACATCTCCTATTTATAGACTAAGCCCATGACCGTTTGAAGATGACATGCCATCCTTCAAACAGTCACGCTTCAAACGGTCACGCTTCAAACGGTCATGCTTCAAACGGTCACGCTTCAAACGGACAGGTTACTAAAAACATGATCTAACCCTAATTTAAACACTATTTCTCACTCATTAACCCTATCTAGACATAAGACTCGATAAGACGTAGATAACAGACATTCAATGCACCAACAGACTCCCCCTTGGATGTTGACGAAGTCTTTGACGTCGAGTCTTTAGTCTTTGTCTCTTTCCAAATTTTGTCATTGTAAAGCTCCTCTTCACAGGTTCAGAAACTCAAACTATCTCCATCTTCAATCTCCCCTTTGACTGTTGATCCAGAACTCTAACTCCCCCTTTTGCAGACTCCCCCTCTCGGAATGCTGGGACTTGAAATTCTGGTACAAACTTTAACGTTTTCATTGCCATGGGGATTCATGTTACCTGCATATACTCTTCCTAAATATAAGATATATGACAATAACAGTTTCAATCCAAACTTACCATTCAACCTTCAGTGTTAGAAATCTACTTAAGTATTCAGGTCCAAATTAATGACCCTGATTACTCAATTAATCTACCAAGTCCAACTTAATGACCTTGATTGATCAGAGACAATACACACTGACATTTTGTTTAATCATTTTCTGAAAAATTACAAGTTTCAAATTAATGAACTTGCTTTGATATATCAACTTCTCAATCTTATCATATTTTAGCTCACGACTCATCTTCCAGTCCAGAAATCTCCTGTATCTACTTTCAACTTTCGAATCCGAAGATCAACTCTCCACTTTGGTTTGTCAAAAATAAAACAGAAAAGAAAAATCTTTTTGAATTTTAATAAAGTTTCTACACTTAGAAATGAAATACAGAACTAAAATGCAGTAAATGAAAGTAAACTATTTACAGACATATTTTTGGTGAGCGTGTTAGGGAATCATATCAGCTATTCGACAAGTCACAAGTACCGTTAAGCTTCAATTACATACTCAGAATTAAACAATTCACTTAGATTGTCGATATACTGATCCACTTAAATTCTCACACAATTTTCAATCTGTTCAAGATACGGATTTAGTGTTTTAGAGACTTAAACTTATACGTGTGTCCCACCTCTTGAATATACTCCCGTATCCAGATCCCAATATTCAGTCTTACAGGTAATTATAACACAAATGATATCTGTAGGGGTTAATAAATTATGAAGAATCATGAGAGCTCAGGTCAGAACTACCGTTCAGCAGAGAGATCATGACTCAACCTTTGGGTGTGTCCCCTTTAGAGGATCTTTTTTACAACAGCATTGCTAAGAAATTTTATTGTCTTATCATATATGCTGAGGGTGATGCTATGTTTCAAGCATTGCGGAAAGTATTATTCGAGGACTAGGTCAGAACTTCCATTCAGCAGAAGTCCTGGAATAATACCCCAGATATCACTGAGTATAAAGACCTAGTATATCAGAAAAAGGAATCTTTCATTTAAAGCTTGTCTTGGTCTTCTTGAATACTCAGCTGGAAACCTTTCCTGCGATTCTTCATACGCCCTCAAAATATCCAACTCATCAAAGAAATCTTCTTCTTCTTCTGGTTCTTCCATCATGTCAAACGAATCCCACAATTTGTCGTAATTAAAACGCCATGAGTCACCGGGGTTCTGAGGCGGCATAGTATACCCCTGACACTCAACATTAGGAGCTTCAATAATCTGCTTCAGACTTGGAACGAAGACTCGTCGTAACGGACTTGCATAACCTATGAATATCCCTTCAATGCTCTTCGGACCAAACTTTCCAAAAGGCTCTAGAACAGTACAGGGTGACCCGAACGGTTCGAGATACTTCAGATTCGGTTTGCGGTTATTGATCAACTCAAAGCATGTTTTGTTGAATTTCTTGACAGTGAGAACTCTGTTGAGCGTATAGCATGCGGCGGAAACTGCTTCTGCCCAAAAATTTATCGGTAGCTTTGAATCAGCAAGCATTGTTCTGGCCGTTTCGATTAGCGTCCTATTTTTACGTTCTGCAACTCCATTCTGCTGCGGAGTGTACGGAGCACTAAACTCATGCAATATACCTCTTTCATCACAATATTCTTCCATCTTGTTGTTCTTGAATTCAGTACCATTATCACTTCTAATTCTTCTTATACGTCTTTGGTACAAATTTTCAATTTTTCTGAACAACGCCATCAAACTATCAAACGTTTCATCTTTCGACTTCAAAAATGATACCCATGAAAATCTGGAATAATCATCAGTAACCACAAGACAGTAGAGATCCCCTGTAATACTTTTGACGTTTACTGGACCAAACAAATCCATATGTAGTCTCTCTAACGGTCTTGAAACTGAATTGACTTGCTTTTTAGGGTGTGACTTTTTCTTCTGCTTGCCTTTGACGCAGCTAATGCACTCCCCTTCCAGATGAAAACCTTTGATATTAACACCCAGAACTAAATCATTGTGCACCAAGTGATTCATTTTTCTAAGATGTATATGCCCCATCTTCCGGTGCCACAACTTCGATTCTTTCTCTGTTGCTTTAGAAACAAAACAATGTGCCTGACCTGTTGTTGTAGTTGCTACACTCATGTCCAACACATATAAATCATTCACTCTAGGTGCCCTCATGATAATCCATTCTTCAGGGATAACAAATCCTGGCTTCAAGATCAAACATTCTTTATCAGTGAAGTGAGTAGTATACATCCTGTCACATATCTGCGAGATACTCAGCAGATTATTCTCCAGCTCAGCAATGTAGTTAACTCTTTCAAACGTAACAATCCCATTGGATAACGTTCCTTCACCAATAATTCTACCACCCTGGTTTCCTGCGAATCCCACATAACCACCATTGAAATTTCTAACGTCGTACAACAATGCAGTCTTCCCTGTCATATGTCGAGACGCTCCACTATCCATAATCCATCGAGAAATAGTTCTTGGAAGTTCCTGCAGATATCACAATTTG
Organism: Helianthus tuberosus; assembly: GCA_030545235.1. Lineage (NCBI taxonomy): Eukaryota > Viridiplantae > Streptophyta > Magnoliopsida > Asterales > Asteraceae > Helianthus > Helianthus tuberosus. Next base: position 43,719,620 of record CM060392.1, read on the forward strand.
TTTTAAAAACATATTTCAATAAATATGCCGATTCATGCTTCACAATTACCAACTAGGAAGCTCCGGCAAGTCCAAAATTAATTTATCTGAAATAAGCTGCCCAAACCTCATCAGACTCAGGTAACTTAATTTCATCAATGCACTTCACAACCGGTTTGAGTGGTGGAAAATTTTTATCATTCATTTCCAGATTATCATCAATTACCACTTTTACGTCAATTTTAGCCTCTTTTGCCACTGAAACATTTCTGTTTTCATTTTGTAAAATCTTTTTAGGAACAAACTTCTTTTCTTGTGGAATTGAAGTTTGTTTTTCAGTCTTTGGTTTCCACATTTGTTGAGATGATGCAACCCGTTTGTAAAATTTGTCATTTTTAGTTACCACATTTTTAACAGGTTCAGTTTTGACTTTTGTGTTATCGTTTTTCAAAACTTTCTCAACAAACATCGGAGATTTTCCTTTAATATCATCTTTCTTCTTAGGATTCTCAACAACGTTAGTCTTAGGCTTGGAGTTGGTGCAATTTCTTGCAATGTGACCAACTTTGTTGCATCTAAAACATGTACGAGTATCAACTACTCGACTTGTGCCTTCAGACTGAGGTTGTGAGTGTCACACCCTGTCTTTTGCGGAAGCGTATGATGTGTGACTAGCTTGTTATCATTGCATTCAATCATAATAAACAATTACATAATTAAAATGATGTTCATCCATTTAGAAAATTTTGAGTATTACAAACACTTGTTATTTAAGTTTTAAAACACAACCTTTGCCTAGGTTACAATTCAACAAAAATGGATGACATCTAAGCTTGTAGTCTACTTCTAGTTATGACACGTGCGCCCAAGATCCATCCTGTCACCTGAAATACATGTAATTTTGGAAAACATCAACATAAAGTTGAGCGAGTTCATGCGTTTTTGTATTTCACGTTTGTATACTTTGTATGAAAACATAGTATGTGTCATGTATAATTCAAGTTTTTCTTGAGTACCCCACGTACTCAAGTATAATTCCCGTTTTCTTGAGTACCCCACGTACTCAAGTATCATTCAAGTTTTCTTGTGTACCCCACGTTTTAAATGATTGTTTATACAAGGACATTAAGGCACGTGAGGACATAGGGAGCTTTAGTATATTCTCCTTCAAGGCATGTGAGGACATAGGGAGCATTAGTGTTTTCTCCTTTAACTGTGTCGATTACCCTCGACTGTGTCGATTAACCTTGACCGCGTCAATTTCCCTTGACTGTGTCGATTACCCTCGACTGTGTCGATTAACCTCGACTGTGTCGATTTCCCTCGACTGGGACACCGAAGCACTCATGAGGTCACATAAGGACCATGAGTGGGGCTCGGCCGTACCCGTTAGATCTAACCCTCGTCCCTAATTAAGTATTAATGGCATCTCAATATCTAGTTTAAACTCACATGATCTAGTATTTTCTAGGCTTTTCTTAAAGCTCATCATATTGCACTCACCACGAGTGCTTCTCGTATTCTTTTGTATTCTCAAATCATATTGCACTCGGCACTCGTTCTCACCAAGAGTGCTTCTCGTATTTTTTTACCATTTGTAAAAATTGTAATGTTTGTAACATGTATTTCACCCCCGAGAGTTATAAAACCAAAAATAGTTAGAGAAAAGGGAGAGCATGAACTCACAACTTTGCGTTCCTGCGTCGTAAACTTCACCGGATTTGCTTATCTAGCGTCGTGACCTATACGTGTTTTCTTAACGTTAGTCACTAGACTTGTATCGCACAAGTACAGTCACTATCTCTTGTGTACGTATTCTTGTGTTAAAAATAACTTATATTTTTAACTAAGTGTCTTACTTATATTATTTTCTCGATAATAATTATAAGTTTCTTGTATTATGCACTTTGCACCCGAATTATGTATTTTGCCTAAGTATGGTGTATGTGTATATTTGTGTTTTCACTTCTCATGAGTATTTAGTGTATTCTTAAGTCCTAATACACTATCAAGTATAATACATACTACATACACTTAGCACAAAATGTGACGATCAATAAATATATATTTTTCCTCACAAATATACATACTTATATCCTTTCAGTTTAAATATACAAAATTGGGCTGTTTTCGGGCATTTTAATAAAACAGTTATCTTATTCCAAAAATTCCCAAATTTTCACAGAGCGTCTTAAACGATCCAAAAATTATTGTGTAAAAATATCGGGGTCCAGTTCATTACCGATATTTTATAAGAATTTATTTTCCGGACGGCAATCAGATTTGTCGCTTTCTGATTGCAGTTTACGAAATAATTCATTAAAAATTCATCGTGAGTCCGATTTACGAAATTCCAGTGGGAGTATTACAAATAAATCGGTGGTCATCTATGGTATAAATTTCGTGATCAGACTCCACACAGAATACAAGTTATGACAGAAAACAATACACATATTTTCAGCAGAAAAATGCAGCTCAAGCTGCTGTTACAAAATGACGTTTTAAAAATAGTAAACGAAGTCCAAAAATAACGATTCCAGTGCCATTAGAACCGTATTTCATAATACATGAACCTAGACTTCAGAAAATACATTTTTCGTTTCAGTTAAGTCCTGTTACAGCCAGTTTAAGTCGGCTGAAAGTGCGATTCAGCATGCTGTTTAAGGGTTAAATGTTACCGAAACGCACACATACGTTCGCCATCCTTTCTAATGTGATTAAAATCAGACCCTAAGTTTGTTACAGCAGATTATGGTTCATATATCTCAGATTTATCATGATTACCTCAATATCTTTAACAATACTTCATTACTTTAACCATTCATCATCCTTTATGTTTCAAGTTTTGTTTATGCTCTTAGAGTTCTTATGTTATTGATCTTTAAACATTATTAACCACTTAAATAACAAGTAAAACACAAGGATCTAAGTGCTTACCACTAGTTCAAGACTAGGGAAGTTCAAGTGAAGAAATGTGGCGGTTAATAGCGCTTGTAAGAGGTCCTTCAACTTCCGAACATGCCTAGCTTCGTTGATCACCTTCTTACACCTATGGATGCTCTTGGAATTGGTAGGAGATGATCAAGTGATGGTGGTGGTGGTGGCCTTGAGGTCGGCCGAACTCACAAGGAGAGGGAGAGAGAGAGCTCAATTTTGTGTTGGTGCAAGTGAATGAAAGTCTAATCTCTAGGTTAAACTTATAAACCATCTTAGTGTAATTTCCAATAAACAAAGTGTCTACAAGATATTGAGCAACAAGGAATAAAATATTCAAAATGTGTGGAGTGTGTCCCCTAAGGGGAACCAATCGGATCATGGGGGGGTGGGTATTTAGTTGGTTTTGAACCTTCTAGTTAGGTGATTAGTGAAGCTAGTTAGGAACTAAAATAATTTACTAGTGTGTTATTTAATATAACGGGTGTTAGGGTATTCGGGGACCCTAACTAGCTTAGAAAAGTAAAAACAATGCTTCTAGCATTATTTTGGTGTTCCGGGTATTTTCCGGTTGTTCGGTTAGACACCGGTTCGTTAAAGTGCTAAATTACACTTTTTAGTGTCTTTTAAGTACCCTTTTGTAATACTTTCGATTCCCGACATTTTGGGAAGTATTCTGGATGATAAATCATCATTTCTGCATAATATTATAGTGTCATATTGCTGATTATAGCTGAATTTAAATAAATTATGCTCTTAAAGTGCGTTTCGGGTGCTTTTTAGTGCGTATTCTAGCTTCCGGAAAGCTTATATGTTAACCCTTGTATGTATTCTTGGGTTTTAATGTTTTCTTGTCGTCGGACCTACACCTAGGCCTCAATTCTAAAGTCTGACTGCTTTCTGCAGTTCTGTTGACACGATGTGTCTTACCAGTGAGTTTACTAATATTTTTGACGCAACGCTATCATAACGTAATTCTTGTAGCATATATCATGCATGAATTCACTTGTATGGAATTCAGAAATTTATTTGTCTGGTAAACCAGATCATGCACAGTCATTTAAGCACAGATTACTGTTCATTTCGTGTACGGAATGTACGAAAAAGTGACGGTTGTCACAGTCTCCCCCCGTTAAAAGAATTTCGTCCCGAAATTCAAGCGATGCCATCGGTCGCAGGGGAGTTGTGAAACCAATATGGTCACTTAGATTCATAATTTGTCTTTATGTTCCCATGAAATCTCTGGGTCATGTCATGAATTTTATCATACTCAAGTAAGTCGATCATGACTTTTCTGTGTCTTGTGGACTCTTGGTCCCTAACCTCAACGGGTTTCTATAGTATTGCGGACTCTTGGTCCAAAACCTCAACAACTTTCTATAGTATTGTGGACTCTTGGTCCAAAACCTCAACAGGTTTCTATAGTATTGCGGACTCTTGGTCCAAAACCTCAACAAGTTTCTATAGTATTGTGGACTCTTGGTCCAAAACCTCAACAGGTTTCTATAGTAATCCTTGTCGTTTGTCATTGACGTGAAACTTATTTGTGGGAACAACGACTGTTCCTTGAGTCAGACTCCTTTAAAGACTAGACACATGAATGTGTCGCGATCACTACTGATCTTTTTCTGGGAGTTTTATCTTGTGGACAATGGTTCTGATCCCTACTCCGGGGATTCAACCTTTTTGTTTTCCAAATCACACTACGCCTTCTCTAGGCGAGGCTCTCATTTTAGTCATACTTCTTGTCTCGAATTCTTACGATTTCTGTCGCTCATCGGCGTAATCTTTCTGTATTCCGCGGGTTTTCCTGATATGATCACATATCTGAACGATCTTGCCTCTAGTTTTCCTGGGCCATCCCGGGCCAGTTGATTGTTTATTTCTGGTCTCCGTTCAACATGACGGGAATTGACTCATTATGTTCCGTCTAAAGCTTTACAAGAAGCGGTTTAGACGGCGGTGTGATAAATACTGTTGTAGGAAGACTCCACTAAGGGCAAGTGAGTGTTCCGATTTTTCATTAAAGTTTATCACACAAGCACGTATTGTGTTCATACAGTCTGCATCGTTCAGCAGCTCAGTTCATATTCGAGTTCTTACGATCATCGGTGTGCTGCAACCCTTGTGATCAATAAAGATCGTGCAACGTTTTCTTTCAGGTAATGACGTCCAGTTTGCGGCGCGCAATTACTGTATCTATCTCAAGGTCTCTTCTCATGATTCCTTAATCAATGTGTCGCGTATGCAATGTTGTGGTCTCGTTGCATCGACGTACAATCGAGACTTTGTCGAGAGGCGTCACATAATTGCAACTCTAGCTCCTTAGCTCTTGGTTGCAGGGTCGGCATGAATTTCGTCCTTATCCATCATGTATCTTAAAGTTTTCACTTCGCGAATTCGAAATCCGCTTTTCGTTATTACAGCATATAACTGTTCTCTTCTCTAAGAGTTGCAAGGTAATTGCAGCTGTTGCTCACGACCTTCCTTGGTCGTTGGCCATATAGGAATGTAGTCAATAAGTATAATCATGATCTATCCAAGTATGGCTTACACGTTCGATTCATGAGGTCCAGGAATATTGTCGATGCATATGTTAAGCCAGATGGTACGACAAGGAACTCGTAATGCTCGAAGCGAGTCCTAAAGGTCGTATTAGGGATATTTCCTTCTTGTGTTCACAGTGGAGGACATCTTGTCCTCAAGTTGATCTTGAGTGGTAACTGGAACCTTACGATTGGCTCATTTGTGTCATCAGTCCTTGGCAAAGGATTCTGATTCTCAATTTTCTGAAGTTTATGTAAAGTGGAGACTACCAACTTTCTCCTTGTCTCCTTAACTAAGGATGTTATGTCCTTAATTTCCTCTGTCTAGCAGCTCTTGCAGTTATATCAGAGGTTCATGCTTCGCTGGTGAAGCTAGTCGGTATGGCGTCATTCGTCACTGGTGCTGCTCCTGGCACGCGATTTATCCTGAACTCCTCTCGTCGCTACGGAGAGGCGTTCCTGGCAAGTCTTCCGAAAAGGCTACTGGGACTTCTTCCATCACGGGGATGTTCTCAGGCTCTGCAGTCTACTCAGAGGCGTTTCTATGCCTCTTCGACCAATGAGGGATGTCGTAGATCTGCCGCCTTGTGGGGTCTAGCATCCTTGCACCTATTGCAGGAAAGTTGGGTTTCATCATCCGCAAGAGGGATGCGTCTGATTTTCTCATATCGAACGACTTCAGCTGTATACTTGGATTTCTGATCCATGCTGACTATCATATTATGAATTCGCGAGTCGATGGTAACAGAAGGTTCCGGCCCTCTGAGTCCCTAAATACAATCCTTAATTGCTTCGATTGTTTAAACTAGCCTTCTATATGCCCATTTCTAAAGAATACGGAATGTCTAATTTATTTGAAACTAGGCCAGGCAGTTTCTTAAGTTCTAAGCATGCAAGGTAAAAGTTGATGCCAGTATTAATTAAAAGTAGATGCATAGGGTTGGTTAATAGGGAACGTACCCGTAACCGCATCTGGATCCTGGCGCGCTTCACGAGTTTCAATCGTGAAAACCCTTCCTTGTTTGTTTCTTCTTAGGGCAATCTTTCCTAAAGTGCCCTGCTTCACCACATTTGTAGCAACCTGGTATTCTCTTATTTCTTCCATCTGGGTCCTTCGCCCAGCAGGCGTCCTTGCTGTGTCCTTCTTTTCCACACTTTCTGCACTTAGTCCTCAGACATCGACCTTTATGGTGAAAAGTGCATTCTCCGCACTTCGGCTTAGTCCCCGAGTATATTTTACCACCAGCCTTATTAGTGGCTCTATCAGTTTTCCTGTCATGTGGCGGTTTCACTTTCTTTCTTTTGTTTGCTTTAGAGCTTCCATAGCTGGCTTGGGTGCTCATCTTTAGGTTTGAGGGCTTCCTCTTCTTGTTGCTTGACGACTCCACCTGAGTCTCTTTCTTGTTATCCTCAGATTCCAAAAATTTTCCCGCACGTAGAGCTTCTTCAGTAAGAGCGACACTCATATCGATAGCCTCTGCAATGGTTGAGGGCTTTGAGGTAGTAACCATGCTCCTGATCTGAGGTGCAAGTCCCCAAATGAATCGTTCAACCCTTTTGAATTCCGGTTTGACTAAGTAGGGGACGACCCTAGACAAGTCGTGAAATCGTTGGACGTATTCAGGAATCTTTGGTCCATCCATTTTCAAGTTCCAGAACTCCACCTCAAGCTTCTGGATTTCAGCCCTAGAACAGTATTTCTTTTCCATCATTTCCTTGAGCTCGTCCCAGCTTAGTGCATAAGCAACATCTGCACCAAGGGTTTGAACCTGAAGGTTCCACCAGGAGAGTGCGCCATCTAGGAATAACCCTGAGATATAGGTAACATTTTTTGGGGTGAACAGTTACTCATTCTTAGAACTGAGTCAGTCTTTTCTGTCCAACAAACAAATGCAATGGCGCCTCCTGTTCCGTCAAAGTTTAATGGTTTGCAGTCCAGGAACTGCTTAAAGGTGCAGCTAGTTGGAGGGTTATTTTCAGTAGTGCCATCGCTGTGCTTAGAGCGGAGGGCTTCATGTCGCGCAATTGCCTGTGAGATGCGTTCTTGCAGCTTGGCTTCTGTCCTTGGCAACGTACTGGTGTTTGTGTCTCGCCTGGGCGGCATTCTCTTCTGCCAAATGGTATGAAGTAGGTTAGACAACATTCCAATTGTCTATGAGATACATAGCACCATAAGCCATTATGTAATCACCCAATTTCACACGTATATATAATCAGTGTATAAGCGAGGAAACAGTTATTGAGCCTTCACATAGGCTTGCCAACTTGGCTTATGAACTCGAGGCTACATTGCCTTGGTCATTAAAGTTTCAGTTATTTCTTGCTACATTGGTTTTCTTAGGTCTTTAGCTTTACTGGTGCGTGTATTTCCCCTTTGATGGGGTTGTTTGTGTAGAGGTGATAGGGAGTGTATCATCGCTGATTCTTTTTGAATGTTATTCCACCTCTCTTGCTTAAATATCGTTTTCTCAAACGTCTCGTATGCAGGTAGAAGTGTCAGTCACGAAGTAGGCTAAGACATGCTTCCTACTTTCTATCGTGCTAAAGCACTGATCTATGTGTTGTTCTACCAGATGAAGGTGAGGACACCTATAGATAAATTTTGTGTAGTTTTCATTAGCTCGACCCGCAGAGTCCACCAGGATTTCTGTGCACTACAAGTCGTTATTACGTGGGCCCCCGTAATAATAAATTGTCTTGCACAGTTACCCCAGTTTTCTCTCGTCCAAGCAGATGATCAATCAAGGAGGGGACACTACTGTCCTTATACCTCTTGTCATGGAAAGGACCATTGCAGTGGTCCACGCGCTAACACTCGTTGTTGTTACGCGCGAATAGGCACGATGATTAGATGAAGTAGGAATAGAGAGAATTCCTGGTAGTTGGAGGGGCACCTTCAAGATGAATACTTCATCTTCCTTTTCTGGTCAAGTATGTCGTCAATCTTGCTTCACATAAGTCGCAGGGATCTCGTCCCGTTGATTAAGAATTTGTTCAAGGTTGCCGCCTCTGCCTCGTCATCATCACCGTAGTTAGGCACCTTCACGATCGAGAGGGAAGAGCAGCCATCTCCTACGGAAGCAAGCTCAGCATCTTGTTTGGTAATCACTCCCAGCCATGAGCTTTGCAAGGGACACGAGGTCGGAAGCTTCATCGTGCGAGTCACGTACAGTAATAGGAGTCAGAGTCGAAAGTATCTTATTCACGTCAATAATCATTCCGTACACTTATTTGTATGTATGTATATCAATAACATATATGCTACTTAGCATAATCAAGCAATTTAATGCATTATATCACGTATAACTCTCGTTTTTGGGGGGGGTCATTTTGTTTTTGGCAAGTCTAACTCGTGTAGACTATGCTTTGGTTGGCACCATATTTTAAAGGTATTCCTCACTAATGTCCTTGCCTTGTCACTTTTTGAAAAGGGTCTGACTTGGGGATCTTGGCGCTTTCGTGAATGCAATGAAAACCTTTTTGTAAAATTGTTTTTGTGAGAGAACTCTAGTGATTGTAGTCTAGACTCGAGAAAGAATCCTAGTTCACTACAATCGAAGCTCTGATACCAAACTGTCACACCCTGTCTTTTGCGGAAGCGTATGAGGTGTGACTAGCTTGTTATCATTGCATTCAATCATAATAAACAATTACATAATTAAAATGATGTTCATCCATTTAGAAAATTTTGAGTATTACAAACACTTGTTATTTAAGTTTTAAAACACAACCTTTGCCTAGGTTACAATTCAACAAAAATGGATGACATCTAAGCTTGTAGTCTACTTCTAGTTATGACACGTGCGCCCAAGATCCATCCTGTCACCTGAAATACATGTAATTTTGGAAAACATCAACATAAAGTTGAGCGAGTTCATGCGTTTTTGTATTTCACGTTTGTATACTTTGTATGAAAACATAGTATGTGTCATGTATAATTCAAGTTTTTCTTGAGTACCCCACGTACTCAAGTATAATTCCCGTTTTCTTGAGTACCCCACGTACTCAAGTATCATTCAAGTTTTCTTGTGTACCCCACGTTTTAAATGATTGTTTATACAAGGACATTAAGGCACGTGAGGATATAGGGAGCTTTAGTATATTCTCCTTCAAGGCATGTGAGGACATAGGGAGCATTAGTGTTTTCTCCTTTAACTATGTCGATTACCCTCGACTGTGTCGATTAACCTCGACCGCGTCAATTTCCCTTGACTGTGTCGATTACCCTCGACTGTGTCGATTAACCTCGACTGTGTCGATTTCCCTCGACTGGGACACCGAAGCACTCATGAGGTCACATAAGGACCATGAGTGGGGCTCGGCCGTACCCGTTAGATCTAACCCTCGTCCCTAATTAAGTATTAATGGCATCTCAATATCTAGTTTAAACTCATATGATCTAGTATTTTCTAGGCTTTTCTTAAAGCTCATCATATTGCACTCACCACGAGTGCTTCTCGTATTCTTTTGTATTCTCAAATCATATTGCACTCGGCACTCGTTCTCACCAAGAGTGCTTCTCGTATTTTTTTACCATTTGTAAAAATTGTAATGTTTGTAACATGTATTTCACCCCCGAGAGTTATAAAACCAAAAATAGTTAGAGAAAAGGGGGAGCATGAACTCACAACTTTGCGTTCCTGTGTCGTAAACTTCACCATCTAGCGTCGTGACCTATACGTGTTTTCTTAACGTTAGTCACTAGACTTGTATCGCACAAGTACAGTCTCTATCTCTTGTGTACGTATTCTTGTGTTAAAAATAACTTATATTTTTAAATAAGTGTCTTACTTATATTATTTTCTCGATAATAATTATAAGTTTCTTGTATTATGCACTTTGCACCCGAATTATGTATTTTGCCTAAGTATGTTGTATGTGTATTTTTGTGTTTTCACTTCTCATGAGTATTTAGTGTATTCTTAAGTCCTAATACACTATCAAGTATAATACATACTACATACACTTAGCACAAAATGTGACGATCAATAAATATATATTTTTCCTCACAAATATACATACTTATATCCTTTCAGTTTAAATATACAAAATTGGGCTGTTTTCGGGCATTTTAATAAAATAGTTATCCTATTTCAAAAATTCCCAAATTTTTACAGAACGTCTTAAACGATCCAAAAATTATTGTGTAAAAATATCGGGGTCCAGTTCATTACCGATATTTTATAAGAATTTATTTTCCGGACTGCAATCAGATTTGTCGCTTTCTGATTGTAGTTTATGAAATAATTCATTAAAAATTCATCGTGAGTCCGATATACGAAATTCTGGTGGGTGTATTACAAATACATCGGTGGTCATCTATGGTATAAATTTCGTGATCAGACTCCACACAGATTACAAGTTATGACCGAAAACAATACACATATTTTCAGCAGAAAAATGCAGCTCAAGCTGCTGTTACGAAATGACGTTTTAAAAATAGTAAACGAAGTCCAAAAATTACGATTCCGGTGCCATTAGAACCGTATTTCATAATACATGAACCTAGACTTCAGAAAATACATTTTTCGTTTCAGTTAGGTCCTGTTACAGCCAGTTTAAATCGGCTGAAAGTGCGATTCAGCATGCTGTTTAAGGGTTAAATGTTACCGAAACGCACACATACGTTCGCCATCCTTTCTAATGTGATTAAAATCAGACCCTAAGTTTGTTACAGCAGATTATGGTTCATATATCTCAGATTTATGATGATTACCTCAATATCTTTAACAATACTTCATTACTTTAACCATTCATCATCCTTTATGTTTCAAGTTTTGTTTATGCTCTTAGAGTTCTTATGTTATTGATCTTTAAACATTATTAACCACTTAAATAACAAGTAAAACACAAGGATCTAAGTGCTTACCACTAGTTCAAGACTATGGAAGTTCAAGTGAAGAAATGTGGCGGTTAATAGCGCTTGTAAGAGGTCCTTCAACTTCCGAACATGCCTAGCTTCGTTGATCACCTTCTTACACCTATGGATGCTCTTGGAATTGGTAGGAGATGATCAAGTGATGGTGGTGGTGGTGGCCTTGAGGTCGGCCGAACTCACAAGGAGAGGGAGAGAGAGAGCTCAATTTTGTGTTGGTGCAAGTGAATGAAAGTCTAATCTCTAGGTTAAACTTATAAACCATCTTAGTGTAATATCCAATAAACAAAGTGTCTACAAGATATTGAGCAACAAGGAATAAAATATTCAAAATGTGTGGAGTGTGTCCCCTAAGGGGAACCAATCGGATCATGGGGGGGTGGGTATTTAGTTGGTTTTGAACCTTCTAGTTAGGTGATTAGTGAAGCTAGTTAGGAACTAAAATAATTTACTAGTGTGTTATTTAATATAACGGGTGTTAGGGTATTCGGGGACCCTAACTAGCTTAGAAAAGTAAAAACAATGCTTCTAGCATTATTTTGGTGTTCCGGGTATTTTCCGGTTGTTCGGTTAGACACCGGTTCGTTAAAGTGCTAAATTACACTTTTTAGTGTCTTTTAAGTACCCTTTTGTAATACTTTCGATTCCCGACATTTTGGGAAGTATTCTGGATGATAAATCATCATTTCTGCATAATATTATAGTGTCATATTGCTGATTATAGCTGAATTTAAATAAATTATGCGCTTAAAGTGCATTTCGGGTGCTTTTTAGTGCGTATTCTAGCTTCCGGAAAGCTTATATGTTAACCCTTGTATGTATTCTTGGGTTTTAATGTTTTCTTGTCGTCGGACCTACACCTAGGCCTCAATTCTAATGTCTGACTGCTTTCTGCTGTTCTGTTGACACGATGTGTCTTACCGGTGAGTTTACTAATATTTTTGACGCAACGCTATCATAACGTAATTCTTGTAGCATATATCATGCATGAATTCACTTGTATGGAATTCAGAAATTTATTTGTCTGGTAAACCAGATCATGCACAGTCATTTAAGCACAAATTACTGTTCATTTCATGTACGGAATGTACGGAAAAGTGACGGTTGTCACAGTGAGGCCCTCTCCTCAAAGAATTCTTCATTTGATTTCGAAAAAATCCTTTTCTCTTCATCAGACAATGAACTTGAACTGTTCACAAACACTTTCTTCTCAGCAAACTTCTTGTTCTGAAAATTCTTTCTTTGATAGTTCTTACCACCCTGATAACCACCCGACCAATTTTTTCGATTGTTATTATAAAAACGTGGTGGAACTACAGGTTTCTTGTAGTAAGATTTATCTTTCTCAAAATTCATTTGCCTTTTTGTTTGTTTTAAACTCTTAACTTCAGACAAATCGATTTCAACCATTTTGAACACATTTGTCAATTTTGAAACATTTACATTCTCCAGAGGAAACTCAGAATCCGAATACAACTTATCAGATCCCGACATCTTGTACATGACAAGAGTAGGTTCATCATTTAAGTTGTTTTTGGACTTTTGTTTCGGAATGTATTTGTCTAAGAAACATTCATCATCTTCAGCTGAATCAGACATCAAAACACTTTCAGCTGTGCTTTTAACAATCTCAGTTTGAACACTATCATCAGATGATGATGAAGAAAATGTCACATCAATTGAATCAGGAAGTTTCACTTCATTTTCATCTTCAAGATTAACCAACCCAGATTGCTTTTTCGAATAATTGTCTAGAACTGGTGGTGGAACTTGATGAAAACCCACCCCGGTTCCATCACAATATACATCTTCGCCTGCTTTGTTTTTCCCGATGGGTTTGGGAACAATGTGTTGCAAAACAAAGCTTGCAGAGTTGTAACTGTTCAATTTCAAATTTATACGCTCATTCTCAATCTTAGCTTCTTCAAATTGAAGCTTCAACTTAGCAATCTCATCTAATTGTTTGTTGATTAATTCTTCTTTGATTCTCAAAACACATTGCAATTGGCAATTTTCTTTATATGTTTTACCGTTTCTATCATCATTATCCTTAACCGTGCTTTTAAGCTTCTCAAATTTTTCAGTGATCTGACGATTTTCAAGAACTAACCTTTCATTTTCTTTTCTAACCTTTTCTTGGTCAATTTTATCATTTTCAATTTTGTTAGTTAATTCTTTCAATCGTTCAGTTGAAGCTTTCACCATTTTATCACGATCAAGGATTTAATCTTCAACATTTCTGACTTTTGTAGTCAGATCATCAATCTTCTTACCTTTGAGATAAGTGTTTGTACTACAAACTTTGCATTCCTTGATGCAATTTTTGCAGTCAACATCACCATTGACTTTCTTACTTGACTCAGTCGTTGACGCGTTTGAACTGACCTGGCTTTTAGACTCAGAAACGGATTTAGAATCTACCTCAAGTGCCTTAGCAGCCAGCACCTTGTCAGCCATCTTTCCCATGTTTTCAGCATTCAACTCCAGTGTCGTGTCAATGATTCCATTGTTAATCTTCTTTGTTTTCTCTTTCTCTTCTTTTTCTTTCTCTTCTTTCTCTTTCTCTTCTTTCTCTTTCTTTTCTTCGCTTCCCCACCATTTCTTCTGCCAATACTCATCTTCTTCAGCCAACTCTTTAATTATGGTTTCAAGATCGAGAGTCTTATCATCAATAGCAATGTTTCCCATAGGGTCAAGATAACATTCTCTGTCTGGATCCCATCTCCTTGCTCTTTTTGCTTCAAGATAGATACCAGATATTCTGATCATTCTGTTCTGAGCCAACAGCTTTCTATGATTATACTTCTGTTCTTCAGTTCTGTTGTCTTTCCAAGGAACAGGTTCAGATTTTGCCATGAATGCATATCCAACCGCATCCTCCTCAGGTAACAATTCGCTCCAGTCGAAACCTTCATCGTCGTGAATTACAGCAAGAGCTCTAGATTTCTCTTTATTATCCTCAAGCTGCTTCATTCTTGGCGGCTCCGATCTGTTCTGATGATAGATCGCTTTCTTGTAGTAGTCTTCTCTGAACGGGTTCTCAGACTCATCAGCATACGCATTTCGGCATTCACGCTTAAAGTGACCTTTCTGTTTGCACTTAAAGCACGTCACTTTAGACTTATCAAAGCCTAACTTGGTAGAAGGTCCACCAATAGACTTCCTCCCTGTAATCTCCATAAAACGTTGTGCTCGACGAACTGCACTGGCCATACACCACCTTATGTCGATCAGTTCCATCTCCTCAGGATCAATCTGATCATAATCTTCCTTCGTCAGATTGGTGTTGCCTATCTTTCCTGCTACAAGACTTTCATAAGATTCTAGCACAGATGCTAGGAAAACCATCTGTTGCTTTGCAGACTCCTCGCTGAAATTCTGAGCATTCTTTAAGTCTACAGCGATGTTGCATTGAAACAAATTCTTTGCATCAGAATGATTTGCAGATGACGAAGATCCACTGTGAAATCCACTGCTTTGGCTCTCTTTGTTTGAAGTGTTGGAACTCTCAGCAGAAAATGCAGTCTTGGGAGATGTATTCTTTGGCATCATGCTCTTTGGATAATACAAATCCAAATTCTGTTGATAAGACGAGTGATTGACTTTGTGTGTTTTCTTTAATTCCAACTCATGACTTTCTAGTCTCTCAATCAACAAGTCTACTGTCAACACTTCTGGCGGCTTGATAGTATTCTTCAGCATCAATGCATAATATTGCCAATCCATCTTATCTGGCAATGAATCAAACAATTTGTCGATTAGCTCATCTTGAGTATAAGAAATTCCATGTCTCGCCAATTCCAGCTTCAGGTGCCCAAACCTCTCAATCATTTTACAAACTGATTCATTCTTTAAACACCCAAACAAATCAAACTCTTTTCTAAGTAGTTTCTTTTTGTTTTTCACTATTTCTGCACTTCCTAAACATTTGGTTTCTAACTTTTTCCAGAGATCTTTAGAACTGCTGTAATCGATCAAAGATATTATATCTTCTCGAACAGACTGAAACAGCAATGCGATGCATTTTTGCTCTGCAACAAACGATTCTATTTCCTCAGCTGATGTTAAGGTTTCACCACTTTTGCCTCCATCATCGTAACCATTTTTTAGACTCTTCCAGCTGGGAAAAGCAAAGGCTCTCAACCAATCTTCAAACTTTTTAGCCCACCGACTGTATTCTTCGATAGCCATCAACTTCGGGGGTTTGTTATATGTTCCAAAAGCACTTTCAACCTCCAAGGCATCTGATAACTTTTTCTTTGTGTTCGGCGTGTTCTCATTGGTGTTGCTAGAAGAAGTATCATCTCCAGAATTTCCGGCAAACGCAAAAGCATCATAAATGGATTGAAATCATCCATCTTGCACGTACCTGAAAAATCAGCAAACACTTAGAAAAATTTTTGATTTTGAAAAATGACAGATTCAAACAGAATCTGTTGAAATGAAATTGTACAAACGGTCTTTCAAACGAAATGGTCTTTCTCAAACGAAATGAGTTATTTCGTTTGAGACAACAATAATCAAGTTTCAAACAAAACCACTTTCAAACGGATCACTTTCAAACTGACAGGACCATTTCAAACGGACAGGACCATGACGTCAGCATTTTTTGAACATTTTCAAACGGTATACCAATTTTATATCAGTTTTAAGTCGAATTATGGTTCAAAACTTTCAAGGATTCGTTATCAATGTGTTTCGCTTGTTATGTGAAGGTTTTAGACCATTTTAACCGTAAACTCTTGTTTAAATCAGAAAAGAAAGGTAGAAGTGAGAGAATCCGAAGTAAATCCGATAAAATCAAGCTGCAATGGTATGAACTCCTTGTCCTGAGCTCTGATACCACTTGTTAGATCGTTGTCGTGACCCTAAAAGTCAGTTAAGGCAGTTCATCTTCGAATACGAAGGCGGAATCAACGTATACAAAGTCACAACAGCTTGTTCCTTTCAATTTCTTTTCTATTAATGCTTTTCTGAGACTTTACAATGGGTTCTGATGAAATTTTGGCAGCACCTCGTCTCTCACACTATGACCTTGTCCGTTTGAAATGAGCATACACATCTCCTATTTATAGAATAAGCCCCTGACCGTTTGAAGATGACATGCCATCCTTCAAACGGTCACGCTTCAAACGGTCACGCTTCAAACGGTCACGCTTCAAACGGTCACGCTTCAAACGGTCACGCTTCAAACGGACAGGTTACTAAAAACATGATCTAACCCTAATTTAAACACTATTTCTCACTCATTAACCCTATCTAGACATAAGACTCGATAAGACGTAGATAACAGGCATTCAATGCACCAACAGTCACCTAGTTTAGGTAGTTGTATGATAAGTAGATTATATGCCTTAGGTAAATTACCAAAATACCCTTTTCATGTATAATTGGTAATTAAGCTTATGTAACCTAAACTTTTGTCACATAACTGATTATACATCATGATTAAACTTGTATAGGCATATAATACTTGTCATAGGACTAGTTAGACGTTCCAAACGCGTTTCACGAGAACGACGCGTTAAAGTAGCATAAGCTACCTTAATGGGTCGCGATGGGTCGAAGGCACTTAGGTTAGGTTTCATTTAGGATGTAGGCCTTGTTAAACCATATCACATGAGTTCCAACACTCATTTGGTTTACAAGACCTCATTCTGTCCGATCTTCTGATTTAGGCGTCTATTGTTTGACTAGTGAATCAATTACTAGGTGCTACTTGATTTCTCTGGTTTACTCGAGTTTGTTGAAGTACTATTGATTGAGGATACCTTGCACTACATGTGAGTACATAGTTCCCCTATTTTACTGTTTTCAATTGTTTTGGGGTGATTCATATGTACAAAATGTTTTCAAGGTTTAAACGATGATTTCAAAAACGAATAGAACGATTTATACTAAACTATTAACGATTTCGATAATGTGAACGAACTTGTTGGTTGTAGTTACATAACGAACGACATTCATTAGCATTGATCAAGCCGACCAGTATTAGGTTATGGTACCATAGGATATGACAAATCCCGTTATTGCACTATACCCATGGTTATGTGTGGGTGTTGTGGGTAACGACTGAATCTGATGATTGTTAACTTACCCTTTGGAGGTTCGTTAATGCAAGAACGAGTTGAACGATGAACGAGTCACAAAGGTTTGAATGTTATTAACGAGACGACCATATATAAGTTATCACAATTAAAACAAGGACGATTTAAACGATTTAAATGAGTAAACGATTTGGAAACGATTTGGAAACGATGTTAAACGATCTGGGTAAACGATTGGTTTTTGGCTAGTGTTTAGATAACGGGACGGGTGTAATGTGGTGAAAACATGGTGGATACGCCGCTGGTACTTCTTATATATAAGTGTTTTCAACATATTACATACCGTGGCGTTATTTAGTTCACTTGGGTAAACGATATTGAAACGATGTCACTCAACGATGTTTTCGAAATAATATACGAGTTTTATTAACGAGTTTATACGAGATGTTTTACAAGATGGTTTACTAAAACAAAAAAGCTTTTGGGTTAAGAATCATGGATACAAAATTTTGTAAATTATAACCATCTTGATTTGAGTTGGTTAATCATGTTGCAATATTATACACTTTTTAAAAAACAAGGTTTTCGAGGTATTGCAATATATGTAAACAAGCCATTATTCCGATACTCTTATAAAACCTATGTACTCGCCAGCATTTCTTTGCTGACTTTGTTTTTACATATGTTTCAGGTGTTGTTGCTTGATTGACGTTCTAGGATGCATGCGTCACATAGGATCTGGACGAGGCCTTAGTGACATAAAACGATGATAGTCGATATAAAACTTGTTTGTTATGTGTTAAAACAATGTTAATGTTTAATATTATCAATAAAACGAAACACTTTTTGTATCCATGGTGTGACACCTGTGTCACTTCAACCATCAAACAAATGCCAAACCAATGAAATATTGTATTTCATACTTGGGATTTGTAAAAATATGCGTATCGTTTGCACATATCAACTCTTGTTCAATTTTAAGCTTTAAATCGCTTTCTGGAGGGTTATACGCGCTCTGAAGCGTAAATATAACCAGTTTAATCCAACAAAAACTCCGGAATAGTGAAATAGGCTTAACATACCTTAAATAACCTTTACATAACTTAGAAATAAGTTTTGAAGGCTTTGGTATGGCGAAAACAAGTTAATTCGCTTACAGGGACTAAACTTGACAAACTGCGAAAGTATGCCAATTTGAACTGTAACAAACATTCCGGAACATGGCCATAAGTTAAACATACCATAAATATCCTTTACATAGCTTAGAAATAGGCTTTGAGGGGTTCGGTGTGCTAAAATAAACTTGTGTGTCATTCAGGGACTAAAAGCGTCAAAAAGTGCACAAGTTTGCATTTTCGCGCATAACTTACGTTCTGAATACATCTGGACATCCAAAAATTTATGTAAGCACTAAAATATTTTATTTTAGTGTTCGGCATAAGAAAAAATCCATTCGTTGCGTCATTTGGATCGTTTTACGCGCTTGTGCACATTCCGTCGTAATTAAGCGAACACCGCGTTCGTACGACCAAACGAACTGACATCCGACATATTTTTGAGCATGTTTCATGTCCACAATGTTTAGGCATCATTTTAGGGCCTTAAAGTTGGCTTTACGGGCCTTAGAAGTGTCGGAAATGGCCTTAAACACGTGCAGGGACTGAAACTGTCATTTCTGAAACTTTGTTCTGATCTGACATGGCCAGGCGGCCCGCCTGAGTTTATGTGCATCCTGACGTGGGCCGCGTCCGCCTTCCTGACCAGATTAACTGCATTTAACAGCAGATTCCAGCTGTTTTAACCACACCCACACATTCTCAATTGCCTAGTCAGCTGATAAGGATCATTTTTAGCTACCATAAGGTTCCGACACTTGTACGGATGCGATTAAGGCACGATATTCGACAAACGATCTTAAAGGTTCTCCGAAAACTATAAATACCCCACCCCACAACTTCAAAACCCACTAGAATTTTGATCTTAGAAACTCTAAGTTGAAACCATTGTTTCATACCTGAGATTCTTGGATCGAGATTAGCATTCGGGGACCCTTCGTAAGTATTCTTTCGTTCTTTTATTGCTTTTCGAGTCTTTTCGAGTCTGAAAGTCAAACTTTTTTTGACTTTCTGCGTTGACCAGTTTATGGTCAATGCGAAGTTCGTTTGAACTTCGCAACGTGATTGTAATCACGATGGTCATAGTCCCTTGGGACTATGCCTACTGATTACCACGTTGTCTAGGGTCGTAGGGTAAGCGATCTAATAAATCGCTTATGCCTTCGAACCCGACCCATTTGGTCGATCATTAGGATCCGACCAAACACATTAGGTGACCATAGTATATAGGGAATAACCTTCCGAGGTTATACCTTATGGTCGCTACGTTTAAGTAGTTGTATGATAGGTAGTTTATATTCCTTAGGTAAATTACCAGAATACCCTTTTCATGTATAATTGGTAATTAAGCATATGTAACCTAAACTTTTGTCACATAACTGATTATGTAACATGTTTAGGCATATAACACTTGTCATAGGACTAGTTAGGCGGTCCGAACGCGTTTCACGCGAACGACGCATTAAAGTAGCATAAGCTACCTAAACGGGTCGTAATGGGTCGTAAGCAGTTATGTTAGGTTTCATTTAGTATGTAGGCTTTGTTAAACCATATTACATGAGTTTCCATACTCGTTTGGTTTACGAACCCTCATTCTATCCGATCCTCCGATTTAGGTCCGGTTTATTAACATAGTTACCTATATTAGGTGCCGTTTGATTTCCGTGATATCTAGCATTGCTTGGTGGTTATCTTAGGACTTCTGAGCAATATCAAGTGAGTACATAGTTCCCCTCTTTTACTGTTTTCCAAACTGTTTTGGGGTGAAGCATGTGTACCTATCTGTTATTTTCATGATTTCAAAGTATAATTGATTATACATGTTATTACTTATCATTTGACAAACTAAATGACTATCTATGGTTTAAACACTGATTTCTCAAAGAACATAAAATAAAATGTTGAATTGTACTTATTTTATGTTCACCAGACCGATTGTTAGTATGATATAGCGCTATAGGATTAGACACCCCATTCCTGTTGTCATGGAATGTCTGAAACCAATTTGTTTCTCCATCCAAATAGGGATTTCCTTTGTGGTATCCCTATAATCTCAAAGGTGTATTTTGATGCACTAGGTCTGAATGAATTCTTAAATCACACTATTAAAGTATAGTTTGATATACTCTCATGTGTGGTATTGTACAAAACCAACATATATTTTGTTAATCATCCAAAGCATATTTGGATATGTTATTTACAAAACCAAAACATAGTTTAAATATGTTATTTATCACATCTAAAGCATATTTTGATATGTTATTTATGAAACCAAAACATATTTTATTATGTTACTTACAAATCCAAAGTATACTTTTGATATGCTACTATAAGATTATTCGTTTAACCTTACATTATCTTACTGAACATAACTTTTGTTTACACATTACATGGTTTACATTTAACTTGGGTTATACAATAATATTGGACAATTGGTTTAAACATGAACATTCTATATTGGTGGTGTGGTTTGAGTAAGTGATTAAGTAACGAGGCGTGTGTAATATGATACAAGCATGGTGGATACGCCGCTGGTACTTCCTATATATAAGTGTTTGTATGGTATTACATATCGTAGCGTTATTTGAATCATTCAATTTGGACTTATACATATTACACAAGTAACACGATTCTCTTACAGGACTTTGGTTTACAAACAATTTACTTATACAACTCATTTACTTGGTTATACATTTAACCATACATTTTTTTCTCTTATTTATACATATCATTTGAATTTATTGTTTTTCAAGCGATTTACAAAACAAAGCAAATTACAAGGATCATGACTGACTTTTGTTAAACAACATTTTCTAAACTTATAAGTCATGAATCCTATATTCACAAAACCTATGTATCTCACAGGCATTTTTATGCTGACGTACCTATTTTTACATACGTTTCAGGTACTGCTTTACAATGATTGTTGATACATGCTACATTTAGGATGGACTCGTGCCTTAGCAACTTTAAAACTTGGAAGATCATAGTTGTACTTAATTGATTGCATTAAAACAATGAGTTCATTTATTCAATAAAACAGAATTTATTTATGCCATGGTTATGAAACAATAATTCTGTTACAACACTCCTCGACGTTTCCGCCACGTCTAGTTGCTTTACGTGGTCGGGGTGTGACAGAAAAGTTGGTATCAGAGCCAATGGTTATAGGGAATTAGGTTATTAGTAATACTTTGACCTAGTCTATAACCTTCTTAGGACCCTAACGCGAGTTTACTTGCGTTTAGTCATAAAACAATACCGTCACCTATCCTTAGGCGACGATCACAACAAGAACATAAATTTCAAAACCGCTTTGAAAACTAATCATCTGTTCTAGGATGATTGATTACTAGGTTTTGAACCCTCTATTGTAAGGTTTTGAACCCTCTATTATATGGTTTTGAACCCCTTTGAGTTTCAAAATCTCGTCAAGGTTTTGGGTTTTAAATAATGTGAACACGTGCAAACTGGAAGGGTGAATGCCTGTATTCTGGGTTTTCTGTCTAGGCAAGCACTTCGTATATATCTCATCAGACGCGAGACCAATTGTGCTTACCTGGGAATTCTTGGGATGAGTGTTCACTTATAGGCGAGCATGTCTTCGTGATACATTATTTTTGACCTATTTACTTTGATTAGTCACTGTGTGTAGTTTGTTTGCTTTGTAGTAACAAACAAATGACCACTATCCTTGCTTTCATCAGATTTGTTTCATCTCATTCTTTTCATCTAAATCTCTCACTCGTTTCCTTTCATGTTCCTCTTTTAGAATGCCTCCACGACGCGACAATCAGATGGCAAATGCCGAACTGGCGGAAATCATCGCGCAGCAAATGGCTGCTGCCTTCCCAAATCTTTATGCTCAAATGATGCAAGCCATCAACAACAACAATGCTCCATGCAATTTCAAGAATTTTAACTCGGCTAAACCGCTCAAGTTTAGTGGTTCAGAGGGAGCAACTGGGCTTCTTCAATGGTTCGAGAGCATTGAGAATACTTTCCGTCACGTTCAGTGTCCTGAAAATCGCAAGGTCGAGTTTTCTTCGAGTGTGTTTCAGAAGAGGGCTCTTACGTGGTGGAACGGGGTGATGAGAGACCACGGTGCTGAGGTTGCATTGGCACAGACTTGGGCTGAGCTTAGGGCTCTTATGATGAAGGAGTTTTGCCCTCGTCATGAACTGCGAGCTTTGGAGAGGGAGTTTGATGATTTGAAGCAAGACAGTGGTGAACATCGAGCCTATACTGACCGTTTTGAAGAATTGAGCCTGTTGTGTCCTGCTATGGTTACTCCTGTGGATAAGGCGATCGAGAAATATACTGATGGTCTTCCTGACCTAGTTCAGGATATTGTAACTGGCAGCAACCCTACTACTGTCAGACAAGCCATTGAATTGTCTGCCACTCTAACTGAATCCCACATCAGGAAGCGTAAGCTGTTTCGGAAGGGTGACTCAAGACCATCTGACAAGACTGCTCAAGTTGAACCAAAGGAAGAACATGCTGAGGTGTCCAAGAAGAAGAAGCACAAAGCCTCTCAAAACTACGCTGTAACTGCTCAAGACAAACAGGTTGCACCAAACCAGCCAGCACAACCTCACAAAAGGCAAAACTACGTTGGTACCGCACCTTTGTGCAACAAGTGCAACCGTCATCATCTGGAGTAAGAACAGTGTCACAAATGTACCCACTGTGGGCGGTTGGGACATTTGATCAATGTTTGTCGTTATGCAAATCAAGCTGCTGCAAACCCTGCTGCTGTTCAAGCACGGTTCCCTCCGGGGTCATGTTATAACTGTGGTGACCTTACCCACTACAGGAACAATTGCCCAAGACTTGTTAACATACCTCCAGCGCGAGGACGAGCATTTAACATCAATGAGGCAAACATGAACAATGATGCGGCAGTGAACAACTAGTGTTTTGTTATTTCCCTTGGTTGTTATCTTTGACGTTTAAAGACAAGTCAGTTGTTATATAAATAAAAATTCGTCGTTTTTATTTTCGCAAAACTGATACGATTGTGTGAATGTTTGATACAACCTTATGATGTCAACCCAAAGACAAACTACTCGTATGGTTCTGTCATTTTATAATCACTTGTGATCTCCCCAAGAACCTTAAACACTCGTTTCTTCTAAGAAACATGGCCAAACTCTTATTGAAAATTCTTCTATCTTTATAGATGGATCCTTGAAAATGGTTAATGTGCCAAATAAAATCCATTGATTGGATTCTTGGTGTGTTTTAAATGTCCATACCTAAAGATAACGAATTAAAGAATCAAGTTAACTAATTTTGTGCTTATGTGTTTTCTTACATGTTTTGTGGTTGTATGTGATCCATCCAAATCCTCGTAAAATCTTTCATATCTTATATGAGGGATTCATAGTAGGATATCCAAAGTTACTATCTTAAATCCTTAATGGACTTCTACGTTGTAGTCAAGTCCCTTGGGTTTTAAAGTACTATTCTATAATTGGACCCCTCGGGTGGTCTAGTTAAACAGATTGGTTTGAAAATCTGGTTAGAAATATCATGTGATGATATAATTGAAAAGATCCCTTAAGTGGTCTATTTAAGGAGATCGTACGACGGTCTAGTTAAGAAGGTCATGTGTTGATCTAGTTAAAAAGATCGTTCGTTGATCTAGTTGAAATGATCCTTTGGTGGTCTAGTCAGGTCGCTTCATGTTTATTCAACTGATTTTTCCTCTACGCATTCTGAAATGAACTGTGCGGACTGTGCAAGGAATTACGTAATTATGGAGGCCTACATAGTTATGGAATTCAGTGCACAGAAACCACAAGAAGTTTTGTCATGTGTTAAGACCTATAGTGACGAGAATAAAGATACGGGAGAAGTCTTGGACCTTGACCGATGTCATTTTATCTCACACTTCCCAATTCTGATTTCAAGCACACACAAGTTTCCTATGATAAGTCTTCATAAGAAACGTTCTTCTGTCCGTAGTTCAAAATTTCATGTTTTACTACTACAAGGAATTCACTTTGAGGGTTAACAAATTCGCTAAGAGTCCTAATATGACCCAGAGTTTTACTTAAGGGTTCAATGGATCTATTAGAAGGCGAAACCGTCACAGCTGTCTTCACAAGTTTTCTCTAGAATTAAATTTCGGGACGAAATTTCCTAAAGTAGTGGAGACTGTGACACCTGTGTCACTTCAACCATCAAACAAATTCCAAACCAATGAAATATTGTATTTCATACTTGGGATTTGTAAAAATATGCGTATCGTTTGCACATATCAACTCTTGTTCGATTTTAAGCTTTAAATCGCTTTCTGGAGGGTTATACGCGCTCTGAAGCGTAAATATAACCAGTTTAATCCAACGAACACTCCGGAATAGTGAAATAGGCTTAACATACCTTAAATAACCTTTACATAACTTAGAAATAAGTTTTGAAGGCTTTGGTATGGCGAAAACAAGCTAATTCGCTTACAGGGACTAAACTTGATAAACTGCGAAAGTATGCCAATTTGAACTGTAACAAACATTCCGGAACATGGCCATAAGTTAAACATACCATAAATATCCTTTACATAGCTTAGAAATAGGCTTTGAGGGGTTCGGTGTGCTAAAATAAACTTTTGTGTCATTCAGGGACTAAAAGCGTCAAAAAGTGCACAAGTTTGCATTTTCGCGCATAACTTACGTTCTGAATACATCTGGACATCCAAAAATTTATGTAAGCACTAAAATATTTTATTTTAGTGTTCGGCATAAGAAAAATCCATTCGTTGCGTCATTTGGATCGTTTTACGCGCTTGTGCACATTCCGTCGTAATTAAGCGAACACCGCGTTCGTACGACCAAACGAACTGACATCCGACATATTTTTGAGCATGTTTCATGTCCACAATGTTTAGGCATCATTTTAGGTCCTTAAAGTTGGCTTTACGGGCCTTAGAAGTGTCGGAAATGGCCTTAAACACGTGCAGGGACTGAAACTGTCATTTCTGAAACTTTGTTCTGATCTGACATGGCCAGGCGGCCCGCCTGAGTTTATGTGCATCCTGACGCGGGCCGCGTCCGCCTTCCTGACCAGATTAACTGCATTTAACAGCAGATTCCAGCTGTTTTAACCACACCCACACATTCTCAATTGCCTAGTCAGCTGATAAGGATCATTTTTAGCTACCATAAGGTTCCGACACTTGTACGGATGCGATTAAGGCACGATATTCGACAAACGATCTTAAAGGTTCTCCGAAAACTATAAATACCCCACCCCACAACTTCAAAACCCACTAGAATTTTGATCTTAGAAACTCTAAGTTGAAACCATTGTTTCATACCTGAGATTCTTGGATCGAGATTAGCATTCGGGGACCCTTCGTAAGTATTCTTTCGTTCTTTTATTGCTTTTCGAGTCTTTTCGAGTCTGAAAGTCAAACTTTGTTTGACTTTCTGCGTTGACCAGTTTATGGTCAATGCGAAGTTCGTTTGAACTTCTCAACGTGATTGTAATCACGATGGTCATAGTCCCTTGGGACTATGCCTACTGATTACCACGTTGTCTAGGGTCGTAGGGTAAGCGATCTAATAAATCGCTTATGCCTTCGAACCCGAACCATTTGGTCGATCATTAGGATCCGACCAAACACATTAGGTGACCATAGTATATAGGGAATAACCTTCCGAGGTTATACCTTATGGTCGCTACGTTTAAGTAGTTGTATGATAGGTAGTTTATATGCCTTAGGTAAATTACCAGAATACCCTTTTCATGTATAATTGGTAATTAAGCATATGTAACCTAAACTTTTGTCACATAACTGATTATGTAACATGTTTAGGCATATAACACTTGTCATAGGACTAGTTAGGCGGTCCGAACGCGTTTCACGCGAACGACGCGTTAAAGTAGCATAAGCTACCTAAACGGGTCGTAATGGGTCGTAAGCAGTTATGTTAGGTTTCATTTAGTATGTAGGCTTTGTTAAACCATATTACATGAGTTTCCATACTCGTTTGGTTTACGAACCCTCATTCTATCCGATCCTCCGATTTAGGTCCGGTTTATTAACATAGTTACCTATATTAGGTGCCGTTTGATTTCCGTGATATCTAGCATTGCTTGGTGGTTATCTTAGGATTTCTGAGCAAAATCAAGTGAGTACATAGTTCCCCTCTTTTACTGTTTTCCAAACTGTTTTGGGGTGAAGCATGTGTACCTATCTGTTATTTTCATGATTTCAAAGTATAATTGATTATACATGTTATTACTTATCATTTGACAAACTAAATGACTATCTATGGTTTAAACACTGATTTCTCAAAGAACATAAAATAAAATGTTGAATTGTACTTATTTTATGTTCACCAGACCGATTGTTAGTATGATATAGCGCTATAGGATTAGACACCTCATTCCTGTTGTCATGGAATGTCTGAAACCAATTTGTTTCTCCATCCAAATAGGGATTTCCTTTGTGGTATCCCTATAGTCTCAAAGGTGTATTTTGATGCACTAGGTCTGAATGAATTCTTAAATCACACTATTAAAGTATAGTTTGATATACTCTCATGTGTGGTATTGTACAAAACCAACATATATTTTGTTAATCATCCAAAGCATATTTGGATATGTTATTTACAAAACCAAAACATAGTTTAAATATGTTATTTATCACATCTAAAGCATATTTTGATATGTTATTTATGAAACCAAAACATATTTTATTATGTTACTTACAAATCCAAAGTATACTTTTGATATGCTACTATAAGATTATTCGTTTAACCTTACATTATCTTACTGAACATAACTTTTGTTTACACATTACATGGTTTACATTTAACTTAGGTTATACAATAATATTGGACAATTGGTTTAAACATGAACATTCTATATTGGTGGTGTGGTTTGAGTAAGTGATTAAGTAACGAGGCGTGTGTAATATGATACAAGCATGGTGGATACGCCGCTGGTACTTCCTATATATAAGTGTTTGTATGGTATTACATATCGTAGCGTTATTTGAATCATTCAATTTGGACTTATACATATTACACAAGTAACACGATTCTCTTACAGGACTTTGGTTTACAAACAATTTACTTATACAACTCATTTACTTGGTTATACATTTAACCATACATTTTTTTCTCTTATTTATACATATCATTTGAATTTATTGTTTTTCAAGCGATTTACAAAACAAAGCAAATTACAAGGATCATGACTGACTTTTGTTAAACAACATTTTCTAAACTTATAAGTCATGAATCCTATATTCACAAAACCTATGTATCTCACAGGCATTTTTATGCTGACGTACCTATTTTTACATACGTTTCAGGTACTGCTTTACAATGATTGTTGATACATGCTACATTTAGGATGGACTCGTGCCTTAGCAACTTTAAAACTTGGAAGATCATAGTTGTACTTAATTGATTGTATTAAAACAATGAGTTCATTTATTCAATAAAACAGAATTTATTTATGCCATGGTTATGAAACAATAATTCTGTTACAACATTCCTCGACGTTTCCGCCACGTCTAGTTGCTTTACGTGGTCGGGGTGTGACACATGGTTATGAAACGATAATTCTGTTACAACACCCCCCGACGTTTCCGCCACACTTTGTTGTTTTACGTGGTCGGGGTGTGACACTGAAGACACAAGATTCAAGCCGATTTGGATCTGAATTCATCATTTTTCTACTCACTTCTCTTCCACTCATCTTCTTCAAATTTAAAACACAAAATTAACGTCGAATTCATGGACAAAATTGACTGATTTTTGGATATGTTGTGCGAAATCATGTTTTAATCAATCCTTGAAAGAATCGGATCAAAATTTGAACAAATTGACTAAAAATTCTGAAAAAAAAACCATGAAAAATATAACTTGAATTTCGCGATCCGTTTGAGATTGTAAAGACAGATTTGTACGAACCTGACAAATACAGTTCGCACGAACCTGCATTATTGTTGATTGATTTGTTCTTGTACATCACATTCGCACGAACCAGACAAATCCAGTTCGTACGAACGTGCACAGTGTCCAGTTCCCTACGTGAAACCCGCATGCATAAGTTCCTCGCATATTCCTCCGATCTAGTTTGTCTCTTTGTTGTACCTCATGAATCTTTAGACGACTCATTGTTAGACCTACGAACCTGTAAAATGTCAGTTGGGTCCTTGGTGTGCCAGCGTTGTTAGCTAAAGTGTTGAGAGAATTTGTCAATCAGTTCTTTACGGTTTTTAATATTCCTCCTTGGTAGGCCGTCGAAACACACACGTGTTGCACTTGTGAGAGTTTGCGCAAACATGGGACACAACACTAGAAGTGTCCTCCCTTTAACCCCTCCGCCCATAGTATAAAACCATAGGAGATGGTCATCGGGGTTGGTGGTTCCATCATACTTCCCAACGATGTTTGGAATTTTGGTTTTTGTGGGAAAAGGGGCCCGAGCGATTCGCGGAGTGAACTTTGATTTTTTTGTGAAGGCTAGGGCCTGTATGGTTTAGTGAGATCCTCCTCCGTGGACCTGTAGTAGTCAGTTTTGAGTGTTGCAGTAGCCTTGGATGTTCTCGTTCCTGATATTATAGCTTTCTAACTCTTCATAGTTGTTAGTTGGAGCGTCTCCCCCGTCGTTGCCTAATCCTCCTCCCCCAACCTTCTCCTTGGTTCCTTGAATGGTTTCCTCCGCCGTGGCCACCCACCTTTCATAAGCTTATCTCAACGCTTCTTTCTCCCTCATATACCACTTCTCAGGACTAACCATCGACGCAGATGTTATGGAAGCATTTTTGTGGTGATGTAGGTTTGGCTCTGTTGTGAAATGGAAGGATGTGTTGCTTGGGATAGCAGTTAAGGGAGAAACAATGTGTGTGGAGGTTTCATTGAAGTTGGGGATGTTAGATCTCTGGTCATTTTGTTGGTCGACGTCTAGGTTATTGAAGCCCGTCGAGGTGGCTCCACTTGTTGCGGATGTCGCTCCTAGAGTGGAACCGGGTACAGAACTCATGATATCATAATGGAGATGAAATAGAAAGTGTTCTAGCAAAAATACGGATGGCGCCAATGAAGAAACATTATGTTAAAGGGGTTGTTTAGAGTAGGTTTGATAGGTGGAAACTTCTTATCACTATCAGTTCTTGATGATGATTCGATTTTCAAAGCTAAAAAACACCGTTAGGGTCATCACGAGAATGAGAAGTTGTTGGTTCTTTTTGTAACCGCCCTCAGGTCTAAGAATAAGTAATATCTTTGGTGAGTATAAATTAGAATGAAAGTAAGGAAAGTAGAATGAATTCACCTGAAGGAGAAGTATGGTATTTATAGCCAGGATGGTGAGAAGGTATTGGTCGAGACATTGCTTTCAGGATATCCATTTTGTCTCCTCAATGTTGGTTGTTAGTGGCAACAAAGGAGGGTGTGTATTTGCGGAATGTCATTGGCTAGTTGTTGTTGTCAGGGTGTCCTTGTGTTCTCTCCTATGACCACCGTTAGTGAAGGTTAAGAGGAGTAGAAGTGTAACAACCCGCTTTTGGAAAGTCAAAGTCAAAGGAAGAAAAGATTGCTAATTGCAATCTCTCACTCTTTGCTTAACTACTAAATTGTGCTTCTTGACTTGCAATCGAATTCTTTTATTTAATCGCTTTAGTTGTATTATGTGGAGTATCTATTAATAATCAAGGATTAATCGCATGTTTAATCGCTAATCGCATCGCAACTCGAATTATGTGTTCTGGATATTGTTTTACGTGTGTGTGCTAATATGTGTTACTTGTGCATGTTATGTTTATATTGAGGTGTTTAATCGCAATCGCAATTCTATCGCATTGCAATCTAATTGTGACAGCTGTGTTCTGTAAGCATCGTATAATGTAAAACAATGTTGGTTATCAATAAAAAAATGTTCTTTGGTGTTATTATATGTGTTATTGTGTTTGATGATTTTACAATTTGATTCGATACCGATTTCAAGCTTTAAATCACTTTCTGGAAGGTTATACGCAAACTGGTGCATAAACACAGTCAGTTTAACGCGACATGTAACATCCGTGCTTGTAATCATTGTGAACAGTTCAATTATCAATAAAACAATGTTATTTGATCCCAATGTTTGTTTGGTTATGTTTTACATTTTTCTTGTTTTGACTTTTATTCTATTTCAAACTCTATATCGCTTTCTGGAGAGTTATACGCAAACTGGTGCGTAAACGTAATCAGTTTAATGCGACAAATACTCCAGAATATCAACATATACTTAACATACCTAAAATAACCTTTACATAACTTAGAAATAAGTTTTTAAAGGCTTTGGTATGGCAAAAACAAGTCAATTCGCCTACAGGGACTAAATTTGACAAACTGCGAAAGTATGATGATTCGCACTAGAACAGACATTCCAGAACATGACCATAAGTTAAACATACCATAAATATCCATTACATAGCTTAGAAATAGGCTTTGAGGGGTTCGGTGTGCTAAAATAAACTTTTGGGTCATTCAGGGACTAAAAGCGTCAAAAAGTGCATAAGTTTGCACTTTCGCGCATAACTTACGTTCTGAATGCATCCGAACATCCAAAAATTTATGTAAGCACTAAAATATTTTATTTTAGTGTTTGGCATAAGAAAAATCCATTCGTCGCGCAATTTGGATCGTTTTTCGCGCTTATGCGCATTCCGTCATAATTAAGCGAACATCGCGATCATACGACCAAACGAACCAACATCTGGCATATTTTTGAGCATGTTTCATGTCCACAATGTTTAGGCATCATTTTAGGGCCTTAACGTTGGTTTAACGGGCCTTAAACGTGTCGGAAATGGCCTTAAAACACAACAGGGACCCAAACTGTCATTTTTGAAAGTTTGTTTCTGACCAGAAGGGCCAGGCGGCCCGCGTAAACCCTTGGTGATACCTTACGTGGCCCGTGTCAGCTCCCCAGATCAGAATAATCAGTTTTAACAGCTGATTACAGCTGTTAACCACTCATAACTCACCCACACTTGCCCTTTCCTGCTCATGAGGAGCCATTTTGAGTTACCATAAGGTTTCAACAAGTGTAGGGACAAGATCAAAGCACGTTATTCGATAAACGATCCTAACGGTTCTACCACATCTATAAATACCCACCTCCATTCTTTCCAAAAACCCACAAATCTGATCTAAAAGCTCTAAGTTGAAGCCATTGCTTCATCCCTAAGCTATTCAATCAAGATTTACTAGCGGGGACCCTTTGTAAGTGTTCCTTCATTCTTTTATCGCTTTTCGAGTCCGAAAGTCAAACTATGTTTGACTTTCTGCATTGACCAGTTTATGGTCAACGCGAAGTTCATTTGAACTTCATAACTTTAGCGTAATCACGATGGTTATAGTCCCTAGTGACTATACCTACTGATTACCACGTTATCTAGGCTCAGTGACGAGTCGTAGTTTCGGCCAAAATGCGTGTTATTGCGTATTTTGTAACCAAACTACTCTTAGGTATCAAAACCATTTGTTTTGATACCAAACCTGTTTTCTAAACTTAGTTAAGCATGTTTTAACATGCTTAACTCGTCACTTTTAGTTTAGTGCTTATATAGGGTCGTAAGGGTAAGCGATCTAAACAATCGCTTATACCTTCGAACCCGACCCATTTGGTCGATCATTAGGATCCGACCAAATACATTAGGTGACCATAGTTTTATAGGGAATAACCTTCCGAGGTTATACCTTATGGTCACGACGTTTAGTTAGTTGTATGATAGGTAGTTTATATGCCTTAGGTAAATTACCAAAATACCCTTTTTACACCAAAATTCATTTTAAGCATATGTAACATAACTTTTGGTATCTAAACTGATTTGGCAACAATATTAGACATGTTAAGGCATATTTTACTTATCATAGGGCTAGTTAGGCGTTCCGCACGCGTTTCACGCGAACGACGCGTTAAAGTAGCATAAGCTACCTAAACAGGTCGTAATGGGTCGCAAGCACTTAGGTTAGGTTTCATTTAGTATGTAGGCTTTGTTAAACCATATTACACGAGTCTCCATACTCGTTTGGTTTAAGAACCCTCATTCTATCCAATCCTCTGATTTAGGTCCGGTATATTAACATAGTTACCTATATTAGGTGCCGTTTGATATCCGTGATCTCTAGCATTGTTTGGTTGTTACTCAAGGACTACTAAGCAATCTCAAGTGAGTAGATAGACCCCTCTTTTACTGTTTTCCAAACTGTTTTGGGGTGGAACACATGTGCCTACTTGTTACTTTTACGCTTTCCATGCTTTCATATCCTATGCTTTTTATGTTCATTAGTACATTTAAGTACATGATTTCATTACATTTTATGCTATGTATGTCCATTGTGTGCATACTTAGTACATTGTTTTACATTACATTTCATGCTATGTATGTCTATTGTGTGCATACTTAGTACATTGTTTTACATTACATTTCATGCTATGTATGTCCATTATGTGCATACTTAGTACATTGTTTTACATTACATTTCATGCTATGTATGTCCATTGTGTGCATACTTGGTACATGGTTTTACATTACATTTCATGCTATGTATGTTCATTTAATTACATACTTAGTGCATTGTTTTCACATGCTTACATTTTGGTATGACATTTGGTTTGTTCAAATGGGACAATATACATTCATTAACATTGATGACGCCGTTCGTTAGTAGGTAGTGGTACCATAGGACTTGACAACTCCCATTCCTGAACCCTAGGTTTGTTTGGGTGGAAGAAATGACCGAATTCGATAAACATAACACAGATAGACCTTTAATTTGTTTAAAGGTCTATCACCACAGTCACAAGGCTTGAATGTATGCATTTTCACAATACCGCATAGATGTTTGTATCAGTATAGCATGCATTTGTTCCACAAAACATAACTTTGACTTAAACTATGTTTAAATCAATACCCTGTTTTTGTGCATTTTACCTATGGTTTAGTTGATATATTTCACATGCCATACATGATATTTTTGGATGCACATTATATCATTTTCATTAAACATAAACATTTTGACATTGATATACACATTTGGTGATTTACATTAGACATGGACATTTTGATATGGTTTACACAATAACACTTGACAATTGATTTATACATGAACAATTTTCATTGGTGGTTGGGTTGGGTAAATGGTTTGAGTAACGAGGCGTGTGTAATATGATACAAACATGGTGGATACGCCGCTGGTACTTCCTATATATAAGTGTTTGTATAATATTACATATCGTAGCGTTATTTAAATCATTTCAGTATAGACATATTACATTTTACACAAATAACATATTTTTCAAGACATTGTTTTATACAACTCATTTTACTGGGTTATTTCATTAACCATACACCTTTCTTTTATATAATCGGATTTCTTATAGAGTTTTCATATGATTTATAAAAGAAAACACTTAACAAGATTCATGACTAATTTTTATTAAACCTATCTTTTAAAACCCAAGTCATGAATCCTATTTTCACTAAACCTATGTATCTCACAGGCATTTTTATGCTGACGTACCTATTTTCACATGTGTTTTCAGGAGTTGTTGCTTAGGATGATGATCGCGACACTAGGGCGGACCTGTGCCTTAGAGACTTAAAATAAAGATAGAACTAGTTTAATTATGTTCTGAACTCTTTATTTCCTGTTTTGAGACAATATAACACTCTTGTTTGATAAATAAAACATAACTTTGTATGCCATGGTTGTGAAACAATAATTCTGTTACAACACTCCTCGATGTTTCCGCCACGTGTTTCTCGTTTTACGTGGTCGGGGTGTGACAGAAGAGTTGGTATCAGAGCCAATGGTTATAGGGAATTAGGTTATTAGTAATTCTTTGACCTAGACTATAACCTTTCTAGGACCCTAACACAAGTTATCTTGTGTTTAGATCTTAAAACATGCACTTCACCTATCCTTAGGTGATAACCACAACGGGAACATCAAGTTCGAATCCGCTTTGAAAACTAATCATCTGTTCTAGGATGATTGATTACAAGGTTTTGAACCCTCTGTTATATGGTTTTGAACCCTTCCAGTTTGATTTTTGGCCTTGTACCTTCTAAGTTTTCAAAATCTCGTCAAAGTTTTGGGTTTTAAATAGTGTGAACACGTGCAAACTGGAAGAGTGAATGCCTGTACCCTGGGTTTTCTGTCTAAGGCTAGAGTGTTCGTACAAATCCACATAATCGGACCGGTCACTCTTACCTGGGAACTCTTGGGGTGAGTGTTCACTTATAGGCGAGCATGTCTTCGCGATACATTATTTTTGACCCATTTACTTTGATTAGTCACTGTGTGTCGTTTGTTTGCTTTGTGATGCGAACAAATGACCACCATCTTTGTTGTTGTCAATTTTTGTTTCATCTCATTCTTTTCATCCAATCATCTCACTCGTTTCCTTTCATGTTTCCTCTTTTAGAATTCCTCCTCGACGCGAAAACCAGATAGCGACTGCCGAACTGGCAGAAATCATTACGCAGCAAATGGCTGCTGCATTCCCAAACCTCTTTGCTCAATGGAACTAAGCCAACAACAACAACAATGCTCCATGCAATTTCAAGAATTTTAACTCGGCTAAACCACTCAAGTTTAGTGGTTCTGAGGGAGCAACTGGGCTTCTTCAATGGTTCGAGAGCATTGAGAATAATTTCCGTCACGTGCAGTGTCCTGACAATCGCAAGGTCGAGTTTTCTTCGAGTGTGTTTCAGAAGAGGGCTCTTACGTGGTGGAACGGGGTTATGAGAGATCGTGGTGCAGAAGTTGCTCTAGCACAGACTTGGGCTGAACTTAGGGCCCTTATGATGAGGGAGTTTTGTCCTCGTCATGAACAGCGAGCTTTGGAGAGAGAGTTTGATGACTTGAAACAAGACAGTGGCGAGCACAGGGCGTATACTGATAGGTTTGAGGAGTTGAGTCTGCTTTGCCCAACAATGGTTACCCCACTCGACAAGGCTTTCGAAAGGTACATCGATGGTCTACCTGACTCAGTGCAAGACATCATTACTGGTAGTAACCCTACCACACTCCGTCAGGCGATCGAGTTAGCAGCGACATTGACTGAGTCGCAGGTTCGAAAGGGAAAGTTGCACAAAAAGGGTGACAAGGGTAAGAAGCAGGCGTCTGATAAAGAAGATAGCAAGAAAGGTCAAAACAAGAAGGGAAAGGATTCTGGTTCCTCAAGGGGGTCAAGGAAGCATAAGGCTTCCCAAAATTTTGATGTCACTGCCCAAGCTAACCAAGAAGCTCCCAACCAACCCGCACAGCCTCCAGCGAAGAAACCTTATGCCGGAAATGCACCTTTGTGCAATAGATGCAACAGTCACCATCAGCCGCAATTTTCGTGCCGTTTCTGTACTAACTGTGGGAAGTCAGGTCATCTTGCTGGCGTTTGTCGTTTTGCTCCGAATCAGGCAGTTCAGAACCCGGCTCAACGAGTTGCTCAGCCTCCTGCTCAGCAACAAGGTCAAGCTGCACGACCACACTACCCGCCAGGTTCTTGTTACAACTGTGGGGATTTGACCCACTACCGTAATCAGTGTCCAAGATTGGTGAATGCTAACCCAAATCAGAATCAGGCTCAGGCTCGAGGTCGAGTCTTCAACATGAATGCACAAGAGGCACAACCAGACAATGAAGTGGTGAACGGTACGTTCTTTATTAATAATCAGCCTGCATCTGTTCTTTTTTATTCGGGTGCCGATAAGAGTTTTGTGTCATTATCTTTTGAGCCATTGCTTTGCATGTCTAGAACGAAACTAGGAAAACCCTTGACAGTAGAAGTTGCTAGTGGTGAACCCATTGTTCTTGATTCTGTTCTTTGCAACTGCCAGTTGAACCTTAACGACCATCTTTTTCCTATTGACCTCACGCCTATGCAACTTGGAAGCTTCGACGTTATTGTGGGTATGGATTGCTTAGCCAAGCATCGCGCAGAGGTAGTTTGTTTTGAGAAGATTGTTCGTGTGCCGCTTTCGACAGGCGAGATCCTACAGGTTCTTGGTGAGAAACCTGCTGGTGGTCTCAAACTCATGTCTTGTTTTAAAGCTCGGAAGTATCTGCGAAAGAACTATGTGGCCTTTTTGGCACATGTTGTAGCAGATAAGGGCAAAGGTAAATCTATACAAGATATTCCTGTTGTTCGGGGTTATTCTGAAGTATTCCCTGAAGAGTTACCTGGTCTACCCCCAGCACGCCAAGTCGAGTTCCGTATTGATCTCGTACCTGGTGCAAAGCCCATTGCCAGATCTCCATATCGTCTTGCACCGTCTGAGATGCAAGAGATGTCTAAGCAGCTTCAGGAGCTCTCGGACAAAGGTTTTATCCATCCTAGCTTTTCACCTTGGGGTGCTCCCGTTCTTTTTGTCAAAAAGAAGGATGGATCTTTTAGGATGTGTATCGACTATCGTGAGCTTAACAAGCTTACCATCAAGAATCGATATCCCCTACCTCGCATCGATGATCTCTTTGATCAGTTACAGGGCGCTTCTTATTTTTCAAAGATTGATCTGCGATCTGGATATCATCAACTTCGTGTGCATGAAGAAGATATTCCCAAGACAGCGTTCCGCACTCGTTATGGGCATTACGAGTTCACAGTCATGCCATTCGGTTTGACTAATGCTCCTGCTGTTTTCATGGACTTAATGAATAGGGTCTGCAAGCCTTATTTGGACCAGTTCGTCATTGTTTTTATTGATGACATCTTGATATACTCTAAGACGCGAGCTGATCACGAGCAACATCTTCGTCTTACTCTGGAACTCCTAAAGAAAGAGCAACTTTTCGCCAAATTCTCCAAGTGTGAATTCTGGCTTAAAGAAGTTCAATTTTTAGGACATATTGTCAACGAACAACGTATTCATGTAGATCCCTCCAAGATCAGTGCGATAAAGGATTGGGATACACCTTCTACTCCTACTGAAGTTCGTTCTTTTCTTGGTCTAGCAGGTTATTACCGCCGCTTCATTGGAAATTTCTCGAAGATTGCAGTTCCTCTAACTGCTCTAACTCAGAAGAACAAGCCCTTTGATTGGGGATTCAAACAAGAGGAAGCTTTTCAAAACTTGAAGCAGAAGCTTTGTGACGCGCCTGTTCTGACTTTGCCTGAGGGCAATGATGATTTCGTCGTTTATTGCGATGCATCTAAATTGGGTCTTGGCTGTGTTCTGATGCAAAGAAACAAAGTCATAGCGTATGCATCGAGGTAGTTGAAGATACATGAGAAAAACTACACCACTCATGATCTTGAGTTAGGTGCAGTTGTCTTCGCTCTTAAGATCTGGAGACACTATTTGTACAGAACAAAATGTGTGGTTTTCACGGACCACAAAAGTCTTCAGCATATCTTCAATCAGAAAGAACTCAACATGAGGCAACGACATTGGGTTAAGCTTCTAAACGACTATGACTGCGAAATTCGCTACCATCCTGGTAAGGCGAATGTCGTAGCCGATGCATTGAGTCGTAAGGAACGTACTAAGCTTCATTGTGTTCGTGTTCAATCTGTTATTCAAGCTCGATCCGATATCCAAGCCCGCATTTCTCAGGCTCAACAATCTTGTGTTTCACAAGGTTTGATGGATAAGGAATTTCCCTATCACATAACACCTGATCTTGAACTGAAGGACAATGGATCGTATTACTTCATGGACCGTTTGTGGGTCCCAAGGCAAGATAACCTTCGCACCTTGCTTATGGATGAAGCCCATAAGTCTCGTTATTCTGTTCATCCTGGCTCAGATAAGATGTATAAGGATCTTCGTATTCAGTATTGGTGGCCTGGTATGAAGAAAGACATTGCCTTATATGTATCAAAATACCTTACTTGTCTTAAGGTTAAGGCTGAACATCAACGTCCTTCTGGTTTATTGGTGCAACCAGAGATCCCAGTTTGGAAATGGGAAAACATTACTATGGATCTCATTACCAAACTTCCGCGCACAAAGAAAGGTCATGATGCCATCTGGGTAGTTGTTGATCGTCTTACTAAGTCAGCGCATTTCTTGCCAATCCGTGAGGATTTTTCTGCTGAAAAACTTGCTAAAATCTATGTGGATGAAATTGTAGCTCGACATGGTGTTCCTTTGAACATCATTTCTGACAGAGATGCTCGCTTCACTTCTCATTTTTGGAGAACCATGCAATCTGCTATGGGGACCCAACTTAATTTGAGCACGGCTTATCATCCGCAAACGGATGGTCAATCTGAGAGAACAATCCAGACTCTGGAGGATATGCTTAGAGCTTGTGTGATCTATTTTGGTGGTAGTTGGGATTCACATCTTCCGTTGATTGAATTCTCCTATAACAACAGTTATCACTCCAGCATCAACATGGCTCCTTTCGAGGCTCTCTATGGTCGAAAATGTCGTTCACCAGTCTGCTGGAATGAGATCGGCGAGGCTCAGCTTACTGGACCTGCCCTCATTTTAGAGACAACTGATAAGGTTAAGAAAGTTCGTGATAACCTTCAGACAGCTAGAAGCCGTCAAAAGAGTTACGCGGACCCAAAACGCAAGCCCTTGGATTTTCAAGTCGGTGATCGAGTATTACTTAAGGTCTCACCTTGGAAAGGTGTGATCAGATTTGGAAAGAAAGGAAAACTTGCACCTAGATACGTTGGACCATTCAAGATCGTTGAAAGAATCGATAAGGTAGCCTACAGACTTGAGTTACCTCCTGAACTTGGAAATGTTCATCCAACCTTTCACGTGTCCAATCTCAAGAAGTGTTTAGCTGATGAGAACCTCCACATACCACTTGACGAAATTCGTGTTGATAAAACACTGAAATTTGTTAAGAAGCCAGTGGAAATCATGGAACGTGAAGTCAAGTGGCTCAAACGCAAGCACATTCCATTGGTCAAAGTTCGCTGGGAATCTAAACGTGGACCTGAGTTTACTTGGGAATGCGAAGATCAAATGAAGGCGAAGTATCCACATCTATTTCCACATGTTTCCTCTAAATAAATTTCGGGACGAAATTTCCACAAGTATGGGAGACTGTAACATCCGTGCTTGTAATCATTGTGAACAGTTCAATTATCAATAAAACAATGTTATTTGATCCCAATGTTTTTTTGGTTATGTTTTACATTTTTCATGTTTTGACATTTATTCTATTTCAAACTCTATATCGCTTTCTGGAGAGTTATACGCAAACTGGTGCGTAAACGTAATCAGTTTAATGCGAAAAATACTCTGGAATATCAACATATACTTAACATACCTTAAATAACCTTTACATAACTTAGAAATAGTTTTTAAAGGCTTTGGTATGGCAAAAACAAGTCAATTCGCCTACAGGGACTAAATTTGACAAACTGCGAAAGTATGATGATTCGCACTAGAACAGACATTCTGAAACATGACCATAAGTTAAACATACCATAAATATCCTTTACATAGCTTAGAAATAGGCTTTGAGGGGTTCGGTGTGCTAAAATAAACTTTTGGGTCATTCAGGGACTAAAAGCGTCAAAAAGTGCATAAGTTTGCACTTTCGCGCATAACTTACGTTCTGAATGCATCCGGACATCCAAAAATTTATGTAAGCACTAAAATATTTTATTTTAGTGTTTGGCATAAGAAAAATTCATTCGTCGCGCAATTTGGATCGTTTTTCGCGCTTATGCGCATTCCGTCGTAATTAAGCGAACATCGCGATCATACGACCAAACGAACCAACATCCGGCATATTTTTGAGCATGTTTTATGTCCACAATGTTTAGGCATCATTTTAGGGCCTTAACGTTGGCTTAACGGGCCTTAAACGTGTCGGAAATGGCCATAAAACACAACAGGGACCGAAACTGTCATTTTTGAAAGTTTGTTTCTGACCAGAAGGGCCAGGCGGCCCGCGTAAACCCTTGGTGATACCTTACGCGGCCCGTGTCAGCTCCCCAGATCAGAATAATCAGTTTTAACAGCTGATTACAGCTGTTAACCACTCATAACTCACCCACACTTGCCCTTTCCTGCTCATGAGGGGCCATTTTGAGTTACCATAAGGTTTCAACAAGTGTAGGGACAAGATCAAAGCACGTTATTCAATAAACGATCCTAACGGTTCTACCACATCTATAAATACCCACCTCCATTCTTTCCAAAAACCCACAAATCTGATCTAAAAGCTCTAAGTTGAAGCCATTGCTTCATACCTGAGCTATTCAATCAAGATTTACTAGCGGGGACCCTTTGTAAGTGTTCCTTCGTTCTTTTATCACTTTTCGAGTCCGAAAGTCAAACTATGTTTGACTTTCTGCATTGACCAGTTTATGGTCAACGCGAAGTTCATTTGAACTTCATAACGTGAGCGTAATCACGATGGTTATAGTCCCTAGTGACTATACCTACTGATTACCACGTTATCTAGGCTCAGTGACGAGTCGTAGTTTCGGCCAAAATGCGTGTTATTGCGTATTTTGTAACCAAACTACTCTTAGGTATCAAAACCGTTTGTTTTGATACCAAACCTGTTTTCTAAACTTAGTTAAGCATGTTTTAACATGCTTAACTCGTCAGTTTTAGTTTAGTGCTTATATAGGGTCGTAAGGGTAAGCGATCTAAACAATCGCTTATACCTTCGAACCCGACCCATTTGGTCGATCATTAGGATCAGACCAAATACATTAGGTGACCATAGTTGTATAGGGAATAACCTTCCGAGGTTATACCTTATGGTCACGACGTTTAGTTAGTTGTATGATAGGTAGTTTATATGCCTTAGGTAAATTACCAAAATACCCTTTTTACGCCAAAATTCATTTTAAGCATATGTAACATAACTTTTGGTATCTAAACTGATTTGGCAACAATATTAGACATGTTAAGGCATATTTTACTTATCATAGGGCTAGTTAGGCGTTCCGCACGCGTTTCACATGAACGACGCGTTAAAGTAGCATAAGCTACCTAAACAGGTCGTAATGGGTCGCAAGCACTTAGGTTAGGTTTCATTTAGTATGTAGGCTTTGTTAAACCATATTACACGAGTCTCCATACTCATTTGGTTTACGAACCCTCATTCTATCCAATCCTCCGATTTAGGTCCGGTATATTAACATAGTTACCTATATTAGGTGCCGTTTGATATCCGTGATCTCTAGCATTGTTTGGTTGTTACTCAAGGACTACTAAGCAATCTCAAGTGAGTACATAGACCCCTCTTTTACTGTTTTCCAAACTGTTTTGGGGTGGAACACATGTGCCTACTTGTTACTTTTATGCTTTCCATGCTTTCATATCCTATGCTTGTTATGTTCATTAGTACATTATAGTACATGATTTCATTACATTTTATGCTATGTATGTCCATTGTGTGCATACTTAGTACATTGTTTTACATTACATTTCATGCTATGTATGTCCATTGTGTGCATACTTAGTACATTGTTTTACATTACATTTCATGCTATGTATGTCCATTGTGTGCATACTAAGTACATTGTTTTACATTACATTTCATGCTATGTATGTCCATTGTGTGCATACTTAGTACATGGTTTTACATTACATTTCACGCTATGTATGTTCATTTGATTACATACTTAGTGCATTATTTTCACATGCTTACATTTTGGTATGACATTTGGTTTGTTCAAATGGGACAATATACATTCATTAACATTGATCACGCCGTTCGTTAGTAGGTAGTGGTACCATAGGACTTGACAACTCCCATTCCTGAACCCTAGGTTTATTTGGGTGGAAGGAATGACCGAATTCGATAAACATAACACAGATAGACCTTTAATTTGTTTAAAGGTCTATCACCACAGTCACAAGGCTTGAATGTATGCATTTTCACAATACCGCATAGATGTTTGTATCAGTATAGTATGCATTTGTTCCACAAAACATAACTTTGACTTAAACTATGTTTAAATCAATACCCTGTTTTTGTGCATTTTACCTATGGTTTAGTTGATATATTTCACATGCCATACATGATATTTTTGGATGCACATTATATCATTTTCATTAAACATAAACATTTTGACATTGATATACACATTTGGTGATTTACATTAGACATGGACATTTTGATATGGTTTACACAATAACACTTGACAATTGATTTATACATGAACAATTTACATTGGTGGTTGGGTTGGGTAAATGGTTTGAGTAACGAGGCGTGTGTAATATGATACAAACATGGTGGATACGCCGCTGGTACTTCCTATATATAAGTGTTTGTATAATATTACATATCGTAGCGTTATTTAAATCATTTCAGTATAGACATATTACATTTTACACAAATAACATATTTTTCAAGACATTGTTTTATACAACTCATTTTACTGGGTTATTTCATTAACCATACACCTTTCTTTTATATAATCGGATTTCTTATAGAGTTTTCATATGATTTATAAAAGAAAACACTTAACAAGATTATTGACTAATTTTTATTAAACCTATCTTTTAAAACCCAAGTCATGAATCCTATTTTCACTAAACCTATGTATCTCACAGGCATTTTTATGCTGACGTACCTTTTTTCACATGTGTTTTCAGGAGCTGTCGCTTAGGATGATGATCGTGACACTAGGGCGGACCTGTGCCTTAGAGACTTAAAAGAAAGATAGAACTAGTTTAATTATGTTCTGAACTCTTTATTTCCTGTTTTGAGACAATATAACACTCTTGTTTGATAAATAAAATATAACTTTGTATGCCATGGTTGTGAAACAATAATTCTGTTACAACACTCCCCGATGTTTCCGCCACGTGTTTCTCGTTTTACGTGGTCGGGGTGTGACACGACAAACACTCTGGAATAGTGACATAAGCCAAACATACCTTAAATATCCTTTACATAACTTAGAAATAAGTTTCGAAGGATTCGGTATGGCAAAAACATGTTTATTTGAACTAAAGGACTATTTACGACAAAACTGCGAAACGAACATTGGTGACCGCCCAGATAATATTTAAATCCCAAAAATATTTTGTTATGATTAAAATTTTATTTTTAATCAGGTCCGTGTTGAAAAATAAATTAAAACGCTTAAAAGCGCTATTTTTCAAGTTTAAGCGCGTACCGCGTGTTTCTGCGCCACACAGTGCTTCTACTGCAAAACACAGACAACGCAGCCAGTCTGGGCAACTGAAATTTATTTCAGTAATATTTTGGCGAGTTTATTTTTATTAAGAAATAAAAATAATTTAGAACGTCATAAACCGGGATTTAAACGTAGATAAAATACCCGATACCCAGTTAAACACCTACTCCTACCTTATTTACCAACAAAATTACACTCTACCCCCTTCCCCCATACATATTCATGGTCACATATATATGTGTGGCCCACCATATATTTTCAAAATCTTGCAATATATTTCTATTAGATCTTACTTGGATACACTTGAGATTTTTGTGATCTTGAAGATTTGATGTTAGATCTTAGCCTATATATTTTCTTCACATCTTCACTCAACATCACAATTAGGTGAAATTTGCATGAATTATGTGCTTTGTTTAAGACCTGAACTATCATGAGTATAACCATTATTTTATTTAGTAAATAACATGGGTTGTGTTAAAATTTCAAGTCATTTCGATTTGGGAAGGTTCGGGTAACGTTTGATGCAAAACTATGCGGTAAAACGGTCAAAAATCGCCTTTTCGGAGGATTTTTATTAAACTGTTTTAGATCAGTAACCAAACTGATATTTTTGCTATAAAAATAAGTAATTTAACTTATATTAAGTTTACTTGGTGTTTGATTAGTCATACGCGACTTCCGACGCCCAAAAATGTTACCGAATCACTAAAATAAGTGCTTTTCGACATAACTAGAATGGGTTGTTCATGGGTTATTTTATGTGTTACAATGTGCTATGTGTTTTACAATATGCGTATGATGATGTGTTAGTGTGGACAAGATTATGTGTATTACGCTTGAGTACATATATACAAATACACCAAAATAATCAAAAATAATAACTTTTCGAGAAATCTCAAAGTTATGTGAAAATTCTAAGTATCGGAGGAACTTCGGTATTTTTGTGAGTTTTTGATTATTAAATCATTCTTATTTAATTTAGGACGAATAAATTGAGGGATTGTGTTAACATATAAAAACGCACCCAAAGGTAAGTACATAGATCCCCTCTTTTTACTGTTTTCAATTGTTTTGGGG
This sequence comes from Helianthus tuberosus, assembly GCA_030545235.1. NCBI lineage: Eukaryota > Viridiplantae > Streptophyta > Magnoliopsida > Asterales > Asteraceae > Helianthus > Helianthus tuberosus. The sequence goes on from CM060392.1 coordinate 43,764,291, forward strand.
TGATTCATATGTATCAAAACGATTTCAACGATGGTTTCAAAACAAGTAAGACGGTTTATACTAAACTAATAACGGTTTCGATAATGTGAACGAGCTTGTTGGTTGTAGTTACATAACGAATGACATTCATTAATTTTGGCCGAACCGACCAGTATTAGGTTATGGTACCATAGGATCTAACAAATCCCGTTATTAGACTGCACCCATGGTTATGTGTGGGTTAGGTGGGTAACGACTGAATCTGTGATTGTTAATTTACCCTTTGGTGGTTTATTAATGCGAGAAGCGATAGGCGAGATAGTCGAGTCACGAAGGTTTGGATGTTATTAGCGAGACAATCAAAAGTAGTTTCACGATCTAAAACGAGAATGATTTAAACGACTAAAGCGATTTTAAACGAATTAAACGATTTGGGTAAACGATTGGTTTTCAGTTAGTGTTTAGATAACGGGACGGGTGTAATGTGATGAAAGCATGGTGGATACGCCGCTGGTACTTCCCATATATATATGTTTTCATCATATTACATACCGTGGCGTTATTTAGTTCACTTGGGTAAACAATTTGAAACGATGTCACACAAACGAGGTTTTCGAAATGATATAAACTATACGAGTTTTATTAACGAGTTTTATTAACAAGAGTTTATTAAATAAATGTTTTGGGTTAAGAATCATGGCTACGAGATTTTATACACTATAACCAACTTGAATTGAGTTGGTTAGTTATGCCACAATACAATACTTTTCAAAAACAAGGTTTTTAATAAAGTATTGCAACATGTAAACTAGCCATGAATCCGACACTCTCAAAACCCTATGTACTCGCCAGCATTTCTTTGCTGACTTTGTTTTCACATATGTTTCAGGTGTTGTTGAACGATGTTGATTGCTAGAATGCATGCTCACATAAGACTGGACGAGGCCTTAGTGACTTAATAACAATGATATACTATGTTTAACTTGTTTATTTAGATTTCCAGACGATGTAAATATTTAATGTTTAATAAAACGAAACTTCAAATTTCCGTGTGTTTTGAAACAATGATTCTGTTACAACACTCCCCGACGATTCCGCCGCGATTTGTTGTTTTACGCGGTCGGGGTGTGACAGAAAAGTTGATATCAGAGCTCATGGTTATAGGAATTAGGTTATTAGTAATGCTTTGACCTAGTCTATAACCTTCCTAGGACCCTAACGCTAGTTTACTTGCGTTTAGTCATAAAACAATACCGTCACCTATCCTTAGGTGATAACCACAACAAGAACACAAATTTCAAATCCGCTTTGAAAACCAATCATCTGTTCTAGGATGATTTATTGTAAGGTTTTGAACCCTTTAAGTTTTCAAATCTCGTCAAAGTTTGGGTCTAAATAGTGTGAACACGTGCAAACTGGAAGAGTGAGTGCCTGTACCATGAGTTTTCTGTCTAAGGCTAGAGTGTTCGTACAAATCCATATAATCGGACCAGTCACTCTTACCTGGGAACTCTCGGGGTGAGTGTTCACTTATAGGCGAGCATGTCTTCGGCGATACACTATATTGACCCATTTACTTTGATTAGTCACTCCGTGTCATTTGTTTGTTCGAGGTAACGAACAAATGATCGCCTTTCTGGTGTTTTGACGATATTTTCAATACCTCTTGTGCTTTTCAACCTCACTCGTTTCTTTTGTTTCCTTATTAGACAATGCCTCCTCGACGTGAAGCACAATCTTTCACTATTGAAGAAATCGCAGCCCTAGTCTCTCAACAAGTGGCTGCTGTGCTTCCAGGCGTTGTGACCCAAGTCCACGAGATATACAACAACAATAACAACAACAATGTGCCGTGTAACTTCAAGAGCTTCAATTCTGCTAAGCCTCTAAAGTTTTCTGGGTCGCAAGGAGCAACTGCGCTCCTGCAGTGGTTTGAGAGCATCGAGAGCACGTTCAGACATGTGCAGTGTCCGAATGCGCGTAAGGTTGAATTTGCTTCAAGCGTGTTTGAAAAGCGAGCGCTTACCTGGTGGAATGGTATTATGCGCGATAGGGGTGCCGAAGTGGCGTTGGCACAAACATGGGAAGAGCTCCGGACTCTCATGATGAAAGAATTTTGTCCCCGTCACGAAATTCGGGCTTTGGAGCGAGAGTTTAACGATCTAAAACAAGATGGGGGTGAACACCGTGCCTATACGGATCGTTTTGAGGAACTCAGTCTGTTGTGTCCCACTATGGTTACCCCTCTGGAGAAAGCAATCGAGAGATATATCGATGGTTTACCCGATTCCATTCAGGATATTGTGATAGGCGTTAATCCTACTACCGTCCGTCACGTAATCGAATTGTCTGCTACCCTGACTGAGTCGCAAGTCAGAAAGGGTAAACTTACCCGTAAGGGGGACAAGAAGAAGTCGGCTGATTCTGAGAAGAACAAGGATAAGGGCAAGGGTAAGAAAGGTGAGTCATCGAAGAAATCGAGGAAGCGAAAGGATGCTCAGAATTTTGCTGTTACAGCAGAGTCTGCTCAGAACCCGCAGAACCCACCAGCTCAGCCTCCTGCAAAGAAGGCATATTCTGGTACCACACCTCATTGTGCACGCTGCAACGGTCATCACGTTGCACAACAAGCTTGCAAGCAATGCACAACGTGTGGAAAACTTGGGCATTTGGCCAATATTTGCCGTCTGGGACAAAATCAGGTTGCTCAGGTACAAGCTCCGGTTCAGGGGAATGCTGCAAGATTCCCACCGGGTTCATGTTTCAACTGTGGAGAGTTTGGTCACTTCCGCAACAATTGTCCAAGACTGGTGAATGCAAACGCGAATGCTAATGCAAACCCGAATGCGAACGTCAACGTCAATATGAATCCAGCACGTGGACGAGTGTTTAACAGCAATGAGGCAATCAATGATGCAGCAGTGAACGATTAGTATTTTGTAATTTCCTCTGGTTGTTATCTTTTAACATTTAAGAACAATGCGGTTATTATATAAATAAAAATTTGTGGTTTTTATTTTTTTTAACTAATACAATTGTATGAATGTTTGATGCAACCTTATGATGTCAACACAAAGACAAACTACTCGTGTGGTTCTGTCATTTTTTATGATCAGTTGTGATCTCCCCAAGAACCTTAAACGCTCGTTTCTTTTAAGAAACAAAAACCCAAAGTTATTTAAGAAAAGGATATGTTGCTTTCCTAGCACATGTCACCAAGGAGAAAGACAAGAGTAAGAGTATTCAGGATATCCCGATTGTTCGGATTTATCCAGTGGTGTTTCCTGATGAACTGCCTGGTTTACCTCCAGTTCGACAAGTCGAGTTTCATATTGATCTTGTACCCAATGCCAATCCGATTGCGAAAGCACCTTATCATCTTGCACCGTCAGGAGATGCAAGAGTTATCGAAACAACTTCAAGAGTTGTCTGATAAAGGATTCATCCATCCGAGCTTTTCGCCTTGGGTAGCTCCTGTCCTCTTTGTGAAAAAGAAAGATGGATCTTTTCGAATGTGTATCAATTATCGTGAGCTTGATAAGCTTACTATCAAAAAAATCGATATCCCCTACCTAGAATTGATGATCTCTTTGACCAGCTGCAAGGTGCTGCATGCTTTTCCAAGATCGACCTACGATCTGGGTATCATCAACTTCGTGTACTCGAAGAAGATATTCCCAAAACTGCATTCCGTACAAGATATGGGCATTACGAGTTCACTGTCATGCCTTTTGGTTTGACGAATGCCCCAGCTATCTTCATGGACTTAATGAATAGGGTCTGTAAACCTTATTTAGACAAGTTCATCATTGTGTTCGTCGACGATATTCTCATTTATTCAAAGTCTCGAGCCGATCACGAGCAACACCTTCGTTTGACATTGGAACTCCTAAAGAAGGAACAAACTTTTCGCTAAATTCTCCAAGTGTGAATTTTGGCTTAAAGAAGTTCAGTTTTTGGGTCATGTAGTCAACAAGCAGGGTATTCATGTGGATCCATCCAAATAGCTGCTATTAAGGATTGGAATACACCGACGATACCTATAGAGATTCGATCATTTCTTGGTCTTGCTGGTTGTTATCGTCGATTCATTTCTAATTTCTCAATGATCGCGGTTCCACTCACTGCTTTGACTCGGAAGAATAAGCCTTTGGAGTGGGGATCTAAGCAAGAAGAAGCGTTCCAAACGCTGAAACGGAAGCTATGTGATGCTCCTGTTTTGTCCTTGCCCAATGGAAACGATGATTTCGTTATCTTTTGTGACGCGTCGAATCTAGGCTTTAGTTATGTTCTTATGCAACGAGGTGACAGCTAAAAATTCACGAGAAGAACTATACGACTCATGATCTTGAATTAGGAGCTGTGATTTTCGCACTCAAAATCTGGAGACACTACCTCTATGGAATGAAGTGTGTGGTTTTCACAAGACCACAAAAGTCTCCAGCACATTCTTAATCAGAAGGAGCTGAACATGAGGCAGCGACAATGGGTTGAGCTCTTGAACGATTACGATTTCGAGATTCGCTACCTTCCTGGTAAGGCGAATGTCGTAGCCGATGCGGTTGGTCGAAAGGAGCGAGTCAAGCTTCATTCTGTTCAAACTCTATCTGATATTCAATCTCGTGTCCTTCAAGAACAACGATTTTGTGTAAACGAAGACTTATTGAAATATGAGCTACCACTTCAACATGAGCTTAAACTCAAAACGAAAGGGCGATGGGTTGCTCTATTTTAAGAATCCCTGTGGATGATTATCGCCCAAATCGGAGCCCTGATTGGATTCCTTGTACACCTTAATATGTACATTACAACTCAATAAGGACAAACCGAATTCCTATTAAGACATTCCTATCTTCATGGTTAGATTCTTGAAAATATTTAAAGTGCCAAATGAAATCCACGGATTGGATTCCTGGTATGCTTTAAACACTCGTGTCCAAAGATAATAAATTAAAGGTCAAATTAAACAATTATGCTATTATGTGATTATGTGTTTATATGTTATCCTCTATGTTTTTGTGTGATCCGATTTTCGTTATCCAAATCCTCATAGAATCTTCCATATCTTCATATGAGGGATTCATAGTAGGATATTCAAAAGGTACTACCTTAAATCCTTAATGGGCTTCTACATGGTAGTTAAGAACCTTGGGTTATATAGTACCATTCCATGATTCTAAAAGAGACCCTTGAGTGGTATAGTTAAAGATTGATTCAAAATATGGTTAAGAGTGGCATGTGACGATACAGCTGAAAGGACCCTATGGTGGTCCAGTCACACTCATCACAGGTTCATTCATTTGGTTTTCCCCTACACATTATTAAATGCACTATGTGGACTGTGCAAGGAATTACGTAATTATGGACGCGTACATAATTATAAAAATTCAGTGCACGGAAACCAATAGTGACAACAATAGCGAAACGTGAACAATGTAATGGAGGTACGGTGGACGCACCAATGGCGCTTCATATACTTGTATATAAGTGTCCCTCTTACATTGCAAGCATAATGTTATTTAAAGTTACTAGAAGTTCGGAACTCTAACCAGTGTTGTTTTATCTTTTCGACTTCATGTTTCAAGCTTTCACAAGTTTCCTCTACATAAAATTTCGGGACGAAATTTCCTAAAGTAGGGGAGACTGTGACAACTGTGTTCTGTAAGCATCGTATAATGTAAAACAATATTGCTATCAATAAAACAATGTGCTTTGGTGTTATTATATGTGTTATTGTGTTTGATGATTTTACAATTTGATTCGATTCCGATTTCAAGCTTTAAATCACTTTCTGGAAGGTTATACGCAAACTGGTGCATAAACACAGTCAGTTTAACGCGAAAAACACTCTGGAATAGTGACATAAGCCAAACATACCTTAAATATCATTTACATAACTTAGAAATAAGTTTCGAAGGATTCGGTATGGCAAAAACATGTTTATTTGAACTAAAGGACTATTTATGACAAAACTGCGAAACGAACATTGGTGACCGCCCGGATAATATTCAAATCCCAAAAATATTCTGTTATGATTAAAATTTTATTTTTAATCAGGTCCGTGTTGAAAAATAAATTAAAACGCTTAAAAGCGCTATTTTTCAAGTTTAAGCGCGTACCGCGTGTTTCTGCGCGACACAGTGCTTCTACTGCAAAACACAGACAACGCAGCCAGTCTGGGCAACTGAAATTTATTTCAGTAATATTTTGGCGAGTTTATTTTTATTAAGAAATAAAAATAATTTAGAACATCATAAACCGGGATTTAAACGTAGATAAAATACCCGATACCCAGTTAAACACCTACTCCTACCTTATTTACCAACAAAATTACACTCTACCCCCTTCCCCCATACATATTCACGGTCACATATATATGTGTGGCCCACCATATATTTTCAAAATCTTGCAATATATTTCTATTAGATCTTACTTGGATACACTTGAGATTTTTGTGATCTTGAAGATTTGATGTTAGATCTTAGCCTATATATTTTCTTCACATCTTCACTCAACATCACAATCACCTCTCTCTCTCTCCTCCAAACCGTCCCCTCCCTCTCTCTCTATCTTCATCTCCTTCAAACTTCATTCTTCATATTCAAGTCCCATTTCTAGCAACTTTCAAGTTAGTATGAAGATCTAAAGAGGTTACCAAGGTGCATTCAAGTAATTTCAAGCTTCCTATCATCAAAATCTCATCCCACAACCTACTTGAATCTTGAAGGTATAACACTTATGTTTAAATCATACTTTGATTCTTGGTTGTTCTTGATGATTTGAAGTTTCTCTTGAATCTTGGAATTTTCACTAAACTTAAAACCTAAAATGAAATGGGTCTTGTTACAAAAAAAAATGGTGATGTATATATATGTGTGTATGGGTCTTGAAGTTTGATTTTTGTTAAGTACTTGTTTATGTTGTCACATGTTCTTGAATAATAGTTTAAATGCAAGTATTTGGTGATTTATGAATAATATGTTAAATGTAAAGTACATCAGCAAATAAACAAGAATATATCTCATATTTGATGCATCTAAACCCATATAAAATGTTGATGTTATGATAGTATGCTTTAGACACTTGTACATGTGAATATATGTTGATTTAGAGCTCAAGAAGTGATAAAAAAATGGTTGTATGACAAAAATAAATTTGAACAGATTATAAGCACTTAAAATGACCCTATTTGATGTATTATAATAGCATGAGACTTTGACATAGGTTTGATAGCTTTGCGTGTTGTACATATAGCTTAAAAAGTGGTAAATTAGGTGAAATTTGCATATATTATGTGCTTTGTTTAAGACCTGCACTATCATGAGTATAACCATTATTTTATTCAGTAAATAACATGGGTTATGTTAAAATTTCAAGTCATTTCTATTTGGGAAGGTTCGGGTAACGTTTGATGCAAAACTATGCGGTAAAACGGTCAAAAATCGCCTTTTCGGAGGATTTTTATTAAATTGTTTTAGATCAGTAACCAAACTGATATTTTTGCTATAAAAATAAGTAATTTAACTTAATATTAAGTTTACTTGGTGTTTGGTTAGTCATACGTGACTTCCGACGCCCAAAAATGTTACCGAATCGCTAAAATAAGTGCTTTTCGACATAACTAGAATGGGTTGTTCATAGGTTATTTTATGTGTTACAATGTGCTATGTGTTTTACAATATGCGTATGATGATGTGTTAGTGTGGACAAGATTATGTGTATTACGCTTGAGTACATATATACAAATACACCAAAATAATCAAAAATAATAACTTTTCGAGAAATCTCAAAGTTATGTGAAAATTCTAAGTATCGGAGGAACTTCGGTATTTTTGTGAGTTTTTGATTATTAAATCATTCTTATTTAATTTAGGACGAATAAATTGAGGGATTGTGTTAACATATAAAAACGCACCCAAAGGTGAGTACATAGATCCCCTCTTTTTACTGTTTTCGATTGTTTTGGGGTGATTCATATGTATCAAAACGATTTCAACGATTGTTTCAAAACAAGTAAGATGGTTTATACTAAACTAATAACGGTTTCGATAATGTGAACGAGCTTGTTGGTTGTAGTTACATAACGAATGACATTCATTAATTTTGGCCGAACCGACCAGTATTAGGTTATGGTACCATAGGATCTGACAAATCCCGTTATCAGACTGCACCCATGGTTATGTGTGGGTTAGGTGGGTAACGACTGAATCTGTGATTGTTAATTTACCCTTTGGTGGTTTATTAATGCGAGAAGCGATAGGCGAGATAGTCGAGTCATGAAGGTTTGGATGTTATTAGCGAGACAATCAAAAGTAGTTTCACGATCTAAAACGAGAATGATTTAAATGACTAAAGCGATTTTTAACGAATTAAACGATTTGGGTAAACGATTGGTTTTCGGTTAGTGTTTAGATAACGGGACGGGTGTAATGTGATGAAAGCATGGTGGATACGCCGCTGGTACTTCCCATATATATATGTTTTCATCATATTACTTACCCTGGCGTTATTTAGTTCACTTGGGTAAACAATTTGAAACGATGTCACACAAACGAGGTTTTCGAAACGATATAAACTATACGAGTTTTATTAACGAGTTTTATTAACAAGAGTTTATTAAATAAATGTTTTGGGTTAAGAATCATGGCTACGAGATTTTATACACTATAACCAACTTGAATTGAGTTGGTTAGTTATGCCGCAATACAATACTTTTCAAAAACAAGGTTTTTAAAAAAGTATTGCAACATGTAAACTAGCCATGAATCCGACACTCTCAAAACCCTATGTACTCGCCAGCATTTCTTTGCTGACTTTGTTTTCACATATGTTTCAGGTGTTGTTGAACGATGTTGATTGCTAGAATGCATGCTCACATAAGACTGGACGAGACCTTAGTGACTTAATAACAATGATAGACTATGTTTAACTTGTTTATTTAGATTTCCAGACGATGTAAATATTTAATGTTTAATAAAAGGAAACTTCAAATTTCCTTGTGTTTTGAAACAATGATTCTGTTACAACACTCCCCGACGATTCCGCCGCGATTTGTTGTTTTACGCGGTCGGGGTGTGACACTAATCGTAAACGCTAGACACTAGTTATTTATGGTGATTGTATGTTAGATATAGTAGTTTGGTTATTTGTGTAACTAATGGGTAATACTATCGCATCGCTCGCTCGAAACGGATCGCAACGCTCAACGCATGAAACGAAACTTCGAAACGAAACTCGCCGAGCCACTTCGATCGAATGACCAATCGATCGAATGGCCATACGATCCGATCGGATTGTCATCCGATCCGTGGCCTGTGCTCCCTTTCCTCTTTTGAAAACCCTATAAATACCCCTCTGTCACATCACTTGTGATGTAATAGCTCTCTCTCTCTCGACCAGCATGCTCCAGCCCACTTTTCTTTCGATTTCTCGTGATTCTTGTAAGTTTTCAACTCAAACCTTGTACTCCTATGAACTTCAACATGAATCTCAACTTTTAACCGTGAAATCAGTGGATTTGAGGTGTTCTAGGGTGATGTCATCATGAAGTTCTTATGAACTTCAAGTTTTGGCCTCATTCCACCAAGAACAACTTAGATCTGAAAGATTTCCATATGATTTAACACTATTTCCACCTAGATCTAAACATTTTCAAAGTTAAAAAGATTGAAAGAAGCTTTTATAAACTTTCTTTCAACTCTTTTACACTCAATGCACTCAAAACCTAGTAAAGTGTTGGTTCAAGATCTGAATTCTATCAACGAGACCACCGATCTCGGTTGAACATGAATATCCGTCATAAGCAGTTAACTGACTCAGATTGGGGTGATTCCTGTTCAATCGGCTAACCTGGGTCTGATCGGGTTCCTATTGTTCAATACGTGGTCATCATGTCTCGATCAAACCGCAAAGCTTACCGCACCTTCAAGTTTGCAAAACGATCAGATCGCGGGATGGATTGTCGTCCGATCGGATTGCCATCTGATCGAATTGCCATCCGAGCGAACCGCAATCCGATCGAATTGCACTTGGTATCCAACACTTAAACTTTTTATCAATTTTCAAAGATCATCAGTTTCTAACAGATTGCCATCCGATCGGTAGACCATCCGATCGAGTGACAATCCTGCTGTGAACTTATTCTCTGGGAAATGCCTCGCCGGACGGATCGCCATCCGATCGAACTACCGTTCGATCGAACGACCCGAAGGGTAGAGATACTTCTCTGTTTTCAAAATGCTACAACGAAAACTTCAAAGCCATCATACACAAACACATCCATCCCAAACGAGTGTCAATCCGACCGAATGGCCATCCGAACGGATGACCATCCGAACGGATTGACATCTGATCGAATGGCCATCCGTTCGGATTGCCATCCGACCGGATGACCACTCGTCATTTGTTTCCCCATACATCGATTTACATGACGCTTATCGCTTATGCTATCATTCTGATCAGGCTAATCTCACTCTAGCGTTCCCTTCAATCCATTAACTACCATCGCTGTGAGTATACCCGACCCCTTTTGCTTTATGCACTTTTGGGTGTTACATACGTTACTTATTTATTCTAAAACACATCGACACACAACGCAAACACTATTTATACGATGACCGTTATTGCATGTTACTTGTTACTCGATGAATGCTTGTATGTTATGTTAACACAGTGATTGTTGCCTGACACCTTAGCAACAATAGTGCTATTTGTTTGGACTCAGCACCTGTCGTGGACAGGGGTTGTTAAGGTTACATCTTCACGTGTCACAGTGGTGATATGTGTTGCGCATTCTACAACTCGCAGTCTAGTCTGTGTATATTTCATTGTCAATAACCTACTAGCTTCACACTATACATGTTACATGTTGGTTATGCGTAAACGCTTTCGAACTCTATTATTACTATTAAACTTGTATGCTCACCTTTACACTATGTGTATTGACCTCTATTTTAACGTATGTGACAGGTGTTTGAATGCTTAAGATGCTTGCTTGCTTTCATGGGATTCGAGCTTAGGAGAGTCTAGAAACCAACGAACAATTTATTTAAATCTGAGTTGTCGGAACAATTTTATCTGTCTTTGAGATATCTATGTCTATAATAATTGATTGCTTGATGGGTTATGGTATGGGACTTAATATTAACTATCCGGTAATTTAGTTGTTATGGAATTTTTCTTGGACAATCTGTTTCGCTCAGTGCCGCGCCCCGATGTTTCCACCATCGGTTGGGGTGTGACAAGAAGTCCACAAAACATGAGTAGCTAGACATCGCTATCAATTATCTGTTTGGTCTCTTTTTCGATAACCACTTAATTGAGATTAAGGGGGCAATGATCCAAGGAATGTCATTAGTAGACGTCGCTTTTAGGTTATCCTTTTGTCTTCTCTGTCCTGGCGTGTCTGACATGGCGGATGGTCCCTGTGGGTTATTTGTCTTTACCAATGTAGTGTGTTGCGGGATGAGTTCGGGTTTGCCTCGGACCCGTGGGTGTTCCGGACCCATATATTTTCAATTGGTAAAGACAAATCCTTTACGAACTCTTAGGTTTGGAGATCTTGGGTTCCAAGTCTTAAAAGACAAAGGGATTTTTACATATTTCCCCTTCCTAAGATGGCTTATTACATATTTACCCAATTATAAAATTCAATTACATATTTCCCCTCTTTAACATATATATATTACATATTTCCCCTCCCTAACCCATATATATTACATATTTCCCCATTTCATTAAAATTACTCTTATTGAATGACTATTTTATTCTTAATGAGTTATTAAATAAATATTTACATATTTCCCTTTCTAATATCATCATTCGATCATATATTTTCCCAATTCATATAGTATTTCCCCAATTCTTCTACTTGCTACTCTTCTCAAACAATACATACTCATAATTGTGTTGTGTTGTGACAATGAGACCAGAGTTGTTGAAAGAAGCTAGTGTACTTTAGAGAGAGGATTATGGGATGTTAATTTCTAGAGAGTGAGGTTAGCGGCGGTGATCGGTGGTGGCGAGTGGCAAAAAGGGCAGAGAGAGACTCTAGGGAGGAAGAGAGATTTGAGAACGAGCAGAGTTTGAATTTGTAGTTTTTTAACAGTTACAAAATTTAAAGGAGATTAAATTTGAAGAGTTATATAAAATATAGAATTCATCCAGATGTAGAACAATACTATGAAATATGGATCGAAAGAAATTACTTCCAATTACAGTAAAACTTTAGGTTTCAAATTGCCTTTGAATATAACATATTGATACAACTATGAAGCCTCGAATGAACTGAGCTAATCCAAAATAAACAAAAGAAATATATAAATAAAAATCCCCTCAAATACAAGCTAATTCCTTTGGTGACAGTCGACAGAACCTAGCTATGATTTATGTAACTAGTTGATTTCTCAAAGCAACCTACTTACAGTTACAATCCGCATCCCAAAGCACACCTGCATGTAAATTCAGCATATAGACATGTTACAAATCAAAATCATTATCGATTTACAATCTGGAAGCCCTTGAAGAAATCCAACTGTTAAAACAGTCAAAATTGAGAAGGTTTCTTCAACTGAGTCCAAAAAAACTTTGCCAAATTCGGCTGCCGAAAAGAACGATGTTGGTGGCGTCTTCTACTGCTCGTCTAGGGTTTGGCGTCGTCTCCTTTGGTGTCGTGTGCACTTTAACGATTACCAGGGGAAGGGGAAGAAGACCAACGAAGTCTGAAGTAGGGTTTGGCGTGGGGAGAGGAAGAGACTGTAAGAAGAAAAAAGGGTAATTGAGTAATTTCTGAAAAAAAGAGGAAATATGTAATTGTTTTTCTTGTTTGAGGAAATATGTAATAAGCCCTTTTAAAAGGGGGAAATATGTAAAATTCCCAAAGACAAAATGATTATAGAAATTCACCTTTAAAAAAGAGTAAATTACAAGTTTTGTCATTTATGTTTGTCCCAAATTTCAGGCGCTATCCTTTATGTTTAGAATTGATGACTTTTGTCCTTAATGTTTGAAAATGTTGCACGTTATGTCCTTTATGGAAAACCCAGTTATAATTTTCAGTTAAAGTAAGTCATGTGCAGTGCACATGGGGGTAGAAATGTCATTACACCTCCCACTTGTCTTTCCCCCCTCTTTAGTATCCTGATAACATCCCAATCCTTTCACCTTTGTAAATTAGGGTTCATCATCACCTAAACAAATCTTTCAATTTTGAAACCAAAAACCAAACCGTTCCTATTTCAATATAGGAATATTGATCAAACAAAAAGAAAGAGGAAAATGGAGTACCCGATAATTCTTAACAAGAGTGGCAAGCCATCATTGGTCCCATTGTATATAGCCAGATCTTCTACTGTAGTAAGTAAATCAATAAACTCAAGCCACTATTTAATAATTTAATAAATATGGTTAAGTATTCCTCCTCAATAATCACAAAGAGAATTGATAAATAAACAGGCTTAACTTGAAATATAGTTAAAAAATGAATGAATGAAAATGAAATTACAATTACATACAAAGGATGACGGTGATGAATGAATGAGTGGATATAATGCGAAAAATAGAGAAATCAGAGCGATCGTAATGGCGATTCCAACGAAAGGGGAAACCCCGATTTTTCTTCTAGGGTTTGAAGCTTTTAGAGGTTTAATACTTCCCCTAAAGTTGAACCCTTTTTATCAGGTCGTATTACGACAAATCGGATTTCAGGTTTGCTGGGTGTAAGTTTGCGAGGTTAGCAGCCAACAGCGTTGAACAGATGGATTGAACTAGGTCCGTCAGGTTCGTTTGGTTCTAACTTGACATCTCCTGAAGTCAAACATTTTTTCCTTTCTACAATGGCAGTTGAACACGGTGACGGGAACCCTAATTTGATGGGTGATGATGAACCCTAATTTACAAAGGTGAAAGTATTGAGATGTTATTTGGATATTAAATAAGGGGGAAAGACAAGTGGGAGATGAAATGATATTTCTACCCTCATGTGCATTGCACATGACTTAATTTAACTGAAAATTATAACTGAGTTTGCCATAAAGGACATAACGTGTAACATTTTCAAACATTAAGTACAAAAGTCATCAATTTTAAAGGTAAAGGACAGTGCCTGAACTTTGAGACAAACGTAAAGGACAAAACTTGTAATTTACTCTTAAAAAAAGATAAATAATACTACCTCTGTCCCATTAAATGTGTCTTATTTTGAATTTTCAAAGTCTTTATTTATAAACTTTGACTTTAATTATAAATTTTTTTGGTTATATAAAACTTGATGAAAATTAACCCGATAAAAACACTTGTAAAACACACTCAAATCATATAACTTTCATCAAGTATGTGACACCTGTGTCCGTGATCATTGTAAACAGTTCAGTTATCAATAAAACGAAGTTATTTGATCCCATTGTTTGTTTGTTTATGTTTGACATTTTTTTTCAAGTTTTGACTTTTGTTCAATTTCAAACTCTATATCGCTTTCTGGATAGTTATACGCAAACTGGTGCGTAAACGTAATCAGTTTAATGCGACAAATACTCCGGAACATCAACATATACTTAACATACCTTAAATAACCTTTACATAACTTAGAAATAAGTTTTGAAGGCTTTGGTATGGCAAAAACAAGTTAATTCGCCTACAGGGACTAAATTTGACAAACTACGAAAGTATGCCAATTTGAACTGTAACAGACATTCCGGAACATGACCATAAGTTAAACATACCATAAATATCCTTTACATAGCTTAGAAATAGGCTTTGAGGGGTTCGGTGTGCTAAAATAAACTTTTGGGTCATACAGGGACTAAAAGCGTCAAAAAGTGCATAAGTTTACATTTTCACGCATAACTTACGTTCTGAATACATCCGGACATCCAAAAATTTATGTAAGCACTAAAATATTTTATTTTAGTGTTTGGCATGAGAAAAGTCCATTCGTCGCGCTATTTGGATCGTTTTTCGCGCTTATGCGCATTCCGTCGTAATTAACCGAACAACGCAATCATACGAACAAACGAACCCACATCCGGCATATTTCTGAGCATGTTTCATCTCCACAATGTTTAGGCATCATTTTAGGGCCTTAAAGTTGGCTTAACGGGCCTTAAACATGTTGGAAATGGCCTTATATCACAACAGGGACCAAAACTGACATTTTGTGAAAGTTGTTAGCTTACGGACCGTAAGCCCTTAGCCATACGGTCCGTAAGGACCTCCCAGAACATCAGAATGTGTTTAACAGCTGTTTACAGCTGTTAAGCACCCATAAACTCAATTCCACATGTTGATACCTGATCATGGGGGGCCATTTTGAAGTACCTTAGTGTTACAACAAGTGTAGGGATGAGATTGAATCACGTTTTACGATAAACGATCTTAACGGTTCAAGGAATCCTATAAATACCCCCAAGTTCCCAACTCAAAACCCACTTGAATTCTGAAAGTTTCTCTAAGTTGAGGTGTAAAAACGCTTCATACCTGAGAAATATTTGGAAATCAAAGCTTGCGGGGACCCGTTGTAAGTGTTCTTTCGTTCTTTTTATTCTTTTAGCGTTAAAGTCAAACTTTGTTTGACTTTCTGCATTGACCAGTTTATGGTCAATGCGAAGTTCTTTTGAACTTCATAACGTGAGCGTAATCACGATGGTTATAGTCCCTAGTGACTATACCTACTGATTACCACGTTATCTAGGCTCAGTGACGAGTCGTAGTTTCGGCCAAAATGCGCATTCTTGTATATTTTGTAACCAAACTACTCTTAGGTATCAAAACCGTGTGTTTTGATACCAAACCTGTTTTCTAAACTTAGTTAAGCATGTTTTAACATGCTTAGCTCGTCACTTTTAGTTTAGTGCTTATATAGGGTCGTAAGGTAAGCGATCTAAACAATCGCTTATACTTTCGAACCCGACCCGATTGGTCGATCATTAGGATCCGACCAAACACATTAGGTGACCATAGTTGTATAGGGAATAACCTTCCGAGGTTATACCTTATGGTCACGACGTTTAGTTAGTTGTATGATAGGTAGTTTATATGCCTTAGGTAAATGACCAAAATGCCCTTTTTACGCCAAAATTCATATTAAGCATATGTAACATAACTTTTGATATCTAAACTGTTTTGGCAACAATATTAGACATGTTAAGGCATATTTTACTTATCATAGGGCTAGTTAGGCGTTCCGAACGCGTTTTACGCGAACGACGCGTTAAAGTATTATAAGCTACCTAAACGAGTCGTAATGGGTTGTAAGCACTTAGGTTAGGTTTCATTTTAGAATGAAGGCTTTGTTAAACCATACTACATGAGTTTCCATACTCGTTTGGTTTACGAACCCTCATTCTATCCGATCCTCCGATCTAGGTCCGGTTTATTAACATAGTTACCTATATTAGGTACCGTTTGATTTCCGTGATCTCTAGCATTGTTTGGTTGTTACTCAAGGACTACTAAGCAATCCCAAGTGAGTACATAGACCCCTCTTTTACTGTTTTCCAAACTGTTTTGGGGTGAAACACATGTGCCTACTTGTTACTTTCATGCTTTCCATGTTTTCACATCATATACTTGCTATGTTCGTTAGTACATTTATAGTACATGATTTACATTACATTGTTTTACTATGTATGTTTACTTAGCATACTTAGTACATTGTTTTACTTTACATTTCTGCTATGTATGTTGACTGAGCATGCTAGCACATTGATTTACATGACTTTTATGCTTTGTATGTTAACTTAGCATACTTAGTACATTGTTTTCATATAACATGTTTACATTTGCTATAACATTTGGTTTGCACAAATGGGACTTATATACGTTCATTAACATTTGCTACGCCGCTCGGTTGTAAGTAGTGGTACCATAGGACTTGACAAATCCCATTCCTGACATCCCGGGTTTGTTTGGATGTAAGGAATGACTGAATCCGAAAACATTTCTTTTGATAACCTTGACTTAGGGTTATCCGACTGTCTCAAGGCTTGAATGTATGCGTTAACTTACCACATAAGTGTTTATATCAATAAAAACATGCATTTACTTTGCAAAACATAACATTTTGATATATTCAAAATACTTTGTTTTGTACATTCTTACACTTGGTTTATGTAACAACACATTACTTACCATACATAACATTTGTTACACATTACTTGACTACATTTGGACATTTAACCTTTGATATGGTTTATACAAGGACTTTTTGACAATTGGTTTAAACATAGACTTTATACATTGGTGGTTTGTTTAAGTGACTTAAGTAACGAGATGTGAGTAGTATGATACAAACATGGTGGATACGCCGCTGGTACTTCCTATATATAAGTGCTTGTATTATATTACATATCATAGCGTTATTTAAATCATTCATTTTGGACTTATACATTTTACACAAGTAACATGCTTTTCACAAGACTTTGGTTTACAAAACAGTTCATTCTATACAACTCATTTTACTTGGTTATTCATTTAACCATATATTATTCTTTTATTTATACATATCATCTAATCTTATCGCTTTTCGAATGATTTACAAAACAAAACAATTTACAAGGTTCATGACTAAATCTTATTAAACATTTTCTTAAACTTAAGTCATGAATCCTATTTTCATAAAACCTATGTATCTCACAGGCATTTTATGCTGACGTACCTATTTTCACATGTGTTTTCAGGAGCTGTTGCTTAGGATGATGATCGTGACATTAGGGCGGACCTGTGCCTTAGTGACTTAAAACGAAGCAAGAACTAGTTTAATTATGTTATGTACTCTTTATTTCCTGTTTTAAGACAATGTAACTCTCTTGTTTGATAAATAAAACGTAACTTTAATTTCCATGGTTGTGAAACAATTAATTCTGTTACAACACTCCCTGACGTTTCCGCCACGATTTGATGTTTTACGTGGTCGGGGTGTGACAGAAAAGTTGGTATCAGAGCCAATGGTTATAGGGAATTAGGTTATTAGTAATACTTTGACCTAGACTATAACTTTTCTAGGACCCTAACACAAGTTGTCTTGTGTTTAGATCTTAAAACATGCACTTCACCTATCCTTAGGTGATTACCAAAACAAGAACCCAATTTTCCGAAACGATTTTTGAAAATCAATCATCTGTTTTTAAATGATTTATTACAAGGTTTTGAACCCTCTGTTATAAGGTTTTGAACCCCTTTGAATTTTCAAAATCTCGTCAAAGTTTTGGGTCCTAAATAGTGTGAACACGTGCAAACTGGAAGGGTGAATGCCTGTACCCTGGGTTTTCTGTCTAAGGCTAGAGTGTTCGTACAAATCCACATAATCGGACCAGTCACTCTTACCTGGGAACTCTTGGGGTGAGTGTTCACTTATAGGCGAGCATGTCTTCGCGATACATTATTTTTGACCCATTTACTTTGATTAGTCACTGTGTGTCGTTTGCTTGCTTTGTGATGCGGACGAATGACCACCATCTTTGCTTTTGTTGATTTTTGTATCATCTCATTCTTTTCACCCAATCATCTCACTCGTTCCCTTTCATGTTTTCCTCTTTTAGAATGCCTCCTCGACGCGAGAATCAGATAGCGAATGCCGAACTGGCAGAAATCATTGCGCAGCAAATGGCTGCTGCGTTCCCAAATCTTATTGCTCAATGGAACCAAGCCAACAACAACAATCATGCTCCATGCAATTTCAAGAGTTTCAACTCGGCTAAACCGCTCAAGTTTAGTGGTTCCGAGGGAGCAACTGGGCTTCTTCAATGGTTCGAGAGCATTGAGAATACTTTCCGTCACGTTCAGTGTCCTGAAAATCGCAAGGTCGAGTTTTCTTCGAGTGTGTTTCAGAAGAGGGCTCTTACATGGTGGAACGGGGTTATGAGAGACCGTGGTGCAGAAGTTGCTCTAGCACAAACATGGGATGAACTTAGAGCTCTTATGATGAGGGAGTTTTGTCCTCGTCATGAACTGCGAGCTTTGGAGAGAAAGTTTGATGACTTGAAACAAGACAGTGGCGAGCACAGGGCGTATACTGATAGGTATGAGGAGTTGAGTCTGCTTTGCCCAACAATGGTTACCCCACTCGACAAGGCTATCGAAAGGTACATCGATGGTCTACCTGACTCAGTGCAAGACATCATTACTGGTAGTAACCCTACCACAGTCCGCCAGGCGATCGAGTTAGCAGCGACATTGACTGAGTCGCAGGTTCGAAAGGGAAAGCTGCACAAAAAGGGTGATAAGGGTAAGAAGCAGGCGTCTGACAAAGAAGATAGCAAGAAAGGTCAAAACAAGAAGGGAAAGGATTCTGGTTCCTCAAGGGGGTCTAGGAAGCGGAAGGCTTCCCAAAACTATGCCGTTACTTCACAGGCTCAAGCTGCACCAAATCAGCCTGCGCAACCACCCGCCAAGAGGCCTTATCTTGGCAATGCACCTTTGTGCAACAGGTGTAACGGCCATCACCTACCACATCTCCAATGTCGTCATTGCACTAACTGTGGAAGAAATGGTCATCTTGCCGCTACATGCCGCATTCCTGTCAACCAGAATCAGGCAGTTCAGAACCAAGCCCAACAAGTTGCTCAGCCTCTTGCTCAGCAACAAGGTCAAGCTGCACGACCCCATTTTCCTCCTGGTTCGTGCTACAATTGTGGGGATCTGACCCACTACAGAAACCGGTGTCCAAGACTAGCTAACGCAAATCCAAATCAGAATCAGGCTCAGGCTCGAGGTCGAGTCTTCAACATGAATGCACAAGAGGCACAAGCAGACGATAATGTGGTCAACGGTATGTTCTTTGTTAATAATCAGCCTGCATCTGTTCTTTTTGATTCGGGTGCCGATAAGAGTTTTGTGTCATTATCTTTTGAGCCATTGCTTCGCATGTCTAGAACGAAACTAGGAAAACCCTTGACAGTAGAAGTTGCTAGTGGTGAACCCATTGTTCTTGATTCTGTTCTTCGCAACTGCCAGTTGAACCTTAACAACCATCTTTTCCTTATCAACCTCACGCCTAATTTGCAAAGGTGAAAGTATTGAGATGTTATCTGGATATTAAATAAGGGGAAAGACAAGTGGGAGATGAAATGACATTTCTACCCTCATGTGCATTGCACATGACTTAATTTAACTGAAAATTATAACTGGGTTTGCCATAAAGGACATAACGTGTAACATTTTCAAACATTAAGTACAAAAGTCATCAATTTTAAAGGTAAAGGACAGTGCCTGAAATTTGAGACAAACGTAAAGGACAAAACTTGTAATTTACTCTTAAAAAAAAGATAAATAATAAAACTTAGAGTAAACTGCCATTTTGGTCCCTGTGGTTTGGGCAGTTTTGCCATTTTAGTCCAAATCTCAAACTTTTTAAATTTGGGTCCCTGTAGTTTCACTTTTATTGCCATTTTAGTCCAAAATTCAAAAACCCTCATTTTTTACTATTCCAACATGCCTATTTTGTCTTTTTGTGCAGGGGCATTTTGGTCATTTGGGATTATTATACAATTATTATAATACATTAAATACCATCATCTTCTTCTTCAGACCAACTTCTTCTTCACACCAGACCATCATCTTCTCCACCACCACTGCACCACCACCATCCCCACCGCACCACCACCATCCCCACCGCCGGCGGCACCTGCAACCACCCGTCACAGCCTAACCACCTGCAATGACCCGTTACACCCAGCGGCACCTTTCAGATCTACGGTGTGGGCTACAATCGAAGATGCTTTGTGATTTCTTGAGTCCTCACAGAGTGAAAACTACCACAACAAACTCGAAAACACACCGGAAACATATGATTTTGCATCAAAACAACCGCATCCGATACAAAAACTGTCAAATCCGCCTTTCGTCCTCGGATTTGACACCAACACCTCCGCCGCCGTCACTGGGGAAGTTGGTGTGATTCGGATCTGAATCGGTTGGGCGAAATGGAGCCGTAGAAATCTCTGGTTTTGGCGCAGGTGGTGGTGGGGGTGGTGGTGCGAGGGGGGGGGGGTGGCAGGTGGTGTTCCATCGGAGAAATCTCTGGTTTTGGCAAGATGATGATCTGAACAAAAATGGATTACATAAACTTAATATTAATTTAGTTTATTAATTATTAATAAAGTAAACTGCAATTTTACACCCTGAGGTTAGGGGTGATTGGCAGGTCTACCCCCCCTAAGGAAATAATTGCAATTTTACCCCCTACTGTTCACCCTTATGTCGCAAGATTACCCCCTGTTAACAGATTCTGTCAAGTCAACGTACTTTGACCCTTATAGGTGAGGGTATTTTGGTAATCTTACCCATATTATTATTATTATTATTATTATTATTATTATTATTATTATTAAACATCTTAATCTTCTTATCTTGGTTGCAGATTCAGCAGATTCACCACACACACACACACACCTATAACTCCTTCAAGAACAAATCATCTTATCTTCATCTCTCACACCTGCAACTCCTCACCGAAACCCTTGAACACCCCCTTGCCGGAACAGATATGTGGATCAGTTTGTTCAAAACCATTAAATCGATTCCTCATAAACCATCATCATCAGCAGCAGAGGTGTGAACGGTGGTCAGAAGAGGAGAAGGCGGTGGTGGTGGAGTTGATGGTGGTGGTGGTCAAGGCCGCAGAGGTGTGAACGGCGTCGGCGGAGGTGAGCAAGGGCGGAGGTGAGTGAGAGAGAGAGAGAGTGGTGGGATGAGATTCGTTGATGATAATGAACCAGATGATGATGATGAACCTGATGATTTTGGTGTCTTTGTTTCAGGTATGGTTGGATTTGTCTCTGATCTTGCAAAGTGAGCTCGTATTTTGGTCATTATTGTTATTGGGTCTGATTTGGTTCATGTCTTCCAAGTGTTTGTAGAAAGTCCTCAAAGAAATTTGGTTATAAACACACAAGACTTCAAAAGGGTTTCAAGATTTTCGTGTTTTTGTTTGAGGTATGGTTGGATTTATCTCTGATCTTGCAGTTTTTACTCGTATTTTGTGTTGTGGATCTGGATTTGTTGTTGTTAGGGCACTTAGGGTTTGATGATTTGTGTAAATTTGATGTTGAATGAATTATGAGAGTAATTGTTTGTAGGTGATTTGTGGATCTTGCTTCCAACACCCAGAATGAACTGATGATGATGATGAAGAATGAACTGATCTGGGTTTGGAATGAACTGCTGATGATGATGATGAAGAATGAACTGATCTGGGTTTGGACAGCTGCTGATGATGATGATGATCTGGGTTTGGAATGATGATGATGATGAAGAATGAACTGATCTGGCAAAAACGTTTGAATATGATGATGAAGAAGCACACAACGATTGAACTGCTGATGATGAAGAATGAACTGATTTGGGTTTGGAATGAACTGATGATGATGATGATGAATTTTTATTTTGTGTTGATTCTTGATTTTTTATATAATTTTAATAAGACAGGGGCAAAAACGACTTTTCACACATTATAACAGTCAAAACAAACGTTGACTAACAGAATCTGTTAACAGGGGGTAATCTTGCGACATAAGGGTGAACAGTAGGGGGTAAAATTGCAATTATTTCCTTAGGGGGGGTAGACCTGCCAATCACCCCTAACCTCAGGGTGTAAAATTGCAGTTTACTCTTATTAATATATTATATTAAAATCAGAATGACCAAAATGCCCGTGCACAAAAAGACAAAATAGGCATGTTGGAACAGTAAAAAAATGAGCGTTTTTGAATTTTGGACTAAAATGACAATAAAAGTGAAACCACAGGGATTCAGATTTAAAAAGTTTGAGATTTGGACTAAAATGACAAAACTGCCCAAACCATAGGGACCAAAATTGAAAGTTTACTCTAAAACTTAAAAGGAAATATCAAGTAATTTGTCATCATCATTCCTCGATCTACTCGCCAACTAATCCACCCACCAATTAATTAATTTTGTCTACCTACCAACTACCCGTCCTGCAATCAACCAGTTTTATCTTGTAAGCAAAGCCATAATCGTTTGTTTATACAAATTCAGATTCGTTGTAAAGATCCAGCAAGGATGGCGAGAAAGAAGATCAGAGAGTATGATTCCAAAAGGCTTTTGAAGGAAAATCTGAAAAGACTTGCATGGATCGACCTACAGATTTGCTCTGCTCAGGTGAGAATTTAATATACATACATATCATATGCTGTGTGGGTTTACTGCAAGTAAGTGTGATAATTTAGGTAAACATTGATTTTTTTTTTTAAAAGGTGAATGCATCCACAGACTTTACTGAGTTGACAGACAAGGAACCATGGCTTTCATCAACAAAGCTGGTTGTGAAACCTGATATGCTTTTTGGAAAGCGTGGCAAGAGTGGCTTGGTTGCCTTGAACTTAGATGTGGCTCAAGTTGCCGATTTTGTCAAAGCTCGTCTTGGTGTTGAGGTATTAGAATAATCTGGATTTTGTGTTCATCCACATTAAATAGATGATTCAAAAAGTGTTTGTTGTATTCCTTTCCTTTTGCCACATCTGAATGTACTCATAGGTTGAGATGGGTGGATGTAAAGCACCAATAACAACATTTATTGTGGAACCATTTGTTCCACATGATCAAGAATATTATCTTTCTATTGTCTCTGAGAGGCTTGGTAGCACCATTAGCTTTTCAGAATGTGGTGGTATTGACATTGAAGAAAACTGGGAGAAGGTGAGTTCATGACTCTAAAATAAAAGCTCTCAAATTTTTACCTATTCATTGTTTTCTGATCCTAGTCCAGGTTAAGACCGTCTTTCTCCCAACCGATAAACCTATCACGCTAGAGGCTTGTGCTCCATTAATTGCTACTCTCCCATTAGAGGTGGGTTACTTCCTTCATTATAATAAATGACCAAAGGGTATGTTTGATAAAGTTTTATGATTTAGCCTTGAGTCAAAGGCTGTCTGTCTGGACTTGGTTGTAATAGAAAAATAAAAATGTTGTTCTGATGCTGTTTGATAAGTGTTTTGGCTGAAACATGATTGTTTGATTAGTGTTTTCAAACCCACACACACACCCTATATGTTTGTAGCATGAATTTTTGCATCTGATTGTATTCTTTTCATCATTAAACCAGGTTCGAGCTAGAATTGGAAATTTCATAATGGGTGTGTTTGCTGTATTTCAAGGTATGCTACACAGATTTAAAAAAATTGCTACTTTTTTTAGGATAAGAGAGGGATTGTGTTCGTCTCTTGATAATTCAAGAAATTGGGGTCTTCACATCCATGTTGTTATATATACTTTCTTGTGCCATAACCATGGGGATCAATCATATTACATACCTAAACCTACTAGTTTTTATCTCCAACAATTGAGATGAATTATTTTCTTTTGCCAGTTGTGTGCTTTAAGTTTTCACAATTATCCACTTGATGTTTGTCTGGACAGATTTAGATTTTACTTTCCTAGAGATGAATCCATTTACGTTGGTTAACGGAGAGGCCTTCCCCCTGGATATGAGGGGAGAGTTGGATGACACTGCAGCATTTAAGAACTTCAAAAAGTATGCTTCTGTTGTTGATTCACATTCTATATTTTGGAATATAGCTATCTCAATATTTTTGCTTTCATATAGGTGGGGTAACATAGAGTTTCCATTGCCATTTGGAAGGGTCCTAAGCTCTACGGAGAGCTTCATTCACACGTTAGATGAAAAGGTAAGTGCATACAATGTCTGACGTTTTGGCCTTGCTTGCATCTTGTTGGCAATATGTTATTGCTCATCAGTTCGTTTTATGGATTTCTTAATTTGGGTTGTATTTCATCTCAAACGGTTCAAACAAAAATTTCCGTTTTTAATGCATACAACTTCTTATAATATTGTTATTGAACCATACTCAGCACATTATTTAAATTATGGAAGTATTGGGGAAAAATAGACAATAATGAATGTAGGACACCCCTACTGGAAGTCTGGAACGATATGTTTCTACCCTGACTCCTTTTGGTCTTTATGGTTAGTTGTTACTATTCCCTGGATTAAGATCTAAGGTGGAAAGCTGTTGTGTGTATTTGTGATACATTCCTTTCCATGTGGTTTCATATTTCTCATCATATTCTTTTTGGGTGACAGACTAGTGCTTCATTAAAGTTCACTGTGTTAAATCCTAAGGGACGGATATGGACGATGGTTGCTGGAGGTGGTGCTAGTGTAATATACGCAGATACAGTAAGCATTCCATATTCAAATTATTTCACCGCATATTAAAATATTTAATATTACATGGTTGTCCAATAAGGTAGGTTGGAGATTTGGGCTATGCATCAGAACTTGGTAACTACGCAGAGTATAGTGGAGCTCCTAACGAGGAAGAGGTGTTGCAGTATGCTAGAATTGTGATAGATGTATGAGAATCCATTCTTGTTCTTTATTTTTTTAACATTTGGAATGAAGTAATAAACTCAAATTGTCTCCAGTGTGCTACTGCAGATCCTGATGGTCATAAAAGAGCCCTTCTAATTGGTGGAGGCATCGCTAACTTTACGGATGTGGCTGCCACTTTTAATGGGATTATCCAAGCTCTTAGGGAAAAGGTGGGTGTGGTTTTGAGGTTGCAATGGGTGGGTCAAATGGTTTTTTATTTTTTTTTATTTTTATTAAAATGGTTGTTATGATCATTTAGGAGTCAAAGTTGAAAGCCGCAAGAATGCACATATATGTTCGAAGAGGGGGTCCTAATTACCAGACTGGTTTGGCAAAGATGCGTGCATTGGGAGAGGAACTGGGAGTACCCCTGGAGGTATGAAGGATATTTAACTAAAATACGATTATGTGATTGTGAGATGGGTTGAGTTGGGTTGATCATGGTAGAGGTGTACAAAAAAACCGGTTTTAGAACCGAAACCGGAAAAAAACAGAAACCGGTTTTTTTTAACCGGTTTTTTTTATAACCGGACCGGTTTTATAACCGAACCGCCGGTTTGTGACCGGTTACTAATCTTGATCTGAAAAACCGGTTAATAACCGAAACCCGGTTTTTTTAAAACCGGTTAAAACCGAAAAAAAAACCGGCTTTTTTGGGAAAACCGGTTAAAAACCGGTCCTAACCGGTTACACCGGTTATTGTTTTGGACTTGAAAAACCGGTTAGTAACCGAAACCGGTTATAAAAAAACCGGTTTTCGTTTTGGGTGAAAAAAACCAGTTCGGTTAATAACCGAAACCGGTTTTTGAAAAAAACCGATTTGTACATCTCTAGATCATGGTATATGTAATATGTTGTAGGTTTATGGACCTGAGGCTACGATGACGGGCATTTGCAAGGAAGCAATTGAATGCATAATGTCATAGGCATGATACCAATATGGGTGTTTTTCCTTCAACTTGTGTTGTTTCTATGACACCAGGAACAAAATTCTTAAATTTCAAATTCACTAGACAATCTTTTTAATACAAATTTGGTGTTTCAATTGAAATTGAAAGCAACGGTAAATATCTGTTCTACTTGGATAATCATTACATGATTATTTTGCATCACATGGGGTAGGTTCTTGCCAACGTTCCATATGGGGGGTTCATGGGCGACCTTTTGATTTAATCCTCGAGCGCCAGCTTGGTTGGTCAGAACGGAAGTACAAGGTTACCCATGGGCGACTTCCCCCCCTTGCCAAGGGTGATGTCCTGGTTTCCATGATTCACACCCCAACAAGGGGGGCTGGACGTGGCTATTGATACCATACATGCACAACGGAACAAGATATATCCATAAAAGCTCATCGTGTGAAGTCTATGATTCAGTGCAAGTCTTCTAGATGGATCATGTATGTCCAAACAAACTCGTGTCTAAGTTGCTAATTTAAAGTCCGAAAAATGTTGGTTACTCATAAGTTTAAGACACATGTAGAAAGTTGACTTGGATGGTATCTCGAGTTCCCCTGAATGCATACTTGAAAATAATACGCCAACTAAAAAGTTGGCTACTCATAGGTTTAAGACACATGTAGAGAAAAATTTAAATAACACGGTGAGTTAATTACATAGTTAGTCCCTGTGGTTTGCACAAAGTAACATACTTAGGTACTAATAGTTTAAAATCACATTCTAGGGTATTAACTTTTCATTTTGTAACGTTTGGAGGTATTAATGTTATTTGTAGTTTTAAAATCACATTCTATTAGTACCTAAGTATGTTATTTTGTGCAAACCACAGAGACTAACTATGTTAATACCCTAGAAGTTAATACCTTCAAACGTTACAAAATGAAAAATTAATACCCTAGAAGGTGATTTTAAACTATTAGTACCTAAGTATATTATTTTACTCAAACCATAGGGACTAACTATGTAATTAACTCTAGCACGGTGCTTATTAAACAAGTTCACAATCAAATCTTGTATCCAGACAAGCATATGTCTAATAAAGCCTATGCCCAGCAAAGCATAAGTCAACAAGCAAGAATATATGTCACAACAAACCGGTTCCAATGCCGCATGATGAGTTCAATCAGAGTTCATTTGAGTTGGTTCCCCTGCGGTTCCCTACTTTTTTAGAGTTTCTCTACTGAATCCACTAAATATATTTATAACTGATAGAATAAATTTGTTCATTGAATCTTGTTTGCAAATGATCTTCCTTG
This sequence comes from Helianthus tuberosus, assembly GCA_030545235.1. NCBI lineage: Eukaryota > Viridiplantae > Streptophyta > Magnoliopsida > Asterales > Asteraceae > Helianthus > Helianthus tuberosus. The sequence goes on from CM060392.1 coordinate 43,791,831, forward strand.
CCAATCCCACTTTTCGGTGCTGAAAAACCAGGATAGAAAAAATATTACAATAGCTATTAGTTCCAAGTATCCGTGGTTAACACATCAAGTGTATAGTTTTTTTAGAGTTTCGAAACGAAAAATGAATCAAAGAAATTGTTGGGTCAAGTGGGTAAAGCACACAACCTACAAACGATCAACTCCGGTTCGAATCTCCTTTCATTAGGGTTGTTCATGAGCCGAGCTGAAAATCTAAGCTTAGGTTCGGCTTGGTTTTAAACCGAGTTGGCTCGGTTCGGCTTGGTTTGGCTCGATTTTAAAAATAAAAATTAATACATAGCTCTCAAATTTCAATATTCTAAAATATTATTCAATACTTTAAAAAACATATTCAAAATAAGTTCAACCTAATACATTACAAGCCAAAATCACGTTCAACAATGCAAAATAAGTTTTATATTTCAAGTAAATACAATATTTGTTCATTAGCACGACAATCAACCTTTAAATATATCATAGATATCAAACTACAAGCCTAAATACATGTAAATAATAATCACATTTTAGTAATATATTATATGTATATAAAAATAAAATATATTATAAGTAAAATAAATCGAGCTAAGCCGAGCCGAGCTACCAAGCGAGCCAAACCGAGCCAATTTGGCTCGTCACGAGCCGAGCCGAGCTAAGCTCACTTTCTAACCGGGCCGAGCCGGCTCGGCTCACTTTCAAACCGAGCCATATCGAGCGAGCTTTTTCTGAGCTAAATCCGAGCGAGCTCCGAGCCGCGAGCTTTTTGGACAGCCCTGCCTTTCATACCAGAATTAAGCTCTTTTTCTTGCACTGCCCTTCTTTTTTTCTTTTTCCTTGGTGTAGGCATAACAGTCAACAACAAGCTCTTAGGTAGTGTTTGGTATGCAGGCGGAATGTAATGGACCATTGTGAGAGAATTATAAAAGGGTGTTTGGTTCTCTATTTTACCTGATTCTCCCTCTACTTCAATTCCATCGCTAATATTGGGTCTGTTTTGGATTGCGTATTTAAGTTCAAAAGGGAGGAGTTTCTAAAAAAGTGTTTGGGTTAACTTATGGCTTTTTCAGGGGTGTAATGTGAAGTTCATCACAAAAGTCCTTTTCATTTTTGAGAAGTTACAATTTCTAACTTCTCAAAAATCGCTTTTTCAATACAATTTAAAAGTCATTGTAGAAGGACTTATAGCATTTGCCAAACACTATAAAATAACTTACTAACTTTGATAAAGTCAATAAGTTAAAAGAGGTCCAAAATAAGCAATCCCAAACACCCTCGTCATATCCCCTAAACAAAGAAGAGATTACGATCTAATATTGGTTATATATTCCCTCTTCAACAGCGAACATCATCCCTATCGCCATTCACTGGTTTTCATCGTCTAAGTCATCAAACACGGAAGGTAAGTAATTGATTCATAATCTACCATTTGTTTTATAATTTAGTAGAAAACACAGACATATACACAAAATACAGATTAATTGACAGTAAAAGTTAAGAATCCTTTATTCTAGTATATGCATAGACTTAAGAAGAGAACTTACATCGACAACAGTTGCAACAGGAGATTCTCTAAACTACTTCACCCAATGAAATTGTAAAGCACTCACACCAGCGAATGCACAACCAAAATAGTCAGCAAACCACATCAACTGTATATCTTGCTATGCCTCAAATGAAGTCTGTAAAAACATTTACATATGTTCTAAACATTAGTTTTCTCGGGGTGTTATTATAAACATCACCAATTTTAAATTAAAATAGTGAATACATACAATAAACATCATAATAGAATTGAAACATTACAGAACCTTTGCCGGAAAAAATAGAGGCTTTGGTTCTCTCCGATTACCTCCATCGTTACAGAAGCACCATGACTACTGTCACACCCCCAAAATCCACAAGCGGAGTATCACTGCAGGGAGCGTGACTGACCAGGATCCAACCACCAATCATATTGAACGATATAATTAAATAAATAAAAGTCCAAACCAAATAATATAATTGGTGTCAAAACAATTCAACAAAGTTTAAGTTTTCAGCGGAAGCATTAAGTTCAAAACCATAATAAAGCATAAAAGTTCATAAGTTTAACATGGAACTCAACAGTCCATGTCCCACACCGACCTCTTCCTCCTGTGCAAGCTCCATCTAAGCACCTAACGACCTACAAGGCATATAATAACGAATCAACAACAAAGTTGAGCGAGTTCACAGTTGATAAATTTCGTCCCCATAAACATGTGATTTGGGTGTTTTATTAAGTGTCTAAAAATGGATTCCTGGTTCATCGTGATTAAACAATGCTAAACATTTAGATTAAGTGTAGATATCGTTTCTATGTGATCTACTGTTGAGACAACTGCCGATTAGTGCATGTACTGTAACATCCGTCAAAATGGATTCCTGAAATCCGACCCGTTTTGAAATTCGAATCCTAACCTTGAACCAACGGAAATTCTTCGCGAACTAAATAACCGTCGAAAGATTTTTATATGGTTATTATCTGTGTAATTAATTATTTATTTGTCAAAAAAATATAATAATAATTCAATATAGTAAGTAATTAGTTAATTTAACTAACTTAAAGGTTATACCGCTTGGTCGGGTATGAAATCATTTAATCGGATTGTGATTAATAAATTGCATAACCCGTTTTAATCTGTTTTGTTTGATAACATAAGCATTGGGGGTTAATAACCCGTCTTATTTTCTCTCCGTCCCATTAAAAGTGTCATATTTTGAATTTTCAAAGCCTTTATTTATAAACTTTGACTTTAATTATATATTTTTGTGTTATATAAAACTTGATGAAAATTAACCCGATAAAAATACTTGTAAAACACACTCAAATCATACGGCAGAAGTTGCAGCACGGGCGCCGGAATTCGCCGCCGAACGTCGCTATTTGATCGATATGTGGTCGCATAGTACCTTGTAGCGGCATATGGTCGCGTCGCTACGCTATCGCGATTGCATCCGCAATAGACGCTATTGATAACTATGGCCTTAAGTCAAGGCAATTGCGCTTTAATTCTCCAAGCCCCAGTAGAGGTACTTGTGCTTACTGATTAGAATATACGGCTGAGTATAAATTGTATTATAAGCTCAAGTAAATACTTTTAACTTATTTTCTGTTATACGGGCTTGGGATACGGTATTATAAAAATACCGCTTGGTCGGGTGTAGAAACCTTTTAATCGGAGATGATTAAATTGCATAATCCTGTTTTAATCAGTATTGCTTGATAACAAATAACATTGGGGTTAATGACCGTGTCCTAGATATCCTTGGCTCATTTAAAAAGTGTAAATGGCCACAACTTAAGCACAAGGTGTAGGCATAACACCTCTTGTTGCGTACGTAAAAGATATACTCAATCGTGAGGTAACTTCTTGTGAGTTATATTTGTGGTGTGTCGATATTTTGAGGAAATCAAGTTGATCAAATATTACAAAATGTTGATAAGCCTGTGTGACTAATGGGATGCGTGCCCAACGCCCAAGAATCGAGGCAAAGGCACTGTCCTGACGGTCAAAAGGTGTACAACAGGTCCTTGTGAATAGTCAAATCACTTTGGATAGTCGATGTCTAATAGCCGCAGACGATCTAATTCTCGATTTTTATGTGTTTTCGATTCTGAGCCGCAACTGCTGACCCTGATGATTCGTCAATTTTATGTGATTTATGTGGTTTACATTTATTTGTTAGCGTTTTGAGATACTACTATTTTCGATCTAACACCTTTTTGCTTCCGCTAAACACACAACACACTACAGATCGCTGACAAATCGCTAAATTGTGGACGACCTTATGCTGTGATATACGCTTATACTACACTACTCGATATACTAAACGCGATCGCTATGCTCGAACACTCTCGAACTGTGAATGATAGGTTTCTGTATTCTGACTGCATCTTGTGATTACATGAGTATGTGTTTTTGTGGATTCTGTGCTCTACGTGCCTACGTGCTTATGTGCTCCTGTGTTTACGTGACTCTGTGCTTATGTGTCTATGTGTTTATGCGATACATGATTCATTGTGTTCCTGAGCTTTAGTAGCAATAGGATTGTAAGGTGAGATTCGAATATGTCATGTTGAGTCCTGTGGCGATGTCTGATGCAGACAATGTCGTCATCTGGATCTCGCGCTTCCCGCGATGCTCGCCGAAAGCAAGCAGACAAACGCCTTGCTGCCATGATCACTAAGCAAATGGCAAAGGTTGTACCCCAAGTCGTCAGCGAGATATACGAAAATATGAGCAAGTCATCTGAGGAATCCCGAACTGAGACTCCCAAAGCTGCTTTCAGCTTCAATCAATTCAAGGCGTGTGGACCGAAAGAGTTCACAGGAGAAGAAGGCCCTACAACTTTGTTTCAATGGTTTGACTCCATCGAGGTCACACTGTGACAGAGCGGCTGCCCAGATGACCTACGCACTCTCAACGCAACTGGTGTCTTCCAGTCCCGCGCTTTAGACTGGTGGACGGCTGAGAGGAACAAACGTGGGAATGATGCGGCCTACGGTCTGTCGTGGGACGAGCTCAAGGAAGTCATGCTGGAAGAATTCTGCCCTCCTCATGAACGCCAAAAGTTAGAAGATGAATTCTGGCACATCAAGCAAAAGGATGGAGAAAACTCTGCACTCACTGCTCGATTCAAGCAGCTCAGTATCATCTGTCCTGATCAGGTGAAGACTTCTGACATGGCAATCAAGAAGTATATCCGAGCCCTGCCTGACTGTGTTGCAGATTTCGTGCAAGCGGCTAAGACTAAGACGATCGAAGAGACTTACCTACTGGCCGCTGAAATCAACGACAAGCGGGTCAAGGCTGGTGTCTGGGATAAGACTTCGAAGCACCTACATCAAGTCACCGCTACACCGACTGCTGAAACCGCCGCCGCTCAATCGTCAAAGACCTCACGCCGTAAGAAGAAGAACATCAATAGCAGCTCCAGCAACATGAACTGTGCTGTCACTACCACTGCTGCTCCACTTCAAGCCGTACCGGCCCAGCAGCAGCCTCATCACCGACCAGCACCAGTTGCTTATGCACCGCCAGCAAAGCGCGCATACACAGGCCCCTTCTGTCTCGCTGGTTCAAAATGCTGATGACTCAAACAACTGCCTTGTTTCAAGTATTGCTGAAGACTAGAAGCACTGCTGAAGACTAAGCAGTGGAATGAAGAATTAGTAGTTTAGTTAGTTTATTTATATGTAATGTATTGTAATCAGTTGTTTGTTATCAGTAGTTGTAATGAGGGCAATAGTTAGAGTTTGTTAGGAAGTTAGATGTCACTATCATGGTGACGTCAGCAAAGATGCCATAGTGGTTTGGGCGTGCCTATAAATAGAACAGTACCCTGTACTGTTCTATTAGCTCTTCATCACTTTTCTTCCTGTACGAACAAACATTGTGAGCTCAGGCTGAGGGGGAGTTTGTTACATGCATGCATATTGTAATTGAATCTTGGAATAAATTCAAGCATTCGGTTCAATGATAAACTTGTGTGTTAAAAGCATTTCTCCTGTTTGATTGTGTGCAAAGTTTAAATCCATTTTAATTCCGTTGCATTACTTGTTCATCTTCATCATTACTTAAACAAAAACACAATAAAAAAGAAACTCAGATCCTAACAATTGGTATCAGAGCTCGGACATTCAAATTTGATCTAACAATCATTTTGACATAAATAGTTCAGCTCACAATCGTTGATACTGATAGTTGTTCGTTTTATTGAAAAACAGAGTAAGGTTTAATCACGATCAAAGTTGATTAATCAGTGCCTATAAAACAACCAGGATGACGTCACAATCACAAGATGATAAAAATAACATCGGTTCACTTTTCAAACCACCCATGTTGAAACGAAATGAATACAACATCCAGTATTCTGTTGAGCAAGGATGTGACCCATCCTTCTCTCCCAGATGTTGTATTAATAGGAAAATTCAAACTTACTCTTTTCACAACCATATAGTAACGATGATCAACATAGTAACTTTATACCACATGTGATATACTCTTTAAGTTTTAGTATATCACATGTGATTTGGGTGTTTTTCTTAACCAAAATTTAATAACTTTAACAATAGACAAGTACAAACCAACTATTAGGACAAAAACGACTTAGCTTACCACTAACCATTTTTTCTAATTACTCGGTGACGGTTTCTTTGTATTTATGCCACCAAGTTTATCAATTACAAAATCAAAACGAAGTACTGAACAATAAAAATTTAGATGAAACTACATTATATAATAGTATTTAAACTTCATTTTTAAGGCCAGAAATAAACCACTTGTGTATGATCAATTCTTCAAAAGAAGATTAAATTATATCTAATTTGTTGAGTTATGTATACTTATAGTATTTTGGACCTCCTAAATTTAATGTCTTTTAGATTAACCCCTTCGAAAATTATTTTGGGACTTTGAATACTTTAATTACAATTGACAAGGAAATGAATATGGGACTTTGTATACTTTAATCACAACTGACAAATATCAATATCATCATTTCAATAGAGTTGCCATACATTAGTCATGGTATCCTTAAACCATACCGGCTAATAAGGCAAGAACATTCCTAATGAATGTCGTGTTAATGTATATCAATATTTAGCCTAGGTCGCAAAAGGTCCATCAATGGCAATTAAGGTTTGGACCGAGTCCATTACCCTTTTGACAGGAGATCACAATGTCACAATTGTCTTTGTCATTTTGACGATTTTAGATAGCTCGAAGGCTTGCCACAATGGCTTTTACAATATGAAGCATGAGTCCGTCATAAAGGACATAATAATCATATGGCACGAAGGCCTTGTCGCAAAGGACATTAAAAGATATGGCAACAAAATCCTATCACGGAGGACATTAATTTATAAGCCGCAATCTTATTAGATCAGGGGCTTTACGATTTGAACATAGTTCTTCATCGTTGGACAGGGAGTCATAGACTACAACTGTCATCGTCTTGAAAGCCGATTCATTTTGGCACATAGGCAAATCATAGGACATCACTAATAGATTTTTACATATATACGGTGGGCACCGTAAGTGACGGTGGCCCCTGTGTTATGCCCCTTCCATTTTTGCCGTTTTTGACACGAAAACTTTCGTATCTTTCGATCCACGTATCCGTTTGACCTCCCGTTTCTTCCTACATGATCGTAATTTGATTCTCCATCTTGTAGAGTAAAATTCAACATTTAAAACTAATGAAATTCTAAATCTTTAAGCATTCGGCTTATTGTTCAAAATCAATATTTCGACCTGTTTGTATTTAGGACCTCTAAACTTGTTCCTAGTTAGTCATAAATCATAAACTAAGATATCTAACTTTAAATCTCTATCTTGGATTCCTAACTTTCATTTAAAAGATTAGAAATCAAGGCATTTGTACAAAATAATTAAATACAAGAAATTATATATTTTGTTTTTAGCCCCTTCACCCGGCCGTGTCAAAAGATCACCCGGCCGTGTCAGCTTAACATATATTTTTCACAGCCCCTTCGCCCGGCCGTGTCAAAACTTCACCCGCCCGTGTCCCGGAATAATACCCCAGATATCACTGAGTATAAAGACCTAGTATCTCAGAAAAAGGGATCTTTCAAACGAGATTTCAGGGGTTACCTATATATCCAAGTAGTGTTCCCCACGAAATAAGTAAGTAAAGATTTAGGTTTATATCCCGAACAAACCTACTAAATGTGTAAAAACCTATCGGCACATCATCAGCGAGACTGTTTAACCTTTTATACTTTACATATCTTTAGCATACTGTAACTGTCAAGCCGATGTACTATCATTTTCCCTTTTTACACAAGCTCTTTTCTGGTTTTCTATTGTTTTTAGATTTTGAAATATCTCATGTTTTTGTATTTTTGTCATTTTTTATTGTTTTTGTATTTTCTGAAAATATTACCCTATACTCTCCCCCTAAATACCAAAACATGTAAAAAATCGACAAACCATTGCAGATTGCTTCTCAACATCATCTACAATGTCTCCTTCATCAACGCCAAGAATCTCTTCCAACACCGATAAAAGCTTCATATCGTTCAATTTTAACAAGTATTGAAAACGAGTTTTATCAAACGCTTTGGTATGTAAATCAACTTTTTGTTCGTCAGTGTGGATTTTCTCAATTCGTATCAACTTCTTCTCGAAACAATCTCGGATGAAGTGATGACGAATTTCAATGTGTTTCGTTTTAGCGTGATGAAATGGATTTTTAGTAATGTTTATCGCTGCCTCATTATCAACAAAGATAGGGGTATTTAGAAATTGCAAACCGTAGTCGCGCCCGAACTCATTCAGACCTTCTACTCATTCTCTAGTGAAGTGTCGGTCTGAGAACTGATTTCTATCTACGAGATGACCGACTTAACGGGTTGAATATGAAATACCATCAAGAACAGTTACTGATCGGACGGGGTGATTCCCATCCGATCGGATGACTTGGACTTGATGGGGTTTCCGTTGTTTAACACGTTGTCATAACCGTCTTGATTCAAATGCTAAACTTCCTAAACTAGGCTGATTTTACAAACTTTTCAGCTCGAACAGATGTTTGGTCATAAACTGATGTTTGGTCATAAACAAATGTTTGGCCTTAAATTAAACATCTGTTTAAGGTCAACATCTGTTTAACTATTGGTCAACATCTGATTGACTTTTGGTCAACATCTGTTTGAATTTTGGTCAACATCTCATTTAGTATTCAACAGAACTTTGAATAACTCAACATCTGTTTAATTCGTTGTTTCGTTTTCTTGAATTCTATGTAATTTTGTAAAGTAGTACAAAAACAAACATTTTTACAAAATCCCAAATCACCCTATCATTTAAGTTCATTGAAGTAAAAGTGGAAATGATGTTATTCATGTGTTATGCATGGTTTTCTAAGAAACGACCCGTGTATAAAGAGTATTATTTTGAAATAACTAAAACGAAACCAATCAAACTTTTACCCCAGTTAATCTATACCACATGTGATATACTCTTTTTGTAAACTGCATGAAAGTCAGCGTTTAGACATTATTTAAGGCAGAACACCAGAAACCCTTAGGTTTACTTCAACAATTAGAAATGCCTGTGTGGGAATGAGAACTAATAACAATGGAATTTGTTACTAAGTTACCCAAAACCAGGAAAGGTAACGATGCAATCTGGGTAATTGTTGATCGATTAACCAAATCAGCTCATTTCCTGCCAATGAAGGAGACCTTTAGCATGGAAAGATTGGCAAAGTTGTACGTAGATGAGGTAGTATCCTTACATGGAGTCCCACTCTCCATTGTGTCAGATACGGATAGTCGTTTCACTTCGCATTTTTGGACAAGTTTCCAAAAAGCAATGGGGACCCGATTAAACCTAAGTACTACATATCATCCCCAAACGGATGGACAAAGTGAAAGGACAATCCAAACTCTAGAAGGCATGCTCATGGCATGTGTAATAGATTTTGGTGGAAACTGGGATGACCACCTACCCTTAATAGAATTCTCCTATAACAATAGTTACCACACAAGCATTAATGCTGCCCCGTTCGAAGCACTGTATGGACGAAAGTGCCGAACTCCAGTATACTGGGCAGAAATAGGAGAAAGTCAATTATCAGGTCCCGAGATTGTACAGGATTGTGCATTTCGAACTAATACCAAAGCACATGAACCAACTACTCATAACCTAGCCTCCAAGGATCCTCTTTGGCGGAAAGCCATGGATGGCCCCGTGTACAGAATCTGTATCTGGGCGTTTGAATTAAAGTTACTGGTTTCGTTGAGCACGGGGCGTGTTCAGTGAGCACGGCCCCGTGTTCAGGCTACTGTAAATGAAAAATCTAACTAAAATGCAGAAAAAAAATACGCGCGTTTTAAAAAGTTTTGAAAAACTGATTAGGCCGTCGATTTTAATCAGATATTTTTTTTCAGAATCGGCCATATAAAGTTGGCATTTATAGAAGGGCAAAACCTCAAAACAAAAAAAAGTTGGCATTTATAGCAGTCAGAAATTGAAATTAGTGACATAAACCATGCTCTCAAGTTTAGGTAAATTTATGCCAGTTCATACCACTACAAACAATTTAACCGATATTTGTTTTCCTTAACTAACCCTCGAACATCATTGCAACACAACATATATGACAATCATCAAATTTAAGATGAATCACACTGTCATCAAACAACGTCACCTCTAACCTGATGTAATTTAAAGGGAAACATGAGTTATCTCAAACTTACTGATATCAATTGCTCATGAATAAAATCCATTAACTTTTGGCTTGACATGCAATCCCTAAACACATGAAAGTAAAATAATTTATTAATGATCCAAAAGATTAAGAAAGAATAATTGCATGACATAAATTATAGTGCCATTTCATATAAACCCTTACCAAATACCATCACATGTCAGCACAATAAACTCATCATCCTCACATAGCTCAGGCTAACAAAAAATAAAAATGCATGATCAAATAAAAATAATCCATAAAAAGTTGCATATTGAGTGTGTAGAGGGCCCGACGATTAAGTCGATATAAAATGAGGGACTAAATGATAGAGTTTTTGTCTAGTGTCAATGTTGTCACCCTTCAGTTAAGAGGGTGGGAGTACGTGTCAAGAAGAACACGCAGGTTTCATTGTTGTCACCCTTCACCGTAGAGGGTGGGAGTACGTATTCTACCCAAAGAGAATACGCAGGTTTCCTTGTTAAACGTTAACCCATTCCCAAACCACCGGGAATCCCATGCCTTGTAGAAAGTGTGAACTCACCTTTGGTTGCTCGGTTTGACTCTTAAAAATAGCTAACAGTCAAGGTCGGTCAATCACGTCCTAATATGATTACAAGTTAGTTATTTAGTGGTTTCAAATAGAGCACAAAGTTCCTACACGTATCTACTACATAACATGCACTCACTTTAACAGTTCACGCTCATATAAACATTCCGCCTATAGCTACTCAAGAGCAAGCATACGATATTGCACATAACACTTTCATTGACATATAACACGTTAGATCACTATCGGATAACATAACCGACATTTAGACATGCAAATCACTAGTTATATTGTTTCAGCTTAAACATCCAAAACTGGACTGTTTTCGGGTATTTTAATAAAATAGTTAACTTATTCCAAAAATTCCCAAACTTTTACAGAATGCTCTAAACAATCCAGATATTAATGTGTAAAAACCTCGGGATCCAATTCATTACCAATTATTTTATAAAAATCATTTACCGGACTGCAATCAGAATTCATTTAAAATCCATCGTAAGTCCGATTGACGAAATTCCAGTTGGAGAATTACAAAGACATCAGTGGCCATCTACAGTACAAATTTTGTGACCTAATTCTACACATATTTCAAGTTGTGATGAAAACATAACACACATTTTCTGCAGTAAAAACGCAGCTTTTGCTGCTGTACAAAACGGACCTTTAAAAATAGCAAACGACCTCAAAAAAATATGATTCCAGTGCCATTTGATTCGTTTTTTGAAAACATATAATTTAGACTTCAGAAAATCAATTTTTCGATTTATAACGGTCCGTTTACAGCCAACTGAAGTTGGCTGTTTTCATCAATCAGCATGCAGTTTTACAATTTATCAACACTAAAACGCGTGTAAACGATCCCAACTCTTCCTAATAACAACTCACAACAGGTTAATCATCAATTATTATCTAACCATCTCAAAATCACAAAACCCTAGCCATAACATATCCTGTTTTTTCATAAAAACGCAGCCCAAGATCATATATGCATACATACTATCGATTACTTCAACAAATCGCATTCTTAACCAAAATACATCATATAACATTCAAACCCTAGCATGTTACTAAAGATTCACAGCCATGTTTCTCTCAAAAATCACACCAAGAATATCAATCCAAACCAAGAACACTAACCTTGAAGCAAGAGAAGGGATTACACAGAAGTGAAAGGCGAATCAAGAAACTGAATCAAGAACTAAGGTTTGAATTTTCACAAGGGGGGGGGGGGGTCTTCTCTGGTCGACGATCACAGGGGGTGATTAGGGTTTCTGTTTTTTATTTCTTTTCCCCAAAGCCAACTATGTATTATTAAATTAGAATGAGAGTTGGGCTAATGGGCTACAAGGACCAAGGGATGTGGGTTTGGGCCTTGTATTTCGAATTAGGGGGACAAGGGGTGGGGTTGGGCCTACAATTGGCGCAAGAAGGGGAGAGGGTGAGCTTGGGTTGGGTTTTAGTAGGTATCAGTTTCGCACTAAGTGACGGTTTCGCAAGATTCACAAATTACTTACTTACAACGATTCGTATCGCAAAGCAATATATTGTAATGCTTCGTTTCACAAAATAATATATTCCAATGTTTCAGTTTCGGGTTTCGTTTCACATAATTCACATTACACATTTCCAAGCACACAATCGTTTAAATAAAATAAATCACCAAATTCAATTCGTTTAACGTACAAGAAATTACACAGTAAAACGAAACGTTCAGGAATTTACACGAGTTGTCACAACTACCCTAACCCCCTCATGTCTCCCCAATTGCAGCAGACACAACATCACTCTAGATCTATCAAAGTCGACTTCTTGTGTTGCAGAAAAGTAGGTGGCAGAGAGGAAGAAACCTAGGGTTTGTATATGTGAAAACATAACTTTTGTTGATTGCTTTGGACTAAGATCTAGGCTTTGAGAGTGCTAATCAATGTTCCAATACCAATAATCCATGAAGAAAGGATTGGTAAATCAAGATTACACAAATATGAAACACCAATCATCATAAAAAAATGGTGGAGGAGAGTGTTTTTTTTTTTTTTTTTGAAACGAACACTTCATTAAAACACGGCCAAACCCAAACCGGGCGACCACAAACTTACATAATTACAAATTTACACAAGTTCTCCCATGTAATGTTCCTCAGTTTAGACCTATTTTTAAACCATAAAAACCCAACCGCCTTTATTTCGCTAATGATGTCTTCTATTCTGACCGGTTTGTTGTTGAATCTTAACCCGTTCCTTGCTCGCCACAGACTCCAGCAAGCAATCCTGATAATGCCTTTCAGAGCCTCAGTAGCCCCATCTTTTAATCCACTAGAATTATGATATTCTAACAAACCTCTAAACGAAAACGCGAAGATGTTAGCGATATTTGCACCATCTGCTAATTTGTTGCCACACAATTGAGGCAACTAAGCACGAACTGAATAAGTGCTCCACCATCTCGTCCTTGAAGTCGGAAAAAGGGCAGTTTGTATTAGTAATATTAATGCTTCTTTTAACCAGTTCCACGGCTGTAGGGATTTTGTTCATCTCAGCTCGCCAGATAAAAACGTTGCACTTAATTGGAAGCCCTTTACACTAATCGACAACATAATAATTGTTGCTGCCACTACCCTTATTCAGGAGGAGAGTGTTGAAAGCAATGTTTTAAAAACCGGTAAATACCGACCGATTACCGGTTTTGGATGCAAATCCAGTACGAAACATCCCGGTAAATAAGTGAAACGACATAAGGTTCGTACCGGCGGTAAAATCCGGTATACTGGTTTAAACCGTAATACCGGTACCGGCCCATGGTTATTTTAATTTGGGTTTTTAGTATTCCGGATTTCCATCACATACATATACCATCAATCAACATTCAAAACCATCATCACTTACGGCTCATCACTTCATCCACAAGATTCAACTCCATCTTCATCGGTTCACCACTCCATCTTCATCATGCTTCTTGTTACATCTTCGTCGGCAGTTTATTTATTTCAATAAAAATATTTGGGTGTAAATAGATCCACAAGTGGGTCAAAAAGTGACAGACTTGAAGCAACTTGATGTATGTATCTCTCTCCCTCCATATTTCAATAAAAATATATGTATGTCTATATGGATAAAACAATGTTCTATGAGAGATTGTATTTTGAAACTTGAAAGCGAAAGAGGACATTATAATAGTTATATTATAATTTATGTCAGTATGAAAAAAATTCATGTATGTATGTATGTATGTATCTCTATGAAATTTTAGAGTTAACTAGTTCACCCGGTTGAACCATCCATTATAATCCGGTTCTACCGGTTGAACTATTATTTAGCCCATCCCGATATGATTTTAAAACCGGTTTTTAAAACATTGGTTGAAAAGTGTGGAAGTAATCTAGGGTTAGGTTGGTGTGAGAAGGGAAAGATAATTAAAGAAGAAGAAAAAGGAAAGGGCGATAGATGAAAGATAGATTTAGTGTTTTATGAATCGTATGATGAAAGATAGAGAAACCTATTGTCGCTCAAAAATCAATTCTAACTCATCAAAATAATTGCCTAAATAAATGACATGTGGCAAAGATGTTTTGCTTTAGTATAGGAGATAGAGTAGCTTAGATTTTGAATGTCGATTTCTTTTATCGTATCATTGCAATATGATTTATGTGGCATAGATCGTGATGGTAAGCCTAACTCACGGTACCTCACTTGTTTTAAACTCTAAGGAGTATTGGCTATATGTCTCGTAGTGTATGGAACGAACTAGGATTTTAAGTATGTTTATGGTGGGTGGTTTGTACGATGTCCATACAACATCTCACATCGATTCATGGTTATGGACCATGTTCCACCTGATTCTGTTTTGGTATATGACAAGTTCCGGCCTCAATGGGTATTTGTGATGATGTTATAAGTTTAAGAATGGTATTCATGAGTTTACAAGTATATGTGTGCAAGATCCAATAATAAAAAAAAGTAGTCATGGAAGTTAAATGCATTTCGAAAAAGTGTTACATCCGTTATTCATGAAATGGTTCATAAAATATATATAGTTTTTTTATGTCGCGTGTTGCGGCGAAACCAAGCAAATGATAATGTAAAACAAATGTGATTTGAAAATAAAGCAAATTGTTTAGAAAGTCAAACCGTTAGAACGGTTTAATTTATCATTGTACCGTTTTATCATACCAAATAGATACTTTATTTTGAGTACAACTTTATTTTTAACAAAACTTATAACGTAATGTCGAGGGAAAAAAATCAAATTATAAACGTAAATTAAGAAAAAAGAAAAAAGTTTTTAGAAAAAGTTATAAACATTATTAAAGAAGTATCAAATTATTTAATAAATTAATATTTGTTCTAAAAAAACATTAATTATTAAAAAAACGGTAAAGGAAATATATGATTTTAAAAAATAAAAAAAATAAAAATATATTATTAAAAGTAAATATAATAAACTATTATTATATATATAACAAAAAAATAATAAAAAATATATATTATTTTAAAAATAAAACTACTATTTATAGTCTATCTTATTAAAAGTTAATAAATAAATATAATAATAAACTATTATAATATATTAAATAAAAAAATAATAAAAAGCTATATATTATTTTAAAAATAAAGTTACTACTCGTCGTCTTTCGTTAACTATATATACATAATATAATTATTGTGCACGTTTACGACATGTATGCGAGTTGCTTCTTTCTACTTTACGAGTATACGAGTTTGCATGTTTACTGGATTACATGCTTATCGGTTTACAATTTTACGTATTTACACGTATACAAACTTACATGTTTACACGTTTTAAAAGCCTATGGGTAGCAAAATTTTAAACTTCTACAAGGTCATAAGTTATATCTTGTTATACAAGTACAAATATATTATGATTATATTTATTACATCTTTTCTTTTCATTATTGTGACAACTGTGCTCTGTAATCGTTGAACAATGCAAAAAAATGTTAATTATTAATATAACAATGTGTTGTGGTGTTATTATGTGTGTTTTTGTGTTTGTTGATTTTACAATTCGATTCGATTCCGATTTCAAGCTTTAATCGCTTTCTGGAAGGTAGGGGTGAGCACATTAACCACCATAACCGATAACCGAACCATAACCGACATAACCGAACCACTAATAACCGATAACCAATATAACCAATGGTTATGGTTATGAAACTTTGTATAACCGCTTAATCGGTTATGGTTATGGTTATGAAGCTTTGGTTAACCGATATAACCGAAACCGAACCGAACTTGTGATGTTAACTTTACATAATGGATTTGTGTTTTACAAAACCATATAGAGGGTTTTTACTAAGATAAAAGTATGTTAGTAACAAAATGATCTTGATGTAGATGCCATTTATTTTGATAAAGAACTAAGATGTTATGGCCATAATTGTTTTTGTTTGAGAATTACCTTATTAAAAAGAACCTTAAATCGGTAGTTTAACCAAAAAGTTTAGTCTCTGTTATATTATAAAATAGGCTCAAGCTAAGTTTAAATTGTGCACAACCCTATTTATTTCAAACCTTGCTTGGTTACTTAACCAAAATTAACCAAAACTGAACCATAACCGACTTCATAACCGATTAACCGTAACCGAAGTTTGGTTATGGTTATGGTTACCAAAACTCCATAACTAAACTAGTGGTTATGGTTATGGTTAATAGTAAAAACCGAACCAAACCGACCCATGCACACCCCTACTAGAAGGTTATACGCAAACTGGTGCGTAAACGCAGTCAATTTAAAACGACAAACACTCCGGAATAGTGACATAGGCTTAACATACCTAAAATAACCTTTACATAACTTAGAAATAAGTTTTGGATGGTTTGGTGTGTTGAAAACAAGTCTATTCGATCGCAGGGACTATTTGTGTCAAACTGCGAAACTATACCGATTTGTATGGTATCGAAGAGTCCGGAACTTGATCATAAGCTAAACATACCATAAATAACCTAAACATAGCTTAGAAATAAGCTTTGAGTGGTTCGGTGTGCAAAAATATGCTTATATGATCTTTCAGGGACTAAAAGTGTCAAAAACGACGTAAGTTTGCATTTTCGCGCATATCTTACGTTCTGACCACATCTGGACATCCTAAATTTTTGTAGATACTAAAATATTTTTATTTTAGTGATCGACATGCAAAAATACCGTTCGTCGCTTAATTTGGTTCATTTTCGCGTCCGTTTGAGTTCCGTCGTAATTTGACAAACAACGCGACCGTATGACCAAACGAGCCGACATCCGAGATATTTTTGAGCATGTTTTGAATTCCCAATACTTTAACTTCATTTTAGAGCCTTGAAATGAGGTTAACGGGGCTTAAACGTGTCAAAAATGAGCCGAAATGCAAGTTTTACAAGTTCAGGGACTAAACTGTAATTTCTGCATAGTCTGCCCAGGCGGGTCGCGTAAGCTTGGTGTCTCCTCTTACGCGGGCCGTGTGAGGACACCCAGCATCAGAAACTGATTTTTCAGCAACAGATTCATAATTCAGGGGCTGTTATGCGATTTTCTGGTGTGTTGAGTAAGTTTAAGTGTTCACCAAGGTTCCCAATCAGTTCCTAACACTTGTAGGGACAAGATCATTGCTTGTTGGCCACACAAACATGTGTAATGATCCTATGAACTTGCTATAACTATAAATATCCCAACAATTTCATTCATTCATTGCTCATTCCTCTCTATCTTCTCTACATCTGATTTGGAAAGCTTTCTAACCTGATTAGAAACTTATTCTTGGTAGAAAAGATAGCTAGGACCTATTGTAAGTCTTCTTTCATGCTTATTCTTTATGTTTAAGCAGAAAGTCAAACAGTTTGGCCAACAGTTTGACTTTCGGTTTTGACCATCAATTGGTCAAGTCAAAGTTCAATTGAACTTTGCAACGTGATTGTAATCACGATGGTTATAATCCTTAGCGATTATACCTACTGATTACCACGTTAACTAGGCGTAGTGACGAGTCAAAGTTTCGGTCAAAATGCGTTTTAGCACGCATTTTGCAACGGAACTATTTTCGGGTATCAAAACCCATTGTTTTGATACCAAATCAGTTTTCTAAGTAGGTTAAACATGTTTTGACATGTTTAACTCGTCACTATTAGTTTAGTGCTTGTTTAAGGTCGTAAGTTAAGCGGTCTAAACAACCGCTTAGACTTCCGAACCCGACCCGTTTGGTTGATCATTAGGATCTGACCAAGCTTGACTAGTAATCATAGTTGCATAGGGAATAACCACTGAGGTTATACCTTATGATCACATAGGATCGGTTAGTTATTTGTTAAGTAGCTTGTATGCCCATAGAAAATGACCAAAACGCCCTTTTGAAGCATAAATCCGTATTTTACATATGTGAACATGTTTGTGACATATAATCTGATTTAGTAACATGTTTAGGTATTATTGGGCATGTAAGACTTGACATAGCACATAGATAACCATCCGAACATAGTTTTGCACGAACGACGCGTTAAAGTAGCATAAGCTACCTTTATAAGTCGTAACGGGTCAAAAGCACTTAGGCTAAGTTCCGAGTTAGGATGTAGGCTTTGTTAAACCATATCACATGAGTTCCAACACTCATTTGGTTTACAAGACCTCATTCTATCCGATCTTCCGATTTAGGTGTCGATTTATTTACTAGTGATCCGATTACTAGGTACTACTTGAATTTCCTTGGTTTGTCTGAGCTTCGCTAAGTTCTTTAGATCAAGGATACCCTATCATTCAATGTGAGTACATAGTTCCCCTATTTTACTGTTTTCAATTGTTTTGGGGTGATTCATATGTATTAAAACGATTTCGATAATTTAACGATGTTTTCAAAAACGATTAAGATGGTTTATATTAAGCTAAATACGATTTCGATAATGTGAACGAAACTTGTTGGTTGTAACTACATAACGAATGACATTCATTAGCATTGATCAAGCCGACCAGTATTAGGTTATGGTACCATAGGATCTGACAAATCCCGTTATCAGACTACACCCATGGTTATGTGTGGGGGTTATGTAGGTAACGACCGAATCTGATGATTGTTAACTTACCCTTTGGTGGTTTGTTAATACGAGAAATGAGGTAGTCGAGTCACGAAGGTTTGAATGTTATTAGCGAGATGACCATAAGTAGTTTCACAATTAAAACGAAAACGATTTTGGGACGAATTAAACGATTTGGAACGACTTAAATGAGATAAAACGATTTGAACGAACGATTGGTTTGGGTTGTGATTAGGTAATGGGATGGGTGTAACATGATAAAAGCGTGGTAGATACGCCGCTGGTACATCTTATATATAAGTGCTTTTATCATATTACATTTCATGTCATTATTTAGTTCACTTGGGAAACGATTTTTGGAAACGATGTCACACAACGAGGTTTTCGAAATGATATAAACCATACGAGTTTTATTAACGAGTTTTAACGAGATGTTTTACGAATTGGTTTACTAAAACAAAAGTCTTTGAGTTAAGAATCATGGCTACGAGATTTTATAAAATATAACTAACTTGATTTGAGTTGGTTAATCATGTTGCAATACTATAAACTTTTCAAAACAAGGTTTTCGAGGTATTGCAATATATACATAAACGAGCCATAATTCCGATACTCTTATAAAACCTATGTGCTCGCCAGCATTTCTTTGCTGACTTTGTTTTTACATATGTTTCAGGTGATGTTGCATGATGATTGCTAGGGAGCATGTTCACTTAGGATTTGGACGTGGCCTTAGTGACATAAAAATGATAGTAGACGATGTTTAATTTGTTTGTTTGGTTTTAAGACAATGTAAATTATTTAACGAATTAATAAAACGAAACTTTTAATTACCATGGTTGTTGAAACGATGATTCTGTTACAACACTCCCCGACGTTTCCGCCACGGTTTGTTGTTTTAACGTGGCCGGGGTGTAACAATTATAGGAGAGGGTTAAGACAAGGGGATCCATTATCCCCTTTTTTGTTCATTGTGGCTATGGAAGCTATCCATGTGATGATGACAAGAGCCGTTAGTTCGGGTGTTTTTGTGGGTGTAAAACTACCGAACGATGGCCCTTATCTTAGTAACATGTTATTCGCAGATGACTCAATATTTATTGGGGATTGGACTGAGGTAAATGTGCAAAATCTAAAAAGAATACTAAGATGTTTTTACTTAGTATCGGGGCTAAAAGTGAATCGAAGAAAATTCAGTTATTTGGTGTAGGTAAAGAAATGCAAGAAGTAACCCGTATGGCATCAATTTTTAATTGTAAGGCGGGCAATTTTCCATTTACTTATTTGGGATTGAAATTTGGTGCAAATATGAATATGGTTATAAATTGGAAAGAAGTAATCGATACTTTTAACAAGTGGTTGTCAAATTAGAAGGCAAGATTATTGTCATTTGCCGGTCGAGTGGCACTAATTAAATCTGTATTGGGTAGTTTACCGAACTACTACTTATCTTTGTATAAGTGTTCCATTGCGGTCATAAAGCAATGGAGGGTATACGAAGGAGATTCTTATGGGGAGGTTGTAGTCTAAACAACAAAGTTCGATGGGTTAAATAGGAGAGAGTTGTGGCATCAAAAAAGTTTGGGGGTCTCGGGGTGGGGAGTATTAGAGATTTGAATTTAGCTCTATTGATAAAGTGGTGGTGGCATATGAAGATGGAACCGGACCAAATGTGGGTAAAAGTAATACAATCAATTCACCATAACTCAAGAAGAGTCGACTCAATTCCGATAAAGAAGGCTACTATGGGTATTTGGAAAACAATTGGGGAGATCAAGAAGGATTTTAGAAAATATAATATTGATGTAACAAGGTGCTTAACAAGCAAAGTGGGGGTAGGTGACAAAACTCTATTTTGGGTGGACAATTGGGTTAGGGAATCACGGCTGCGAGATCGTTTCCCTCTGATGTATTCCCTAGTAAAACAAAAGCGGGCAAAAGTTTGTGAAAATTATAAAGTTATTAATGGTGCAAGATTATGGGATTGAGCATGGCTAAGGGCTCTGAACTCTGACTCGGAAAAGGACAAAATGGAGGATTTGAATAACTTATTACAACAGCAAAATGTATCTCAAATTGGGGATATATGGAGCTAGAAAAACGAAAAAGATGGGGGCTTTTCAGTTAGAGGCGTACGGAAACAGTTAGCAGACAGATTTGATCTCAATAACGTACCAGACGACTTCATTTGGAATAGATGGGCAACGTTGAAATGTAATATGTTTGTTTGGTGTGCGGTGGATGGCAAGATACCAACTGCTATTTCATTAAGAAGGCGGGGCATCAACACTTCTGGGGTGTGCAAAATGTGTGATCAAGACGAAGAAACGACAGATCATGTTTTGATAACTTGCAGGTTCGCGGATACGATTTGGAGGAATGTGTTCATATGGATTCAAGCGACATTTGTAAATAGTGATGAAACAGTAAAACAATTGATGTATCAGGTGAATCATTTACCATGGAGTCGAAATAAAAAGAAGATGGCACACGCGATATGTTTGCTTACGTTATGGAGCATTTGGTTAGCTCGGAATGGCAAAACATTTAATAACAGGAATGGAGTCATACAAAAGGTTCTGGATGAAATGTCACACCCCGATATTTCCACATATTACCGGTGGGCCCGGTGGGGAGTATTGTGACGTAGTTGATATCATCATAGTCAATATACACAATATAATAGCACAGCGGAAGGCTTGGTGAATAAACTATTACAAACCATAATGTCTGAGTGTTCGACGAAAGAATATACAGACTGGAATGTAATAAGATCCACAGGCGGATCATAAAAATACAAAGAAAACAAAATAACAGACTTCAGGTATCTTAGGGATTTGCAAGATCCTCTTATTCAACACCTAATAGCTCCAGCCTATTTACGAGAGGTACCTGTATATCAGTCTTTAGAAAAATACGTCAGTTTACACTGGTAAATACAATTAACTGACTCTTTTGAAAACATTTATGAAAATGATTTAGATGCACATGGCACAAATCATTTATAACTTGGGACAATTATTTAAAGATAATCTTGTATACAGATTTACATGTTTGTCATACAATTGGGGCCGGTTGGAAGCCGGTCATGATTAATCGACTCACCACTTATAGAACCCACAAGGAGTTATCCCCAACATGTGGGTTTATACTTTTAGCATTTGCATCTGTCAGGTGTATGCCTACACCCCGTGCATAGGTCGTGGCCATTTTCAAATGAAATGAGCCGAGGATATCCAGGACACAGTCGAATTAACCCCCAATGTTTATGTTATCAAACAAGACAGATTAAAACGGGTTATGTAAATTTATTAATCACAATCCGATTAAATGATTTCATACCCGACCAAGTGGTATTATTATAATACCATATCCCAAGCCCGTATAGGGAAAATAAGTTAAAAGTATTTACCTGAGCTCAAAGATGAAAGTAACTCAGCCGTAAATCCTAAAGCTGTATGATGATACCTTCTACTGGATGCTACTTAATCTGTATAGAAGGTTTAATAACCTATTAGGGTGCTAACGGGCCTTTAGTTAAGTCAAGGACTTAGACCGGCTAGCTAGAAAGAAACTTTACGGTTCTAAACGCTAGATTAAGCGGAGACCGGAATAGAATGTGGTTTAGACCCGACAAGCTTGGATACTTGTATAATATGTGTAAACTAATCACATTCTGGAATTTGAGGATTTAATGATAAGATTAAACCCGTTTCGGCTATTATACGTAAACTAGTCACATAAACCTATCCGAACGCGTAAACGCGTAACGGGTAACCAAATGAATTATATACAGGTCTTAATTGTTATTATGCTTAAAATATGTTAATACATCAGTAGGATGTTAACATATATGCCCAAAAAGTAATTTAAACCAATTTAAGTCCCGTAAGGGCATTTTGGTAATTTTAATACTTATAAAAGAGATTTTATAACAAACTGAAGTTCTGGTCTTTTGAAATCAGTAAAAATATTTAATTTAATAAGTTATATCAGTAGGGTATTGCCTATATGTGGAATTTATCCTTTATAACCAATTTATGCACCGAAGGGCATTTTGGTAATTTCACCTAAGCTTTAAAGGTCAATTTTTGGAAATCCGAGTTTAAAATTTTTTCTTACTGTTAAAATGTAAAAATTTACTATAAACATCAGTAGGTATTATGTCTTATATGTTTAAAATAGTTTTAGCTCATACTATGCGTTAGAAACGCGTAAAAGTCGCTTTTAAGCGATTTTCGGGTTATATAAGAAAAGCTGATATTTTTATCATTCCAGAAAGCTTAAATTATTTTATTTATCATATAAAATAAGTAGAAAAATATTTGGTATCAATATGTGACGTAAAACTCATTTTATTCAAGAAAATGGTATAACCGACAATTACCGAATTAAAGCTAGAACCTTATGATATGATCAGTTTAAAAATAAATAAAAATCTTCAAAAATCTCAAAATATTATATTATATCAGTGGGTAAAAAGTTTGGCGTCAAAACTTGGGTTTAGATAGGCTTTATGCTAATTACGCTGTTTAATTAATAAAAAGTTTCTTAATTACGATATTGAGCATAACTCCTAATCTAGACCTCAAACTGATGTCAAATTTCCAGGACAAGTTTATAAATCAGTAGCAAAGGTTTTTGTCCTCTCACATTTCTAAAAATCTCATTTTTATGTCAAAGGGGCATTTATAAGCATATTAACGATCAAGAGCATATAATTCAAACCACTAAGAACCATGCACTATAACTCCAGAGGGTTATACTACTGAGTAATGTGGTCCTAATGGAAGCTTAAAACATGGGAGAATTAAGCTTGAATGAGTCAGAACTGAAAGTCAAAGCAAAAGTCATGCTTTTGCGACTTTCGGTTATAAACTGACCTTAGACTGATAATTGTCCGGTTAGGACTGATAAAACATGTTCTAATATTAATTACCAAGTCATTAGAATGTTAAAATATAATTTAGAACATCTGTTTAATTAATTAAATCCATTTTTAAACTTTCTGTCCAGTTTGACTTTTTGTCAAACTAGTTTGACCCGACAATTAACTAGTCAAACGAAATAATTAGGAGGTCCCCTTTTAAGGGTTAATCACCTACCTTAATATGATTCCATAACCACTTTCGTTTTGATCAGTGGCTGGACCAATTGTGATTAAACCGAAAGTCAAAGCTTAATTACGATAAGTTTGACTTTTCGGTTATCAAGCTAATTAAAACGACTAAGCAAGTAATAAGACTCTTATTAATGGTCCTTGCTATCTTTTCTACACTTCCAAATCTTCTCCTAATCCTGGCAAGCTCCAGAGATGAGTTCCTTTGAAGTTGTTGCAACTTATGTGCATAAGAACTAAGAACTAATGCCCTTTATATAGTAATTCCCAAGCTCTTAGATCATTTGCAGCTGTTAAGGAAGGCCCTAGGATCACCCCAGGTGTCCTAGTGGTTTATCAAGACCGACAAACAGCCCCTAGATTCGTTACAATTGAGGTTAAGTCGGTTAGAACTGGAAAACCTGCACCTGTCCTGATGTTTCTGCGCTGGTAACTTTTAGGCGGGCCGCGTAAAACCATAGTGGCGGTTTACGCGGGCCGCGTAGACCTGACAACCAGTTAAAACAACTTTCTGAAATGGCAGCTTTAGTCCCTGGCCATCTAAAACCTTATATAACCTCATTCTTGGCATGTAAGACCCTTGTAGTTAGTTTGTAGAGGCTCAAGGATTTATAAACAAACTTCGTTAGGCTCGGGTTCGTTAATTATCACCATAAATGCAAGTTTCGTCAAGTTGACACTTATAGCCCAAAGTCTTGAAAACATGCTTAGCGATCTCGAAACCACGTGAAATTTATACCACTTATTCTTGAGAGTACATTTGAATATTTCGAAGCCTCGGATTCATTAAAAGGTCACTCAGAGGTCAGAATTAACATGTTGACACGTTTAACCCTTGTAGTTTTATAATCTTCCGATTATTTTCACAAACGGCTTCTTATATCCAATTAATCTCTCGTTTAAGAATATATTCATCATGTATGGTCATTCAGAGGCACAAGTTTGGCATGTTGACACTTTTAGTCCCTGTGGTTTCATATTTTCACCGTCTGACAAGTTTAGTCCTTTAAACTAAATCTTTTACATGTTTAGAGTTTAGGACACGTGTCTTTACATAATTGGACACGTTTTTACGTGGTGTTACATCCTCACCCCCTTAAAAGAAATATCGACCCCGAGATTTTACTAGAATAAGTGAGGGTACTTCTGTCGCAAAGTGGACTCAACTTCCCACGTATATTCGGGACCGCTACGGGCATCCCATTTGACCTTTACTATAGGCACATGCTTCCTTCGGAGCTTTTTAACCTGACGATCCTCGATCGATATAGGTTTTTCAACAAATCTCAGACTTTCATCAATCTGTACGTCTTTATGAGACATAGCTAGCGATTCATCAGCTAGACATTTCTTGAGATTACAAATGTGGAACACATTATGAATCCCACTCAGCTCCTCTGGCAAGTTTAGCTTATAAGCTACACTTCCGACACATTTGATAATCTTGAATGGTCCAATATACCTCGGGCTTAACTTGCCCTTCTTTCCGAAACGCATCACACCCTTCCAGGGTGATACTTTCAGTAGGACTTTGTCACCTACCTCAAACTTTAGAGGTTTTCGCCTCTTGTCAGCATAACTTTTCTGCCTATCCCTGGCAGCTTTCAGGCGATCACGAATCTGGACAATCTTGTCCGTCGTTTCAAGGACTATGTCAGGTCCTGATAGCTGAGCTTCTCCTACTTCCGCCCAACAAACAGGCGTTCTGCATTTCCTACCATATAATGCCTCAAAAGGCGCAGCCTGAATGCTTGTATGGTAGCTATTGTTATAGGATAACTCGATCAAAGGTAGGTGGTCATCCCAACTACCACCTAAATCAATAACACATGCACGAAGCATGTCTTCCAATGTTTGAATTGTACGCTCACTCTGCCCATCTGTCTGAGGATGGTAAGCAATACTAAAGTTCAAACGAGTGCCCAAAGATTGTTGGAAACTTTTCCAAAAGTGAGAGGTGTATCTAGTATCTCTATCCGATATAATAGACATCGGCACTCCATGGAGAGATACCATCTTATCCATGTAAAGCTGAGCTATGAGTCTCTTTAATGGGTAAGAAGTGTGTTGACTTAGTCAGTCTATCAACTATGATCCATATGGTATCATTTCCATGCCTTGTTTTAGGTAACTTAGTTATAAAGTCCATAGTTACCATTTCCCACTTCCATGTGGGAAGTTCTGGCTGTTGTAGCAGACCCGATGGCTTCTGATGTTCAGCTTTAATCTGAGCACATGTCAGGCACTTAGCTACATGTGTGGCAATAGATTTCTTCAAACCTATCCACCAATAGTTAGCTTTTAAATCCTGATACATCTTGTCACCTCCAGAGTGAACTGAGTATTTGGAATTGTGAGCTTCCTGGAGGATTATGTCTCGAAGTCCTCCATGAATAGGAACCCAAATTCTTCCATTTAGTCTGAGGATTCCATCCTTACCTGGTGTTAACTGTTCAGCAGTAACACCCAACTTTTCATTTGGAAGGTTAGCTTCCAAAAAAACATCCTTCTGTGCAGCTAACAACATTTCATTCAGGCTATTCTTCAGTTCAATGCTCTTAGCATTAATCCTGATAGGTTTGACTCTTTCCTTTCGGCTTAGAGCATCTGCGACCACATTCGCTTTACCAGGATGGTAGCGAATTTCACAATCATAGTCATTTAAAGTCCCCATCCAGCGGCGCTGTCTCATATTGAGCTCTTTTTTATTGAATAAATGTTGGAGACTCTTGTGATCCGAATAGATCACACATTTAGTTCCATACAAATAATGTCTCCATAACTTTAGTGCGAATACAACAGCACCCAACTCCAAATCGTGGCTGGTGTAATTCTTCTCATGCACTTTTAATTGTCGTGATGCATAGGCAATCACCTTGCCTCGCTGCATAAGCACACCACCCATACCGGTGTGTGAAGCATCACAGTATACGACAAACTCTTCAATTCCATCAGGTAGTGTTAGTACCGGAGCATTGCTCAGTTTCTGCTTAAGAATCTCAAAGGATTCTTGTTGTTTTGGACCCCAATCAAACTTAATATTCTTACTGGTCAAAGAAGTTAATGGTGCAGCTATCCTTGAGAAGTTTTCAATGAATCTTCTATAGTATCCAGCTAGACCCAGAAAGCTGCGAATTTCGGTTGGAGTCTTTGGTGCTTCCCAATTCATTACGGCTTCTACCTTAGCGGGATCAACTTGGATACCACGCTCACTAACAACATGTCCAAGAAATTGGACTTCACGAAGCCAGAACTCGCATTTGGAGAACTTAGCATACAGCTTCTCCTGTTGAAGTAATCCTAAGATGCATCGAAGGTGCTTCTCATGATCATCATGATTACGAGAGTAGATAAGTATATCTTCTATAAAGACGATGACGAATTTATCTAAGTATGGCTTGCAGACCCTATTCATGAGGTCCATGAATGCTGCTGGTGCATTAGTGAGCCCAAAAGGCATCACTAAAAACTCGTAATGTCCATATCTCGTTCTGAATGCTGTCTTAGGCACATATTCAGTCCTAACTTTGAGTTGATGATACCCAGATCTCAGATCAATCTTCGAGAAGAAGCTCGCTCCTTGGAGCTGATCATATAAGTCGTCGATCCTAGGTAAGGGATAACGATTCTTGATCGTTACCTTATTTAGCTCACGACAATCAATGCATACGCGCATTGATCCATCCTTCTTTTTCACAAATAATATTGGAGCTCCCCAAGGCGAAGAGCTAGGTTGTATAAAACCTTTTTTCCAGTAAGTCGTCTAATTGAGTCCTGAGCTCTTTCATTTCAGTAGGTGCTAGACGATAAGGAGCTCGTGCAATAGGTGCAGCTCCTGGTAGAATGTCTATCCTAAACTCTACTGGCCTCTCAGGAGGTAATCCAGGTAACTCGTCAGGAAAGACATCAGGATACTCAGAGATGATTAGGATGTCTTCAATCTTAGGCTTCGGATCATTCACAGTCACTTGTTGTTGGTGCAGTTGTCTGTCGACTTCATCTTCGTTCGAGTCTTGTACTAGTGTGTATAGATCAGGGCACGGAATACGAGGAATTGTGTATTTTTAGGTAATTCCGTTTGAAATGACACAGGTCATTTCAAACGAAATTAGGTTGGTATTTCAAACGAAATTAAGCAGTTAATTCCGTTTGAGTGTAATTCCGCTTGAGCATGTTCAAGCGGAATCACATGCCTATAAATACCTCCTCAAGCGAGATTAGTTGTAACATTCTTGTTTCCGACGGCGAAGCTCTGTCGAAGTGTCTCCGTACTATAAATTGTTACCAGATCAATAAACAAGACAGTTAATAGTGAATCTAGTGTTATACAAGCTAAACAAAGACAGAATCAATGAATTCCGCCTCTGATTCTGTCTGAGTACTCTTCTGATCGACTCATTCGGGTCACAAAACGATCCTACATGTGGTATCAGAGCTCAGGAGGAAGAGTTCTTATTGTTTAGCTCGTTTTTGCTGGAAAATTCTGATTTCTACAACTTCTTTTCAAAATTAATCAAGTTTTCACGGTTAAAATGGACTGATTTTCACATATAACGTGCGAAATACAGTTTTAACAATCCCTTGAAAGTTTGAGATCCAAATTCAGTCTAAAAGTGACAAAATTGGACCAAAAAGGTAATTTCGTTTGAACGAGTACTTAATTCCGTTTGAA
Source organism: Helianthus tuberosus (assembly GCA_030545235.1). Taxonomy (NCBI): domain Eukaryota; kingdom Viridiplantae; phylum Streptophyta; class Magnoliopsida; order Asterales; family Asteraceae; genus Helianthus; species Helianthus tuberosus. The sequence goes on from CM060392.1 coordinate 43,820,438, forward strand.
AATTCTGAGGTAATTTCAAACGGAATCTGTGATTTCGTTTGAATTACACCTAATTCCGCCTGAAATTACCTGATTTCGTTTCAGGGTGTAATTCCGTTTGAGAAGGTTCAAGCGAAATCAGTGATTTCGTTTCAAATAGGTATTCCGTTTGAAAGTTCAAACAAAATTAATAATTCCGCTTCAAATCGTAATCTCGTTTGTGTGGGTAATTTCGTTTCAAAAGCTGATTTCGTTTGAAAGTTTATATTGTGAGAAATTTGTCGGGATTGTTTTGCAATATGGCAAAAATGTTTGATGAACAAGAAAATGATTATCTTGAAAGGTTAAATGATTGGTATATGGGGTATTTGGATAGTAGTTATAGTGGTGTAAGAAAGGATGGTTGGTTGAAAAGGTTTAAATACTTTGTGTGTTTGAAAAATGAAAAATTGGATGATCTGGCAAACCGATATGTAGTCTTACTTGATCATTTAAAAGATCGTGAGATATATTTGACAGATGCTGAAAAGATAGAAAAGTTTGCAGATGCATTACCTGCAGAATGGGATGATTTTTTGAAAAATTTAAAAAAGGATTCAAGTTTTTCAAAATTACATCTAAAAAATTTCATCAGCAAACTTAAAACACGTGAGTATGAAAATGGAAAGAAAAAGAAAGAATTGATAAATAAATTTGAAAAATATCTTGTGGACATAAGTTTGGATGTGATTGATGAAATGAACAAAAGAGTTGATGTATGTCATGCAGCAAAAAATGTTATGAAATATGATAACAAGATGGTTGTTATATTGATGAGAATGCGAATCCTCTTGATTTCGTTAAAATTTTTTGTGCAGGCAGATTCTGGACAGAGACAGAGAAAGTTTCAAAGAATGAAGAATCTGAGAAGCTTGGATCTTCGAATTCTGAATCAGTGTGCTCTAAATGTGATAAATTTGAAGCTGACAATGTCAAACTCTTGAAAGTTGTGGAAAGCTTGACATTGGAAATCAAAAATTTGAAGGATGAGAAGAAATCTGACGATAAACAGATTCTTGAACTGCAGGAAAATTATGAGAAATTGAAATCTGAAAATGTCAAACTGTTGAGTGATTTGGACAGTTTGACATTAGAAAACAAAGTTTTGAAAGAAAAAGATTTTGAAAATAAAATAAAATCTTCAGAAAATGAAGATTTTTGGATAAAACTTGAAAATAAAAATTTGAAAGAAAATGAAACAAAATTTCAAGAACAAATAAAAAGTTTTGAAAATGAAAAATTTGTTCTTGAAAAGAATAAAATTGAAAATGAAAAGGTAATCAGGTCTCATCTTGAGAAAATCTCTCAGTTTGAAAAGGAAGCTGAGAGGGCAAGAAATAAAATTGATGAGCTTGAAAAGAAATTGAAAGGTTTTGTGAACTCATCAGTACCAGATTATATCTGTCCAAAACCGATCAATTCTGTTCCAATAAGTGACAATGTCACAAATTTTGACAAAGTCAAAATTGAAGATTGTGATGAGAAAACTGATGATGAAGTTGAGAAAAGAAAAATTTCAAGAAACTGATTTACATTCTACTGAGAAAGGTGAATGCTCAATGCAAAAACCTGTAAAGAAGAACGTGGAACAAAAACAAAAGGATAAAAAGCCAAAAAAATTTCAAAAAGAAAATAAAACCTCATCAGTTCAATCATCCAATCGTGATAAAAAACCACAAAAATTGGAAAATTAAAACTCAAAAATTGTTGGTAATAAGTGGTGCAGGTTTGACCACAGTGCTCAAAAGCCAAATCCAGCATACAAGAGGAGAGATGAATATCACCAAGCCAAACAATGTTATGATCTGAATGTTTGGGCAGAAGGTGGTGATTGGTACGATAACAGAGTGTGTTACACTTGTGGTGTGAGAGGACACATTGCTGTTAACTGCCAGAGTTGGAGTTATGAGACGAGAAGATGCTTTGAATGCAATATCAAAGGACACATTGCCAGGGATTGCCCAATAAAATCAAAGGGAAGATCGAGGGATGAATCTCAGAAAATGGCAAAGAAACCAGTCAGTGTCAAAGCAAAGCCCAAAGAACAGAAAGTTCAAGAACAGAAAGTTCTAGAACAGAAAGTGAAGCTTTCGCAGGGGCAAAAAGACAGACTGAGGAAGAAGAAGAAGAAGAAAGCACGAGAGTATCTCGAAAGGATTTTGTCCTCGGATACATCAAGAAAATCAAATAAAAGTTCTGATAAATCGTCTTGCTCTCCAAAGAATGACAAATCAAGCAAAACGAATTCATCAGATACAAATCTGAGGACTAACAGGGTATCAAAGAAAGTGGAGAATTCACTTCCTGGTGATGAATTTGTTTCTCCGGAAACAAAGGAGCCAGTTGTTGGCAATGAATATGACTCATTAAAGTCAGACAAGCCATGATCAGGCAATGAATCTGGTTTGGTAAAGCCAGAAGAGCCATCGGTTGAGGTAAAAAATGAGAATTCTGGTCTAACAATGGATGATGTAAATTTTCCACTATTGTTGAACAAGAATTCAAAAACACCCAAGGACCGTCAGGCTTGGGTGAATCTGTTTAAATGAAAAAACTGACTTGCCGGAGATCCCAGGTTGGTAATCGTGGAGCATGAATCGGCATCTTTCTTGAGAAATTCACTTCGGTGATATTTCGATTTACAAATGGTAAATCAGGGACATTAATTTGTACTTGATTTTCTACACGTGATTGTGTTGAGAATATCGGGAAATGTTAAATCATACAAGTGGTTCAAGAAGAACAAGGTGATGAATGATCCCCATGTTTGAGAAATGACTCACAAAACTAATTTTCCGGAAAAACCATTTTGATTAAAACAAACTTAAGTGTTTTGAAATCACTATGGGAAAATGTTTTGTTGTCAGGGGGAGTTATGATTGTTTAAGCCAAGTGAATGGAGAATTGAAGTAATTCTCATCATGTTGTCACTTTATCTTGTACAGTTTGTTTTCAAATTTTCCCAGAAAATCAAAATTGAGACATATTTTGATTTTAGGGGGAGTAAAAATTTTAAAAAATTAGAAAATTTGAAAATTCCAAAAACATTGAAAAATGCAAAAATGAGTTTTGTTGTGAAAAAGAGGAAATGATTGTAGATCAGTAGGACTGTCACAGCATGCTAAAGAAATGGAAAGTTAAAATGTGATAAATGGTCTCACTCTAGATGTGACGATAGGCTCAGCTAGACTAGTAGATTTGCGATAACGATACAAACTTAAATGAAAAAGCCTAGTTCTAGTGGGAAACATGGTTGAAAACATAGTACTTAGTTTTGTCCTTCTTGATTGTGTGCCTACTCAGTAATCGCTGATTGTCGAAATACATAAAACAGGTTAAGTTTGTGAACTTTCACAACTTTGCTGAAAAAGTCACTGTGATTGTGCATTTCATTTTGCAAAGATTTAAACTTGTTTTATTTCTTTATTTTGTTTAAGCATTGCACATCCTCTGCGTATACGTGAGTATCGACCTGGATGTTATTGCCTAAACGTTCGGCTTTATTTTCTTTGGTGTTTAGTTTAAGCTTTGGATCACCTTTGCGTATACGTGAGTATCGACCTGGTGGTTAAAGCCTAAACAACTTCAACTTGTTTTATTTTTCTTATTTTGTTTAAACATTGTACTTTCTCTGCGTATACGGAAGTATCGACCTGATTGTTAATGTTTAAACATTCTGAGTTGTTTTCGCACAAGTTACAGTTGATAAAAGTTTAAAGGCATTACTTGAGTCTGTGTATTGCATGATGAGGGGATATGCTGAGATCGTGGGGTCCATAAGAATTTAGTGCAAAATTAATATACCCTAACGTATCGGTAAGCATTTCGAAAGTTTTTAGATTGAGTTTAAGTGGACAATAATATCGTCAATCTATGTGAATCGTTTAGAACTGAAAATGTTTAAAGCTTAACGGTGCTAGTGATTGGTCACATAAACTGATATGATCCTCTTACACAAACTCACAAAAAATATTGTCTGTAAATATTTCTTTACTGCATTTCTATATTGTTCTTTCTAGAAGTTTAGCTTTTATTTTGAAAAATACAAAAAGATTTTCGACAACTGATATTGAAGAACTGATTTTCAAAATTCCAAATGTTGAACATGATGAACAGGGTTGGGAGTGTGTGCTTAAATGAAGAAATTTGTTTTGAGAAAGAAAGTTTGATTAGTTAATCAAGATCATTAATTTGAACTTGATGTAACTATTATAAAAACTTATGTTTCGGTGAGAAAATGTGTGCAGGAGATGAGCTGAACAGAGTTAAAGCCAGGATTAAATCTCAAGGCAATAGCTAATTCCAGACAGCAATCCCATCTTGATGAGAGGGGGAGTCTGACGAGGTTAGAGCCAGAGAAAGATCCTAGATCATCATTCAGAGAAAGAATATTGAAAGAGCCCGAAGATTGATTAAGATTGAAGAGTCGTCATGTTGAAGACTCTCACTGAAGATTCCGTCAACATTCAAGGGGGAGTCTGTTGGTGCAGTTGTCTGTCGACTTCATCTTCGTTTGAGTCTTGTACTAGTGTGTATAGATCAGGGCATGGAATACGAGGAATTATGTATTTTTAGGTAATTCCGTTTGAAATGACACAGGTCATTTCAAACGAAATTAGGTTGGTATTTCAAACAAAATTAAGCAGTTAATTCCGTTTGAGTGTAATTCCGCTTGAAAGGTAATTCCGCTTGAGCATGTTCAAGCGGAATCACATGCCTATAAATACCTCCTCAAGCGAGATTAGTTATAACATTCTTGTTTCTGACGGCGAAGCTCTGTCGAAGTGTCTCCGTACCGTAAATTGTTACCATATCAATAAACAAGACAGTTAATAGTGAATCTAGTGTTATACAAGCTAAACAAAGACATAATCAATGAATTCCGCCTCTGATTCTGTCTGAGTACTCTTCTGATCGACTCATTCGGGTCACAAAACGACCCTACACTTGTGCCATGTAGATGACACATCCGCTCTTTAAACATTGTGATACCTTGAGAATAGACACATTGTTGGGCAACCCGTATTGTGTATCTCCTTGGATAGTGACGGACTCACCAGAAGGGGTTTTGATAATAACTAGCTTTTTATCACAGGCAATTTGGGCTTGGTTATGCGACAACCAATCCATGCCCAAAACTATATCAAACCCAGCCAATTTCATTGGCAAGAGGGATAGCGGGATAGAATGATTCTTGATGGATATAAAGCATCCATCAAGAAGAGTTGAAGCTGTTTCTAAGGTACCATCGGAAAGTTCTACCTCATATTTTGCGTCTAGAGTCTTAATAGGCAAATTCAGTGACTTACAAAACTTATGGTCTACAAAAGACTTATCAGCACCTGAATCAAATAAGTCTCTAGCATAATTATTATTAATGAGGAAGGTACCTGTTATGACGTTCTCGTCGTTCACCGCTTTCCTAGCATTCATTTGGAAAACCCTTGCATTGGTTTTCTTTGCCTCCTCGGGATTCTTAGCATTCTTGGGGCAATTGGTCTTGATGTGCCCCTTTTCATTGCAACCGTAACAGGTTGCATCCTTAATGTTCCGGCACTCTACAGATTTGTGCCCCTTCTTTTTACAAATCCCACATGGTTTAGCTTGTGGGTCTTGGTTGCACTTTCCAAAGTGCCTCTTATTGCAGGTTTTGCACCTGGGCTTATCACTTGACTACCCCTTCTTGAAATTAAAGTTCCCTTTACTTTTCTTTTTTGACTGAGGGAACTTGTCTTCCTCTCTCTTTCTCTTCCCATCATCAGTATCTTTCTTTGCCCTACTCCTCACAACATCAAGAGTGAGGGACAAAGATAGATCCACAGCAGATCTATATGTGGCTGGCTTAGAAGCCTTAACATTCCCTTTCACTTCAGGGGCCAAACCACCGATGAAACGCGCAATGCGTTTGGGTTCAGGGGTAACTAAGTATGGTACAAGACTCAACATCGAGTTGAAGCTAGTCACATAGGATCTACAATCCAGGTCCTTCATTACCAGGGTAAGGAAATCAGTCTCTATCCTTTCAACCTCATGTTGAGGACAATAAGTGTCCTTCACCAAATCAACAAACTTGTTCCATGAAAGGTTATACAAAGAAACCTTTCCAGTGGCCTGTACTAATGCCTTCCACCAGGTGAGGGCATCACCCTTGAAAGATTGAGACACAAACTTCACTATATCTTCCTTAGCACATCCACTGATGTCTATCACAATTTCCATTTCATCTAGCCACTCCATACAATCTACCGCTCCCTTTTCTCCTGTGAAATCCCTCGGTTTACAGGAGACAAAGTATTTGTAGGTACAACCCTTGGTGTACCTAGGAGTCGGTTCAAGGACAACTTGCCTCTGTGGTTCACTTTTCTGATTAGACGAGTGTTGAGACTCATTCTTCTTCTGTGTATGCGAATGAGAATGGGACTCTGAATGAGTTTTGGATCGAACATTACTCGGATCCTTAAACTTATCATCCACAGCCTGAGCTACTGCTGTGGTTATCATTGCTTGCAATTCAGCAGCAGTGATATTGATCCTGGTATTGTTGTTGTCTCCTACGGGATGACTGTTTGCTTCATCAGAGCCGGCCATAATTCGTGTACTATATATATCAAACAATAATGGTATATTTAAATTACATAAGGAATCATCGCATTGATGATTAGATGGTCATGGTATTATTAAGCCATATAGACCATTTAAAATAAAAATCATTAAATTATGATTTGCCTGGGTCATATCAGAACCATAACAAGCAATTGGTAGGATATAATCCTTTATATTTATTAGACAGGAGATATGAATCACAATTGTCAATGTCATGAAAGACATTTTCACATAGCGCAAGGCTTGTATCGAGGGACATTTAGATGGCACAAAAGCCTTGTCACAAGGACAATTATAATCATTGATCTCTTGGATCAGTGATATCTTTAAGGGTCGAACAAAGTTCATCGCCTTTTTGACAAGAAGTTTATAAAATAAAACTTTCGTTGTCATTATTACACCTTTGCTTATAAGCATACATCTCAAATGGATGTTTCGGTGTATACATCATATTGATGTTTATTAGCCATGATTCATATAGATCATTTAGGCTATGATAGTGACTTGGGAAAGTCCAAGTATATTTGAAAGCTTGTGTGGTTTTTCGTACCGCACAACTAGGAATGTTAACATGTTTTCAGATGTTAACAGGGAGTTATTTTCTTAAAAAGGTTGTACCATCATAGCCATTAATATTTTTGGCTAGGTTATACCTCTAAGAATTTCTTTGGAGATTAATTAAATTTGAAATGATATAGCATGATGATGTAATAAAATACATATTTGAAAATCGAAAATAACTTCATTAAATCATGAAACTAGTACAATAGTGCCCTAAACGGGACTTGAAGAACAACACACTACCCACGCAGGGGCTACAGAAATAGAAAGTAAGTCCACGCAGGGACTTGGTACAAAAAATAAAATAATGTCCTCGCAGGGACTTGATTAAAAGACAATACAAAATAAAATAACAACTTCCTACTTCTTCTTGCCTTTAATGAGGTTTGCAAGGCCTTTGAGAAAACAATTATGCTTCTTCTTAGTTTCATTGGCTTCACGTTCAACCCGGTCTAATCTTTGCAGAATCTCCTGAGTTTGCTCCTGTTGCGGAGGAGGCTAATGATAAGGCGGGTATTGATACCCTTGCATTGGATATCCAGTTGGGTAAACTGGTGGGTAAGGAGAAGGATAAAGTGCATTGTATTGTGCTGCTGTAAGGTATGGGTCATGGGCTCCATATTCCGCAGTGGTTGGATACCCAGATGGGTTATACCCAGACGAGCCTGGGTATGTTGGTATCGGGTTGTCAAAACCCACTGGCGGTAGCGGTGGCGCATGAGAAACTGGCGGGGGATTGACTTCTGGCACCGCGTGCGAGGGTCCATCCATTTGGGAGTCCTCGGGAATAGGAGGGTAAGAACTTGAACCATGAGGGGACGCGAACCGTGGTCCCCCACGTACAGACATTCGAGCATTTCGCCTTCGCCTTAGCGGCTCGGGAGGCGGTTGAGGTGGTTCCTCAACTGGTATAGGTGGTGGTGTAACAGCTTGAAGGTAAGGCTCATTCAAAGGAGGTTGAGCCGGGGAGTTGTGGTATGAAGGGGTAAAGAACCAATCATACTGAGCCATCCTTTCAGCATACGAATCAGGCCCTCGGTACGGCGATCCTTGATATGGTGAACCGCTCGAGATGCTAATAGGGTGGCCTGGGGTTCCGGTTTGCATTTCAGGGTCCGGGTCGTCGTCCATTTCCATCTCCTGAGAGAAATGATCTTCGGGTCCTAGTGGATTGAAACCCAAAAAGTCGTTGACGTAGTCATTGGGATTAAACTGAGCTGGAGAGTAGGTAGAACCCGAGTGGTGAAGAGAATGGGGATGAAAGGAGTGGTGAGATTGGTTTGAGTGATGTGATCCCTGTGAATGATGGGAATGTTGGGGTTCATTAAGAATGGGTAACCCAAAGTATGGAGGGTCGGATGGTAAGGATCCTAGTGAGACAGAATGCCTCGCTGGCTCGTAGCTATGACTCCAATGGTCCCGTGAGTCGGAGCTAGAGAGAGTATCGGATGGGGTACGTCGGTGGGAGGGTCCTGCGTGGCCTGATGGCCCTCCTCGCATTGGTCCCTTTCCTTTGCCTCTCACTCGTGGTGGCATTTTCCAAGAAGTTAACCTGTCAAAACAAGTAAATATAATATAAACAATAAAAGGAAAGTTAAGAATAAATCCTAGGTCATTAGCCTAGACTCGGAAGTCTAAGGATTGTGCTTATTGTGTCATTGAGATTAAACACCAAAGGTTAGTGTTTAATTCACTCAATGTTGGCTCTGATACCAACCTGTCACACCCCGATATTTCCACATATTACCGGTGGGCCCGGTGGGGAGTATTGTGACGTAGTTGATATCATCATAGTCAATATACACAATATAATAGCACAGCGGAAGGCTTGGTGAATAAACTATTACAAACCATAATGTCTGAGTGTTCGACGAAAGAATATACAGACTAGAATGTAATAAGATCCACAGGCGGATCATAAAAATACAAAGAAAACAAAATAACAGACTTCAGGTATCTTAGGGATTTGCAAGATCCTCTTATTCAACACCTAATAGCTCCAGCCTATTTACGAGAGGTACCTGTATATCAGTCTTTAGAAAAATACGTCAGTTTACACTGGTAAATACAATTAACTGACTCTTTTGAAAACATTTATGAAAATGATTTAGATGCACATGGCACAAATCATTTATAACTTGGGACAATTATTTAAAGATAATCTTGTATACAGATTTACATGTTTGTCGTATAATTGGGGCCGGTTGGAAGCCGGTCATGATTAACCGACTCACCACTTATAGAACCCACAAGGAGTTATCCCCAACATGTGGGTTTATACTTTTAGCATTTGCATCTGTCAGGTGTATGCCTACACCCCGTGCATAGGTCGTGGCCATTTTCAAATGAAATGAGCCGAGGATATCCAGGACACGGTCGAATTAACCCCCAATGTTTATGTTATCAAACAAGACAGATTAAAACGGGTTATGTAAATTTATTAATCACAATCCGATTAAATGATTTCATACCCGACCAAGTGGTATTATTATAATACCATATCCCAAGCCCGTATAGGAAAAATAAGTTAAAAGTATTTACCTGAGCTCAAAGATGAAAGTAACTCAGCCGTAAATCCTAAAGCTGTATGATGATACCTTCTACTGGATGCTACTCAATCTGTATAGAAGGTTTAATAACCTATTAGGGTGCTAACGGGCCTTTAGTTAAGTCAAGGACTTAGACCGGCTAGCTAGAAAGAAACTTTACGGTTCTAAACGCTAGATTAAGCGGAGACCGGAATAGAATGTGGTTTAGACCCGACAAGCTTGGATACTTGAATAATATGGGTAAACTAATCACATTCTGGAATTTGAGGATTTAAGGATAAGATTAAACCCGTTTCGGCTATTATACGTAAACTAGTCACATAAACCGATCCAAACGCGTAAACGCGTAACGGGTGTCACACCCTGACTTTTGCGGAAGCGTGGTTATTGGTGTGACTTCTTAATACCATAGCATTCAATCATAACAACGCTATTTGATAAAACCACAAGATGTTCATCCATATATTAAGTTTAGAAAATACCACATCATACTTGTTTGAAACATCGACACCAAATTCAAAATTACAAACCATAACATGTTTTAATGAGTTCACGAAGACTTGATAACATAACTTAAACCAACCCGAGCTTAGGACCATGCATCTCGTCCAGGAGTAAGATACATCTCCTAAACCCTACGACCTCGGATGACATCTTTGATTTATTACGCAGCTTGAAACACATGCATACACCTGCCAGATCCACTTAGTTCCCTGAAATACATGTAGTTTAAAAATATCAACAAAAGTTGAGCGAGTTCATGTTTGTATAAGTATGTATAAAACCTTTGTATTCAATGTATGTATGAATGTCCCGGTATGATAGCAAACAAGGAAAAGATCACCAATGGTTTGCAAGGCCACTGATATGTGTGACGGTGTAGGAAGACTCAAACCTAGCAAAGTTGTACCGGGCTTCCGGCAGGAAGAAATAGTCACCACTATGGGCCACCCTGGCCTCATGGGTGTGGGCTCGCTACACCCAAATAGATCTATCACTCATGCCCCTTGGTCCTACAAGAGGATTGATGGCCTCAAGTATACGCCTACCCATTCACCTGATCTATGGTTCTTTCATAGGCTAACCATACCAATTGTATTTTAGTAATCCTTTTGTAACATGTATTTCACCCCCGAAGTAAATAAACAAAACAGTTTAAAGAAAAGGGGGACATGAACTCACTGTATTACGTCTTCAGTACTGGCACTCAAATCTTCTCAGCAAACACGACTACCTACAGTGTACTAACGTCTATTAGATGAACGGGTCGGGCCTTTGCTTAGTATTTACGTTTTTGAGTACGTTTCTTATGTTCCCAATATTATTCCAAGTTATAATTACTTGTTAAAATAATAATTATTTTAACCTCAAGTTATATTTAGTTTTGTAATAATTGTTTAAACCACATTTTGTAACAATACTTCTCAAGTATTTATTTTCATATTTCCTTCCCAAGGATGGGGGTATTCTCATACCTGTATTTTCGTATTAATGTATTTGTAATCCCAAAATAATATATTTTCAAGTCTCACTTTAGAAAATATATTTAAACTTATTTTGTCTAAAATAATGTATTCCGAGAAAATATATATTTTTCCCAAAAATTACATATCCTCTAAATATCTAAGAAAATATATTTCTACTTCCAAAATAATATATTTTCTCCTTGTCAAAAATTATGATACAACTTTGTAATATTTACAAAAATCAAATTTTCATTTCTTGTATCCGAAATAATGTTTACCAAAAATATATATGTAACGGTAATTCCGGAATATTTTATAAGTTACGTTCTTGCGTCCGGTTTCATGATATTAAGTGTGTAACTCATATATCTATTCTTTGTGATTTTTGGTATTGTTTTGGATTGTAAATTCTTTGTATTTCGTTAAGTTACATTACTTTACCTTAAAATAATATAACTATTTTACCAAGTATACAAATATTCACACAAGTGTCTTAATATATATATATATTTACCCATCTTTATTTATAAAAACCAACCTCCAATACTTGTATTTTTGTAACAAATTCTATGGCAAAGTTTATATTGAAAACCATAGTTAAATACACTTGTAAATACTTGTTAGAAAAATATTTTTCTAAGTGTTTATATTTTTAGAAAATTTTGCCATAGTTTCCCCTAAAAATGGAGGTGTCCATGCTATCAAAGCATATCATTTTCTTTTCAAAAATCATCATAAACATTCAACAATCAATCCCTAAACAACTTACACTTACCAAGTGCAAAAACTATATAATTTACATAACAACATGAACTTGATCTTTCACAAAAACTTGTAGTAACTTGGTAGTGTTTTTAGTAGGTTTAGTTACCCCTTAAAGTGTGTTTACTTCTCCAAAAATCTCATGCTTGAAAGATTTGAATGTTTCCAACTTGTAAACATATTTTACAAAAACATTTCTTTATGGGTCTTTTTGCTTCTCTAGTGTTTCTACACTTGTTTTACCACCAAAAATAGTGTAGGTTTTAGTAAGAACCATGATCTTCTAAAAATCATATTTTGCACTTGATTCTTTTGGAAAACCACTCATAAATCTTAGATTCATAAGATTATTAGCTTACTTTGTTTATTATTTTTCAAAAAATCATCTTCTTATTCAAGTTCATGCTTATTTATGAGGATGATCTTCTTGTTTAACACATACTCATCCTCTAATTTGCTAGATCATGTGTTTAATCACAATCTAGCAAGCTCCTTATGATGTTCAACATCATAATCTCAAGTAAACAACAACAAGTATCATACACATACTTAAACAACATTATCTCATCAAGATTTCGTCATATGTAAGCTTTATGTTCACGATTCATGTTCATGTCTTTTAGTGTTCTTGTGATTTACAACATAATACATCTTTTAACCAACTAAAATTAGAAGTAACAAAGGTTATGAGAGTCTTACTACTAGCTCTAAGCTAGGGAAGAACACTTGATGAAGAAGATGATAAAAGTGATGGATAAAGCAAACAATAGAGGTCCTTCAAGTTCCACAAGTACCAAGCTTCGTGAATCACCTTCTTACACCTCAAAATGATCTTGGAATGGATGAATGATGGATGAAAAATGGTGGTGGTGTGGGTGTGATCTTCGGCCGAGAAGGAGGGAGGGAGGAAGCGAGTGGTGTGAGTTGTGAGAATGATAAGCTTGTTGTCTTCTTATAATCCATCTAGCACTACTATTCAATGTACTCTACATAATCTAATCAAATCCAAGGAAGATCAAGCAATATCTAGAGAAGATCATGGGAAGATTGTGCAAAATCTTGGTGGATCAAAGGTGGGGCCATATGTGACCGTCCACCATGTGGGGGGGGGGGGGGTATTTAGTTTGTTTCCAATGGTAAGTTAGGTTACTAGTTGAAATCCAAGGTGTAATGGTTAGTGTATAAGTGTATGTTATATTATTTAGTGTGTTAGGGTGTTCGGGGATCATGACTAGCTCAGAAATAATTAAACAATGTTTCTAGTATAATTTTGGTGTTTCGGGTAGTGTCCGGTTGTTCGGTTAGATACCGGTTCGTTAAAGTGTCAAGCTATTCCGTTTAATGACCTTTATGTTACTTTTTGTGACACTTTTAATTCCCGACACTTAGGAAAACATTCAGGACCATTTTGCCATATTTTTGCTCATAACTAGCTTGTTAAAAAGCTGAATTTTGCTGAAAAATGCAGAATTCTGCACTTTAAGTAGATTTTAGGCACTTTCCGGCACTTTATCTATCACCTAGTGACGCAGTTTTATGGTCCTTACTTCCTTACACACCATACTAGTGTAGTACCTTGTCCCTGGCCCATACTGGGTCTCAAAACACTGTCTGTCTATGTACTGAACCCCGTCAGCATATACCCGTTCTATCCGTTAACTGTGCTAACCGTGCTTTGTGCATCATGTGTGTCAATAAAGTTTGCATGTGATAATAAGGTGTAACAACTCTCATTAAAATTACCATTTCTTATCTTATTTTACCCAATAAGAAACCCTAATTAAGACCCCCAAGTGATACTGCATGACCCCTAAAATTTTCAGAACAATCGGAATCAGGATCAGGGCCCCTAAAACTCGGGGGGGGGAGTTATTCCCTAGTCGGTAATATCCTTACAGTTTTACGTGGAAATCGAATTTTAACAAACGGTCAACTCAGCTAAGCTAGTAACAGATGTGACACTCTGGATTTTCCCGAGCAACCTTCTTGTTTCAGTATTTCGTGTACATATTATTAAATGAAAGTTTGTGATTTACCTTGATGTGTAATGTGTTGATAATGTGTACGTATGATGTATAGTTATGTATATATAGGTATGTTATGAGCCGAGACCATGAACCCGACTCGAGACCACTCCCACTCAGTCTCGAGTAAACAGTGAACAGTTGGGCCGGTTGGGCCATACACCCGAGAAGCACCAACTCGGAACGGGTATAAAACCCATGAGGATGACCAACCTTGACACTTTTCACCATTTGCAAACATTCCCTCACACTCACCCCCCCCCCCCCACACTCTTATCCACCCTCTCAACAAAACCCTAACCACATCACTCTCTCCTCTCTCTCTCGGATTCAACCGGCAACAACAAGGAACCTCGGTCAAGCTCATTATCATCACTCGGAGACTTCACTTCATCATCTTCTTATATACCTCGGTGTCACATATCAACCGGTTAGTGTTTTAGATGTTCACTAGGTGTTTATGTGTATAATGGTGCTACTTGCTTTGAATGATTAAATGGTGGATGAAATATGTGAACTCTTGTATGATAATGAATTGCTAAGATTTTTGAATGATTTGTAGTTTGGGATGCTTAGGGTCATTCGATTTATGTTAGAAATTATAGGACAAATGTTGATGATAAATCTTATGCAAGCATGCTATTGTATTGATTGAATATGCTAGATTTAGGAGCCGATGATGTTATTGACTTGAGTTCATGCTAGGATAATTTTTCTTGAATGAGCATGTTGTTATGATAAAAACCCTAAAATGATGAACTGTTTGAATATGTTATGAACATTTAAAATTGCTATGATTTGATCTGTTTTAATTAGAATTTAGACAAGAAAACATGTTTGTGTGTTTTGGTTGGACAGTACACAATATCATGAAATCGAAATTCTATTGGATAGTACAATGTTGCAGGTGTTCTAGAATCAGCAGGCAATGCGAGTCGAGACCCTTGGTTTCGACTCGAGACCATTTATGCTACAACTCGAGACCGCAGCGGTTGCGACTCGAGACCATCAAGCAACAACTCGAGAAAGGCTTCAGGGACTCGAGACCAGTAAGGACTCGACTCGAGACCTCATGATCTCGACTCGAGACTGGACTCGAGACCCCTGAGGTTGCGACTCATGCCAACACCACTCGAGACCAGAAGTTCATGACTCAAGATCTCCTGGTTGCGACTCGAGACCGCATGATCTCGAGTCGAGACCACCTTGTCTCGACTGGGCTGCCTACCTGGGTTATTGGGCCACCATGTGTTTTGTTTGGGCTGCCTGTTCGACTGGACTATGTGTTAACTGTTACTGTTTGACTGTGCAATTATTAGAGCAGGCCCAATAACTCAACAGATAATTGTATGCATACTATGTGTTAGATACATGTAGGATATACGTGACTTCTTTACACCAAAACCTGACCTATACTGGTAACCATGTTAGGATGTGGTGACCAACGTGTTTGACCAAGTAACTAATCTACCGAGCAACCCAAGGTGAGTTCACAACTTTTAAAGCATGCGTTCCCGGTGGTTGGGAAACGGAACTTAAAACAATGCTATCCCCTTGTAAGGGATACGAACCTACTTTTCTCCCCTTATGCGGGACCTTTAGTTAATTACTGTTTATACTGGATGCAACAAGCAACACTAAACGAAACTCTATCACTCAAGTCCTCACTTCTTAATACCGATTAGTCGCCGGGGTCTGGCGAACGGGTTATTAGTTGATAGCGCTATTTAGGTCTCACCAACCTCACACCGTGCCCGTGTATGGGATCGGGCGTGAACTAATGTACTCTGGCAAAACCGTCAATGATGATAGGACATTGACAAACGGGGCACTCTACGGAAACGTACGGATGAATAGTATTCGGTATTGTAAAAACAGTTTAGTAGCTTACTTATGGGGTAGCTCCCCATGGCATGTATAAATGAGTAAATTAACTAGTGAAACAAGTTTTTGGAAATTAAAAATTGGACAACTCGTGAACTCGCCAACATTTTTGTTGATACCCTACTGCATGCTTTGCAGGTACCCAGTGACTCAGGAGCTTGCAGCTTGGGAATGTGTAGTGGTCGTCTAACCCATGTGTTGGGTTCTTAATAATCTTGAACTATGAACTTTGTTTTGAAACTGTTTGGTTTATGCCTCCGCTGCTTACTTAAACTGTTATTTGAACTTAAACTTTTTAAACTTTAAACTATGGTGTTTACTAACTATTGTGGTTAGTGAACATTTTTACTATTAACTAATGCTCAGTATAATTGGTGGCTGGATCCTGGTCATGTCACACGCCTAGCGGTGGTACTCCGCATGTGGATTTGGGGGTGTGACAGATTGGTATCAGAGCCATTGGTTATAGTGAACTCGGTTTTTTAAAAGAAAGTCTTTTTGAGAAAAACCAGACTATAACCCGTGACTCGTGATGACACTACACTCCAAGGGCAAGACTCAACGCACTAGACCCCATAGCTTGGACTTGTGTTTACTTGCTTGATTACTTTATGATTTATGTTCTACTATACGTACTGGTGTACCTAGCTAGATAGACACACCCCTCTTCTATCTCACTCTCGCTACATTACGACATTACACTCATACTGTGTTTTCTGGTTATGAAGACAATGAGTGGACGCGGGAGAGGAAACGTCAACATGACTCAGGCTCAGTTCACTAACTTGCTTAACACGGTGGCTGCAGCTTTCGCAGCTCACCCTGGAGGTAAACTCGTTATTTTAGGATGTTTAGATCCTACCCCCGCATCGTCTTTTCACCTCTAAGCCTATTCGCTTCACTCCTCACAACAGGTCAGCAAGCGCCTGCGCAACCACGTGTTTGTACTTTCAAAACCTTCTTGGATTGCAAGCCTCTCCCTTTCAACGGCACTGAGGGTGCCATAGGCCTTCTGCACTGGATTGAAAAAGCCGAAGCTGTCTTTGCTGTCTGCGAGTGTCCCCCTGCTAATTGGGTGAAGTTTGCGACTGGTACGCTTGAAGGAAACGCACTTTCATGGTGGAAGGCACAGATTCAGATGCTTGGTTTGGAAACTGCTAATGCTACTACGTGGGAAGATTTCAAGAACATGATCAAGGAAGAATACTGTCACAGGGATGACATTCACATGCTCGAAAACGAATACTTTGAGCTCAAGATGGTTGGATCAGAGATTGAGACCTACACCAAGCAGTCCAACGACTATGCTGCTCTCTGCCCTAACATGTCTCGACCTGCCTACCGAAGAATCGAGCTCTACCTCAAGGGTCTAGTTCCAGAGATCCAGAGTCATGTGACCTCAGCCAACCTCACTACGATTCAGCCAGTCATTCGTCTTGCTCACAAACTCACTGATCAGGCTATGGAACAGGGCAAGCTACCCAAAAGGATCAGTGCTACTGCCGGAACTTCTAGCGATAACAAACGAAAGTGGGATGGAAATCAGGGTAAGGATGCTAACCCCACTCAGGCCTCAGTTCAGCAAAGGAAGACTGAAAGCAACAAGGCCCTCAGCAACAGGGTGGCTACCGAGGAAACCACCCCAAGTGTAACAAATGTAACCGACACCACAGTGGGCCATGTGGCAAAGGTCAGTGTCAGCGATGCAACAAGATGGGGCATGAAGCCAAAGACTGCAGGAGCCAGCTTTCAGCTAGGCAGAATCAACAACAACCACAACAGCAACAAGGAAACAACCGTGGATGCTTCAAGTGTGGAGCAACGGGGCACATGCGAAGGGATTGCCCTGAACTAAATCAGAACAACAACAATCAGGGTGCTGTGAACAATAACAACAATGCTGGAAATGGTGCAAGAGAAAGGGCTTTTGTGATTGGAGCTGGAGAAGCTAGGAATGACCCCACCGTCGTAGCGGGTAAGTTCCTGCTCGAAGATCGTTATGTTTCTGTATTGTTTGATTCTGGAGCCGATGCTAGCTATGTATCCCTACGTATTAGTAAGAAGCTTAAGAGTACGTCGATGTTATTAAGTTCTAAGCATATCGTCGAGTTAGCTAACGGTAGGAACATTGAGGCCTCACACGTGATAAGTAACTGCAAACTAGTATTGTCTGGTCAGACCTTTAGCATCGATCTTTTCCCTATCGTTCTTGGAAGCTTCGATGTCGTCATTGGTATGGATTGGTTATCCAAACATCGGGCTGAAATTCTCTGTCAAGAGAAAATGGTTCGTATTCCCCGTCGATCTGGCAAACCCCTTATCGTTCAAGGTGACAAAGGCGGAGAAGTCACAGGCATCATTTTATTCTTGAAAGCCCAGAAGTGTTTACGAAAGGGGCACACCGCTATCTTAGCACTTGTCACCGACACACAGGAGAAGGAAAAGAGGATCGGAGAGTTTCCAGTTGTACGCAAATATCCTGAGGTATTTCCTGAAGAGCTACCTGGACTCCCTCCTCACCGTCAGGTCGAATTCCAAATCAAACTAGCTCCCGGAGCAGCACCTATAGCTCGCGCACCTTATCGACTGGCTCCCACAGAACTGAAGGAACTTTCTACGCAACTACAAGAACTGTTGGACAAAGGGTTTATCCGTCCTAGTTCGTCGCCCTGGGGAGCACCAGTGCTCTTTGTCAAGAAGAAGGACGGCACATTCCGTATGTGCATCGACTATCGTGAGCTGAACAAGGCCACCATCAAGAACCGTTACCCACTCCCACGCATCGACGATCTATTCGATCAATTGCAAGGGTCAAGCTACTACTCCAAAATCGATCTGCGATCAGGTTATCATCAGTTGAGAGTCCGCGACGAGGATATCTCCAAGACTGCTTTCAGAACCCGTTATGGTCACTATGAATTTCTTGTCATGCCTTTTGGAATGACCAACGCGCCTGCGGTCTTTATGGATCTCATGAACCGAGTGTGCAAACCCTACCTCGACAAGTTCGTGATTGTGTTTATCGACGACATCTTAATCTACTCGAAAAGTCAAGAGGAGCATGAACAACACCTGTGCCTTATTCTTGAACTCCTTCGCAATGAACAACTGTACGCCAAGTTCTCGAAATGTGACTTCTGGCTTCGAGAAGTCCACTTCCTTGGACACGTGGTCAATAAGGACGGAATACACGTCGATCCAGCCAAGATCGACTCTATAAGGAATTGGCCTACACCCAAGACTCCGACCGAAGTTCGCCAATTCTTGGGATTGGCAGGGTACTATCGTAGATTCATCAAGGGATTTTCAAAGATCGCCCAACCTCTCACGACTCTCACTCAGAAGGGTATTGCTTACAAGTGGAACGAGGCTCAGGAGTCTGCCTTTCGGAAGTTAAAGGATAACCTGTGTAGTGCTCCTATTCTTTCGTTACCTGAAGGTACCGACGACTTTGTGGTTTACTGCGACGCGTCTATCCATGGGCTCGGTTGCGTGTTGATGCAACGCGAGAAAGTTATCGCTTACGCTTCTCGACAACTTAAGATTCACGAAAGGAACTACACTACGCACGACTTGGAGTTGGGAGCAGTGGTTTTTGCTCTTAAGATATGGAGACATTACCTGTACGGTACCAGGTGCACCATTTACACCTATCACAGGAGTCTCGAGCACATCTTCAAGCAAAAGGAGTTAAACATGCGGTAGCGTCGATGGGTCGAGCTCTTGAATAATTACGAATGCGCAATCAAGTATCATCCGGGCAAAGTAATGTTGTGGCGGACGCCCTCAGCCGAAAGGAAACTACACCGAAGCGCGTGCGAGCGTTACAACTTACCATCCAATCTAACCTCCCTACTCAGATACGAGATGCTCAGGTTGAAGCATTGAAACCAGAGAACATCAGGGCGGAGTCCCTACGCGGGTCAAGGGAGCGATTAGAACAAAAAGAAGATGGTGCTTACTACGTAACCGGGCGTATATGGGTCCCACTTTATGGGAACTTACGCGAGCTTGTGATGGACGAAGCACATAAATCCCGTTACTCAGTACATCCTGGTTCGGATAAGATGTACCACGACCTAAAAACTACATACTGGTGGCCTAGCATGAAAGCCCACATAGCAACTTATGTCAGCAAATGTTTGACTTGTGCGAGAGTCAAGACTGAGTATCAGAAACCATCGGGCCTACTCCAATAACCAGAGATCCCACAATGGAAATGGGAGCAAATTTCCATGGATTTTTTTACTGGCCTGCCTAGGTCTCAACGCGGAAATGACACCATTTGGGTGATAGTGGATCGATTAACTAAGTCTGCACACTTTTTGGCTATTAAAGAAACAGACAAGTTCTCTACCTTAGCAGAGGTTTACTTAAAGGAAGTGGTTTCGAGGCACGGAGTGCCAACCTCTATTATTTCCGATCGAGACGCGCGTTTTACTTCTGAGTTGTGGCAAGCTATGCACAAATCCTTTGGCTCACGTTTAGACATGAGCACCGCTTATCATCCACAAACGGATGGGCAGTCTGAACGCACCATCCAAACACTCGAGGACATGCTTAGGGCATGTGTAATCGATTTTGGCATGGGCTGGGAAAAACATCTACCGTTAGTGGAATTCTCCTACAACAACAGCTACCACACCAGCATTCAAGCAGCACCCTTTGAGGCATTGTACGGTCGTAAATGCCGATCACCCTTATGTTGGGCGGAAGTCGGCAAAAGCCAAATTACCGGCCCGGAACTTGTAGTCGAGACTACGGAAAGGATTGCCCAGATCAGACAACGCATGGCGGCAGCTCGTGACCGTCAGAAAAGTTACGCTGATAAGGGTAGGAAACCGCTAGATTTCCAGGTTGGTGATCGGGCTCTACTTAAAGTCTCACCCTGGAAGGGTGTGGTTCGTTTTGGAAAGCGGGGCAAGCTTAATCCGCGATATGTCGGACCATTCGAAATTACCGAAAAGATCGGTAAGGTTGCTTACAGATTGAATCTGCCTGAAGAACTGAGTGCGGTGCACAACGTCTTTCATGTGTCTAATCTGAAGAAGTGTCTGTCAGATGAAACACTCATCATTCCTTTCAAGGAACTCACTATTGACGAACAACTACACTTTACTGAGGAACCGATTGAGATCACGGATCGAGAAATCAAAACCCTCAAACGTAGCCAGATACCTATCGTATGAGTTCGTTGGAACTCGCGCCGTGGCCCAGAGTTTACCTGGGAGCGGGAAGACCAGATAAAGCGCAAGTATCCCCAGTTGTTCCCAAATGAAACTCCCAGCACTGAAGCTACAACCGAATTTCGGGACGAAATTCCAAACTAACGGGGGGATAATGTGACACCCCGTTGAAACATTCTCACCAGCTTGACAGTGGCTGCCTTAACTTTCGGGACGAAAGTTCTTAAAACTTGGGGATAATGTGACACTCTGGATTTTCCCGAGCAACCTTCTTGTTTCAGTATTTCGTGTACATATTATTAAATGAAAGTTTGTGATTTACCTTGATGTGTAATGTGTTGATAATGTGTACGTATGATGTATAGTTATGTATATATAGGTATGTTATGAGCCGAGACCATGAACCCGACTCGAGACCACTCCCACTCAGTCTCAAGTAAACAGTGAACAGTTGGGCCGGTTGGGCCATACACCCGAGAAGCCCACTCGGAAACCCATTAGGGTGCACCAACTCGGAACGGGTATAAAACCCATGAGGATGACCAAGCTTGACACTTTTCACCATTTGCAAACATTCCCTCACACTCACTCCCCCCACACTCTTATCCACCCTCTCAACAAAACCCTAACCACATCACTCTCTCCTCTCTCTCTCGGATTCAACCGGCAACAACAAGGAACCTCGGTCAAGCTCATTATCATCACTCGGAGACTTCACTTCATCATCTTCTTATATACCTCGGTGTCACATATCAACCGGTTAGTGTTTTAGATGTTCACTAGGTGTTTATGTGTATAATGGTGCTACTTTCTTTGAATGATTAAATGGTGGATGAAATATGTGAACTCTTGTATGATAATGAATTGCTAAGATTTTTGAATGATTTGTAGTTTGGGATGCTTAGGGTCATTCAATTTATGTTAGAAATTATAGGACAAATGTTGATGATAAATCTTATGCAAGCATGCTATTGTATTGATTGAATATGCTAGATTTAGGAGCCGATGATGTTATTGACTTGAGTTCATGCAAGGATAATTTTTCTTGAATGAGCATGTTGTTATGATAAAAACCCTAAAATGATGAACTGTTTGAATATGTTATGAACATTTAAAATTGCTATGATTTGATCTGTTTTAATTAGAATTTAGACAAGAAAACATGTTTGTGTGTTTTGGTTGGACAGTACACAATATCATGAAATCGAAATTCTATTGGATAGTACAATGTTGCAGGTGTTCTAGAATCAGCAGGCAATGCGAGTCAAGACCCTTGGTTTCGACTCGAGACCATTTATGCTACAACTCAAGACCGCAGCGGTTGCGACTCGAGACCATCAAGCAAAAACTCGAGAAAGGCTTCAGGGACTCGAGACCAGTAAGGACTCGACTCGAGACCTCATGATCTCGACTCGAGACTGGACTCGAGACCCCTGAGGTTGCGACTCATGCCAACACCACTCGAGACCAGAAGTTCATGACTCAAGATCTCCTGGTTGTGACTCGAGACTGCATGATCTCGAGTCGAGACCACCTTGTCTCGACTGGGCTGCCTACCTGGGTTATTGGGCCACCACGGGTTTTTTTTTGGGCTGCCTGTTCGACTGGACTATGTGTTAACTGTTACTGTTTGACTTTACAATTATTAGAGCAGGCCCAATAACTCAACAGATAATTGTATGCATACTATGTGTTAGATACATGTAGGATATACGTGACTTCTTTACACCCAAACCTGACCTATACTGGTAACCATGTTAGGACGTGGTGACCAATGTGTTTGACCAAGTAACTAATCTACCGAGCAACCCAAGGTGAGTTCACAACTTTTAAAGCATGCGTTCCCGGTGGTTGGGAAACGGAACTTAAAACAATGCTATCCCCTTGTAAGGGATACGAACCTACTTTTCTCCCCTTATGCGGGACCTTTAGTTAATTACTGTTTATACTGGATGCAACAAGCAACACTAAACGAAACTCTATCACTCAAGTCCTCACTTCTTAATACCGATTAGTCGCCAGGGTCTGGCGAACGGGTTATTAGTTGATAGCGCTATTTAGGTCTCACCAACCTCACACCGTGCCCGTGTATGGGATCGGGCGTGAACTAATGTACTCTGGCAAAACCGTCAATGATGATAGGACATTGACAAACGGGGCACTCTACGGAAACGTACGGATGAATAGTATTCGGTATTGTAAAAATAGTTTAGTAGCTTACTTATGGGGTAGCTCCCCATGGCATGTATAAATGAGTAAATTAACTAGTGAAACAAGTTTTTGGAAATTAAAAACTGGACAACTCGTGAACTCGCCAACATTTTTGTTGATACCCTACTGCATGCTTTGCAGGTACCCAGTGACTCAGGAGCTTGCAGCTTGGGAATGTGTAGTGGTCATCTAACCCATGTATTGGGTTCTTAATAATCTTGAACTATGAACTTTGTTTTGAAACTGTTTGGTTTATGCCTCCGCTGCTTACTTAAACTGTTATTTGAACTTAAACTTTTTAAACTTTAAACTATGGTGTTTACTAACTAATGTGGTTGGTGAACATTTTTACTATTAACTAATGCTCAGTATAATTGGTGACTGGATCCTGGTCATGTCACACGCCTAGCGGTGGTACTCCGCATGTGGATTTGGGGGTGTGACAACAGACGTGGCTACCCTATGCTAAAAGTGACCCGTCGCGCCACGCGAGAGCCTCTCGTGACACGCGAGCGCGCCGTTTTTCCAGTATAAATCCCAGGCTTTGGCACTTGAAGTTTGGCGTTGGTTCGACGTTAAAATTTGTTTTCTACACCGAGATATCATTTGTTTACTACCAAAACACAAACACAGCGCGAAACGCTGCCGCGACAACAGGGTAATAACTCGATCGCTACTACGATTCAATGTCCGATCGATTGAAACTATCCGATGGATGTTTAAGTGCTGCCCAAATTAGGGCTACACTTTGTCATTCGTCGTGAATTCGATGGATGTTTAAGTATTACAGTTTGTCATTCGTTGTGAGGGTTTTAATCTCGTGAGTTATCGTAAATGCTGTATTAGTTACTGACCTAGTTTTCGTGTGCATTGTTATTTAAATTAGGTTACCAGGCTAATCAGTAGGCTAAACTCTGCCCGTTTAAATCTGCAATGTGAGTCATTCTCTTTTATTAAAATTGGTTTACAATACCTCAAACTATTTTCAAAGTTATAATTACAGGGATTAAGTCGTGGTTATCTTAAATCACTGGCTAGTGGGGTATTGTGCACATTACTAATTTCTCACGGTTAGATTCATTAACCTAACAGTGATAATCATCACTAATTGGGTGAAATGACCCAATAGTGGTATGACCATCGTCACAAGGAGTGACACGGCGCCAGATAAAAATAAGATAGAAGCCATTGTAATCGCTCTTATGCTGTAATTTATAACTATGTGTCGTTTTATATAACTTGAATGACTCGCCAGTATTTCCCCGCTGATAAAATATTTTTAAAACATGTTTCAGGCGACCTGCTGTGAATCAAGGAAAAGTGCTACGGAGCACTATCACGCTTAAAGAGGTGGCTCAATAAAATGAATAAACATGTTTTGTAAAACAGGGAATTTCTCAGTGAAATTCCTCTATTGTAAATTACGGGGTTTATCCCAAGTTATGGAAATAAAATAATCGGGCATTTTCAAGTTTAAAAGATCCTGTAAATCTTCCGCTGTCAACTAAATTAATAAATACCACGGGATTTATGTCCCGCGGCTCCTGGACCGGGTAAAACCGGGACGGGGCCTGTGACAGAAAAAGGTGGTATCAGAGCCACTGAATTAAGCCTATTAAGTATTTAGAAATACTTAATTTTTCTGATTGCCATTCTGTGATTATGTGTTTTTGTGTTATTTGACTAATTGTTAGTTTACAGTATGGGTAAGCAAAGAATTTCGGACATCTGTCGTCAATTAGATAGTTCACCAAAAGATAAGGGAACCTCATTTCAATCAAATTCCTCAAGATACTCAGCAGATACCGAGGAAGGAATATTTATTCGTAAGGTGCAGTTTGAGAAACCACTTACCCCTAAGAAAAGAAGTTGGATTAGTAGAAAAAGTCAAGAGAAAATAAAGAAGTCACAACCAAAAGGAGGGATGATTAATAAGGAAACTCAGAAAATAGGCACTAACCCACCATGGGAAGATGAATTAGATGAACAATGGGCAAATCTCTATATGTTAGCCACTACAGCAGTAAATGTTAACTTTTAATTAAGTTAAACTGCCAAACCTGGACCAACCAATAAAAACTTTTGTAAGATAACCATTGTGCACGGACACATACTAATATATATATATATAAATATCAACGTCGCAAGGTCGACAATTTTGGGCTAAATGTGTTAATGTGATTATGTGTGATTATTTTATTATGCCTGGTTATTAATTAAATTGGTGCTAATAACTTATAGATGGAAAACGCTGGTAATGAACCAGTTAACGAGGGTAATCAATCAGAGCAAAACAATGAAGATCATTTTCTCAATAGGCAAGATATAGAGAACATCGTTGCTTAAGGAATAGCCAATGCTATTCCAGCAATTCTTGCTGCTGCACGAAATCCAGTTGAACCTCAACAAATTATTCCTAGCAAACGTACTCATGAAGACAATTTCAGTAATAGCATAAATGGAGGCGGTAACATTAATAATAATAATGATGATGTACTGCAAGCCCCAATTCTCAAAAGAATGAAAGCTGCAACGCCTGGTTGCACTTACAAGGAATTTCTTGCCTGTAAACCCGTTGAATTCGCAGGCAATGAAGGGGCGACCACGGCGCTGCGTTGGTTGGAGAAAACCGAGGCAGTAATCAAAATAAGTAAGTGTGCCGAGGAGGATAAAGTTATTATGCTTCTCACCTTTTCAAGGAAGAAGCATTAGAATGGTGGAATACGGTGTTGCAATCCAAGGGAAGCGACATGGCCTATGCCATGAGTTGGGAGGAGTTTAAGCGTCTGGTGGAAAGAAAATTCTGCCCTGAATATGAAAAAGAGCAGATGGCGAATAAGTTTTTGAGCCACCGAATGGTGGATGTTGACTGCAGAGGGTATACTTCGAAGTTTTTCAAATATGCTTGAATAGTGCCTACTCTGGTTTCGCCAGAACCGGTACTTATTTCTCGCTACATTTGGGGTTTAATTAGCGAGATCCGTGATATTGTCAAAGCTGCGAGACCCCGCACGATCGATGATGCGGTGGAATTAGCCAACACTTTGACTGACGGACTGGTGCGTACGCGAGAAGAAAACCGGAAGAAGGAAGTGGCTCAAAAGATTACCCAAGGATTCCGTGTGGGTAATAGTAGTAACTTCAAGAAAAAGGGAACCGGGCCATCTCCCACTGCTCCATTTTGCAATACCTGTAAAAGAAAGCATTTTGGAAGATGCAAAGGGTATTGCAATTTCTGCAAAATTCCAGGGCATCAAGAAGAAGACTGCAGAAGAAAGAAATTCACAATTTGCTTTAATTGTGGAGAAGCTGGACATTTCAGACCAGATTGCCCTAAATTGGTCAAACCAGCAGACAACAAAGCCAAACCTGCAGAAGGAACTACTAAGAAGAACGCAAGAGCCTTCCAACTGACTACCCAGGAAGCAGAGCTAATCCCTGATGTGATAGCTGGTACGTTCCTAGTTCACGACGTTTATGTAAAAGTATTATTTGACTCTGGTGCAAACCAAAGTTTTATAAATACTTCATTCTACCAAGCTCTTAAGCTACCCTTAACGAAACTTAGGCAAGTTTTTACGGTAGAGACGACAGATGGGAATTCTGTTAATATAGATACGGTTTTGCAAAAAGAAAACATAGAACTTTCAGGTCATAAATTTTCTGCAAACCTATTACCCATGAATTTAGCTGGATTCGATGTCGTGTTAGGAATGGATTGGTTAGTAGCCAACCATGCTCGAATCCTCTGTGATAAGAATTCCATAGAAATATGTGCACCTACCGGAGAAGTAATTATGATTACAGGGGATAAGCCGCGTAAACCCATGAAGTTCATTTCAGTAATGAAAGTTGCTAGTTATGAACGAAAGCAAGGAGTAGTGTATATGATTTCAGTAATCATTAGCACTAAGGGTAAGGAACTTAAGGAAATTCCTGTAGTATCAGAATATTCAGATGTATTTCCAGAAGAACTACCAGGATTACCACCAGTTAGGGAGGTAGAATTTAGAATTCATTTGATTCCTGGAACTACACCCGTAGCAAAGGCACCTTATCGTTTAGCACCCACTGAAATGTTAGAACTGAAAAAGCAATTAGATGAATTGTTAAGTAAAGGATTCATACAACCTAGTTCATCCCCTTGGGGAGCACCTGTGTTATTCGTAAAGAAAAAGGATGGTTCGATGCGAATGTGTATCGATTATAGGGAATTGAATAAGGTTACAATTAAGAATCGATATCCATTACCTAGGATTGATGATCTTTTCGATCAACTTCAGGGGGCTAGATACTTTTCTAAGATAGATTTACGCTCCGGATACCATCAGTTGAAAGTACAAGAAGAAGATATACCTAAAACTGCTTTCAGAACTAGGTATGGTCATTACGAGTTTACAGTCATGCCCTTTGGACTAACAAATGCTCCTGCAACATTTATGGACATGATGCATAGGATCTGTAAACCGTACTTGGATAAATTTGTAATTGTCTTCATCGACGATATACTTATTTATTCCAAAAGCCAGGAAGAACATTGTGAGCACCTGCATGCACTCTTAACTTTGTTAAGAAAGGAGAAGCTTTACGCCAAATTCTCGAAGTGTGAATTTTGGCTACAGGAGGTGCAATTTTTAGGTCACATGGTGAAGCATGAAGGTATTCATGTAGATCCTGCTAAGATAGAAGCGATCACCAATTGGAAGGTCCCGCAATCAGCTACGGAAGTTAGAAGTTTTCTAGGCTTAGCTGGATACTATAGACGATTTATTAAGGATTTTTCCAAAATAGTTGTCCCATTAACTAAGCTAACATGTAAAATAGTTAAGTTTGAATGGGGACCTAAGCAAGAAGAGGCTTTTAGGATTTTGAAACAAAGATTAACTAACACCCCGATTCTAGCCTTACCAGAAGGAACAGAAGATTTTGAAGTATACTGTGATGCTTCTAAGTTAGGATTAGGATGTGTGCTAATGCAACGCAAGAAGGTAAATGCGTATGCTTCAAGGCAATTGAAAAAGCACGAAGAGAATTATACGACTCATGACTTGGAATTAGGAGCCATAATTTTTTCCCTTAAAATTTGGAGACATTATCTGTACGGAAGTAGGTTTACTATCTATACAGATCATAAGAGTTTAAGATACATATTTGGGCAAAAGGAATTAAACATGAGGCAAATAAGATGGATGGAAATTCTAAGTGACTACGACTGTGATATTCAATATCACGAAGGAAAGGCAAATGTAGTAGCAGATGCCCTAAGTCGTAAGTATCATGAGAAACAATGACGATTTCGTGTTCTTAGATTAAGTTTACAATTAGACTTAATGGAACAATTAAAGAATGTTCAGGAAACAGCAATCAAGGATGATGCTGAAGGAATGAAAGGAAGAATAAAGGAATTAGAGCAAGGAGCTGATGGAATTTAGAGATTCCACAAAAGAAGGATTTGGGTACCTAAGCAAGGAGAATTAAGAAATAAGATCTTAGAGGAAATAATAAGATGTACCAAGATTTAAGAAATAATTTCTGGTGGATAGGAATGAAAAAGAACATAGCTAGATATATATCTAAGTGTCTAACTTGTTCACAAGTTAAGGCAGAACACCAGAAACCTTCAGGATTACTCCAACAGTTAGAAATGCCTGTTTGGAAATGGGAACTAATAACTATGGACTTCCTTACTAAGTTGCCCAAAACCAGAAAAGGTAATGATGCGATTTGGGTAATTGTGGATCGATTAACCAAATCAGCTCATTTTCTACCTATGAAGGAAACCTTTAGCATGGAAAGGTTAGCAAAGTTGTACGTAGACGAGGTAGTATCCTTACATGGAGTCCCACTCTCCATTGTATCAGATAGGGATAGTCGTTTCACTTCACATTTCTGGACAAGTTTCCAAGAAGCCATGGGAACTAGATTGAACTTAAGCACTGCATATCATCCTCAAATAGACGGACAAAGTGAAAGGACGATTCAAACTCTAGAAGACATGCTTAGGGAATGTGTAATAGATTTTGGTGGGAACTGGGATGACCACCTACCCTTGATTGAATTTTCCTATAATAATAGTTATCATGCAAGCATTGAAGTTGCCCCATTCGAAGCATTGTATGGAAGAAAGTGCAGAACTCCAGTTTGTTGGGCAGAAATAGGAGAAAACCAATTATCAGGTCCCGAGATCGTACAAGAAACTACTGACAAGATCACTCAAATCAAGGAAAGACTAAAGACAGCGCGAGATCGTCAGAAGAGTTATGCAGACAATAGACGCAAGCCGCTAGAATTTCAAGTTGGAGACAAGGTACTTTTTAAAGTTTCTCCTTGGAAGGGAGTAGTTCGGTTCGGTAAAAAGGGAAAGTTAAGTCCAAGGTACGTAGGACCATTCCCAATAATCCAACGAATAGGACCAGTTGCTTATCGTTTACAACTACCAGAAGAGCTAGCTGGGGTGCATGACGTGTTTCATGTATCCAACCTCAAGAAATGTTTATCTGATGAATCCCTGGTAGTACCTCTTCAAGATGTAGAGGTAAATGAAAAGTTAAAATTTGTTGAGAAGCCACTACAGATAGAAGACAGAAAGGTCAAGTTTCTCAAACACAAAAGACTCGTACTGGTCAAAGTCAAGTGGGATTCGAAGAGAGGACCTGAGTACACTTGGGAGCTGGAATCAGAGATGAAGCGGAAATATCCCTACCTGTTCCAGTAAATCTCGAGGACGAGATTTTTATTAAGGTGGGGAGGATGTAACAACTTGTTGGGATTGAACCCTACCAGAGGAACAGATAATGTAAAGTCAAAACCTGGTCACAACAGTGGATTCACAATAAGCAGACGTTCACTCTAAGCTCTCCCCTTGACAGTGGTTACCTATCTGCTGATACACTCTAAAGTACTGCTCTGAAGAACAACTGACTAACCAAGCACTGATGAAACAGTTGAAGACTGCTAAAAGGAAAACACTGAGCTCTATCTACTGCTGACTCTTAAGTACTGCTGATGACCTATGCACTGCTCATTCAAAGACTGATCACCTTTTGAAGAAAGCACTGATGTTTCATACAGTCAGTGCTTAGGCTACAACAGTGGAACGTGAACAGTGTTAGACTTGTTTTATATTTTATCAGTTGTTTGACATCAGTAGTTTGTATAGACCAGTGTTTATAGTTTGTTAGGCTGTTAGATGTCACTATCATGGTGACGTCAGCTGAGGTACATCAGTAGTTTGGTTTGCCTATAAATATGACAGTACTCTGTACTGTTATATTTGATTCGTTTTGAGAGAGCTCTTCTCCTCAATTCAATCCTTTCATCTTGTGCAACCAACTCTGTAGTATCAGGCTGAGGGGGAGTTTAGTCTGTAAGCATGTTTGTAATCTTTTGCTTTGATTTGTAAATCATTCGACTCTATGAGAAGCAAATGTTTTATCAAACTATTTCCTCCTTTGATTGTGTTTACAAAGTTTGTTTTCATTTCCGCTGCACTTTACATGTTTTCATATTCACAAATTGTTCGAAACATACAAACAAACATAATCATGAGAGCCTCCGATCCTAACAATTGGTATCAGAGCCTGGACAGTCAAATTCGATCTAACAATCAATTTGACATAACAGTTTGGCTCAAAATTCATTGATACTAAGGATGGTTGTATTCCGTTGAAAAACAGAGTAACGAGTAAATCATGATCAAAATGATTATTCAAAAACTCTGTACATCAACCAAGATGTCATATGACACACAAATTTCACACAACAAGTGATTTCATGCATAAGACACTCATGGTTTCTAGATCTAAACAATATCTGTTAAACTATGAGATTACTTCATATTTTCAAAATTGATTTCAATTGCTGTTACGAAAATTGTGATGTCACCTTATTGAAATGCTAAAGTATGAACCTCTGATTAACAAAAACCTATGTTCACAAAACATAAGTGTTTTTGGTAATCTAAAAAGAGAGAAATTAAAACTTTAGTCATTCAGATCTTATGTGTTGAAAACAGGTTGAGTTCCTCAAAAGGACAAAATCAACTATGTTAAAATACATTAAGAAAATTCACAAAAACTCAGAAGTGTGTTTGTCTCAAAACTTTTGAAGTCAAAAGAAAAGAGTATAAACATAAAACACTTATGAGTTAAAGTTTAGGGTAATAATGGTTATCAAGCAACTATGTGCATTTATCTGTTCATGAAAAGGTTTTGTTTCCCATGAATGAACTCCAAAGAGGATGAGACAAATGTTCAAAGATTTATCCATGAATCCTCATGTTTGCAATCAACTGACAAAGAAAATTATACCAAACAGTGGTCAAAGTGTGTTCAAAGTTTTCCTACCACTATTGTCAAAACCACTGTTCATTTTCAAAAACTTGAGAATGATATGATTATGTATTTTATTGAAATTATACCAGATCCTTTTTGATGCTGTTCTCAAAAAATCCTATAACCATTTTTTTTTCAAAAGGATTTTCTCGAATAACCAGGATATATTGTTCATTTTTTTGGAATAATATATTTGGAACTTTTGCTTGTTTTTGTTTAGCAATAGTTTCAGTACCTGTCAGGATGTAATACCTTATTTTTGTTGGTATCATTGTCCTCTTAAATGGGTCAAAAGGAAATGGTATATATATATATATGTCAGGGTCATGTCATACTCAGTTTTGCTCCTAAATCTTTATCAAAGGTTGATTGCAAACTGTGCTTGAAATACTAGGGTACTCATGTTTTAATTGAATATTATACGAAAATGAGTTGCCTTAGCAAAAAGTTTTTATCATCTGGGGTACTAAACCACTGTCCTTCAAAATTGACATGTGGCAAAACCTTGAATGAAAATCTTCAAAACTGTTGCTGAAACACCTGTCCTTCAAGATCTGTACCATTTACCCTAACCACTGTTTTGTTCCAACGTCTGATCTCTAAACACTGTCCACTG
The DNA here is from genome assembly GCA_030545235.1 of Helianthus tuberosus. Classification (NCBI taxonomy): domain Eukaryota; kingdom Viridiplantae; phylum Streptophyta; class Magnoliopsida; order Asterales; family Asteraceae; genus Helianthus; species Helianthus tuberosus. Next base: position 43,852,651 of record CM060392.1, read on the forward strand.
CTGAAAGTTAACCACTAATCCCTCATTTTCTTGAAAAGCACTGATGTTCAAAATCAGTGTCTTATCCACTGATATGCTATCCACTGATAGTAAAAATCATCCACTGCCCACAATTTTTACCGTTGTAACCACTGATGCTTGATACGTCAGTGGCCCTTAAAACAACTATTCTCCATACTTCATCCATTTCATCAGTGTTTGACACGTGGTCAGTTTTTAGCCCTCAGATCGTAATAACCGCTGCCACATCAGCAATCATTTTTTTTTCCTAAATAAAACCCTGCCCTAAACCCCAAACAGGGTTTTACACTGTCGAATTGAATTCCAAAATTCTCTTCTCATAGCAGTTTCCAACCCTTCTTCTCAAAAACTTCAAAATCATTCTTCGTTCTTCTCTGCAAAAATGACAAAATCAAAGTCAAAATCAAAATCACAACCAAAACCAAAATCACCATCACCTTCCAAAGAGGTCGCTCAAACGGCCGAAGAATCCATCGAAATACCATACAAACAATCTCACAACTATCTGGGTTTACTCACAAAACCTACTGATAATCACACCTTTGACACCATCATTGATACATTATCTGCATCAAAGTACAAAACTTTGTTAACAGCAAATGCTCCCATCTATCTTCAAACCCAGAGAGAGTTTTGGAAAAAGGCGACGCTTGAAAAACAAGACGATAAAGTCATAGCCATTAACTCCTCGTTATAGGGTAAAGTGATTCGAATCACACCACAATCAATCTCCGAAGTCTTTAATCTTGACGATCAGGAAGGTAAAATCTCTTTTGATAAAGCCGAGATGAAAACTGATTTCGTAAAAAGGGGATATGCAGAAGAATCAAAGGTAGATACCTTACAAAAAGGTTATTTCCCTTCTGCACCTAGGTTTTTATTTCACACACTTCTGATGTGTGTTTCGAATAAAACAACATCTTTTAACGAAATACCATTGAAAATTCAATGCCTGGGTTACGCTATTTTGAATAATAAGGACTACAACTACTCCCAGGAGATTTTCAATGACATGGTGAAAAACGTTGAAAGTAAAGCATTTTTACTTTTTCCAAGATTTTTGAGTTACTATTTTGAACAAAAATTTGAAAAGGAAAATGTAAATTTGCTCAAACAAGGTGTTCATTGTCAAATAAAAGGCTTAACAAAAGAAACATTTTCCAGAATGATGGCACCAATAAAAACAAAAGCATGGGTACCTGAGCAGATTTTAGCGGTTACAACTGCTCCTCAGGTATCAGCTGCTGAGCCCACTGCTCCAGGTGATCAAAGCAACACAACCACTGCTTTGAAACCCACACCTGACATTACCAAAAAGACCAAAAGAAAAACATCCAGAAAAACCACTAAACCCAAAACAAAGGCAACTCTGGAAGATGAGATCCCAGAGCAACTGCCAGTGACAACACAAAAGTCACCACAAACCACTGCTGCTACTTCCTCACAGCAGTTGGTAGAAAGATCTCCACCTTTGCCTAAAACTCCTCCTGCATCCTCACAAAAGGATCAGGTTGTAAGCACAGGGACACCACAATATGAAGCTCTGAATCCACTCGGATCCATCTTCCTCAGTCCTGATCCCAAGGACATGTCTCTTTCAACTCCCATACCCTCACCAATCATATTACCACAAACCATGCTACCTTTGTTGCATGCAGCTGATATAGCTCAGACACAAACCAGTTCCTCTCTACCACTCATCACTGAGAGTATACATCCACAAGTGTCTGGGTCTGATGCTACTACTCCTGCTATCCCAGCAACAATTGAGGAGGTTACACCCCCTGAGTTACATATAACTCTTGGTGGTAGTTCAAGTGGAGCAGCAACTACGACTGATGGATCAACAGATCTTCAGTTGGACAGTTGTTTCATTAATAAGACTCCCTTGAAGGCAACTTCGTCCATAGCACCAATGCCAACCACTAGTGAGTTAATTTTGACCACTGGTAAAATAACAAGGTTGTCAAGTGCTGAAGAAGGAAGTCCCCAGTACCAAGAACAAGGGGCATCAATGGGTGACTTTTGGGACTCAGTTCCTAAGTCAAACATTGATATAACCACTACTGGTGGGGATTCAGATGATCCTACTAAAGTAGATGATGATTCAAAATATCTGGAATTGACGGGCAGAGTTGAAAAACTAGAAGAATCAGTTTCTGAAATAAAGGAGATGGTGCAAGAGATTTTAAAAGCTCAGAAAGCACAAGCCACTGCTGTTCCTGCTCAAGCACCCACACAACATGCATTTGCTGAAAATGAGCTTTGGAATATTTTTAAACCCATGCTTGAAAAACAGCAACAAATGGCTGATCAAAAGCATGCTATTCATGTACAAATGCTGACCAACATGGTGGAATCGAGATTTAAAGATACCCAAGCTGACATTAAAGCTATCAAGGCTCATCTCAATAGCACTCCTGGAAAGGTTCCCTCCACTATTCTTTTCATGGATAACCCCCTTGCAGATAATGTCAAAAAGGGGGAGAAAATCAAGTTGAAGATAAAGGGAATAGAGGATGGTGTTTTCATTGAACCTGAAAAGGAAAAACAGGTCTCAAAACCTGTTAGCCAAACAACTGATACAGCAGTAGTTACAAAAACTGCTGTTAGTAGCCAAACAGCTGCCATTCTATCAACACACACACCTCCAACACACACCACCACAACAACCACTGCTCTACAACCACCATCATCCACAATCACATCACCACCACTGCCTCCTGCCATAAAGCAGAAGACAGCAGATGTTACAACATCTGCTGTAATGACAACAGTGATTGAAACACCAGTTGTTTCAACCACTGTCAGTCAATCACAATCACAAACCACTGCTCTACAACCACCATCATCCACAATCACATCACCACCACTGCCTCCTGCCATAAAGCAGAAGACAGCAGATGTTACAACATCTGCTGTAATGACAACAGTGATTGAAACACCAGTTGTTTCAACCACTGTCAGTCAATCACAATCACAAACCACTGCTTTACAACCTCAAACCATTGATTTATCCAAGACATCATCTGCCCCTTCTTCATTAAAAAGGAGAAGGAATATCATATCAGATGATGACTCACCACCACCATCATCACCATCAAAAACTACCTCACCACTTCCATCCCCTGCTCAAAAGCAGAAGACATCTGCTGATACATCAGCAGTTGTAATGACAACAGATGTTGAGACACCAGTTGTTTCAACAGCTGTTAGTCAGTCATCCACCACTGCTCTCACCTTTCCTACATCACAACCAAAGCTCTTCAACAGAAAAAGAAAGCCAATCCCTGCCGAAGAAGGTATACATGATCCTAATGCTGCACAATATCCACTGGAGCTTGAAGCCATCAAAAATGAGATGAGGCAATTCTATACAGAAGAAGATCCTTCAAAAAGAAGGTTTTCCTCACTCATAGGCTACATGCCACCAGATGATATGGATGATTACCTCAAAATCAAGGCAAGGCAAGCAAGACTAAGAGCTAAAGTTGAGAGTGAAAAAGAACGGTTAAGCGAAGATGGCATTACTAAAAGACTGGAGTTCTACTTCACAAAAGTAAAGCAGATGGAAGAGTTTGCATAAGACCTAAACAAAGAAAAGGCTGAACAAAGGAAAACATTAAGAAAACAATATCTAGCCTACATCATGAAAGAGAAATTCTATCCTGCTGAAGAACAACAGTTCGAAGAATGGCCAATAGTCGCTCTAAAGCATGAAGCAGAAAGGATTGAGAAAATCAAGAATGATCCTACAAAGAAGAAGAATGCTCCAAACTGGAGAAAATTCAAAAAGCTCATTGCTGACCTAACTGCTGAGTATAAGAGAAAGAAAAAGGAGCTGGTGGATGCAAAAATGGATACTGCTGAAGCCATATCAAAATGGTCAAAACAGCAGACCGATGAAGCCTATGAAAGGCTAAAGAAAAGAAAGATAACTGTTTCAAGCACCTCAAAGAAGCAAGAACACATGATGAAGCTTGAACAGAAAATTGAAAACCTCATGACTATGTTAAAATCAGCAGACAGTTCTACTCTTGTGTCAAACCAAGTTGAAGGCAAACAGTTGACTGAAGAAGAGGTAATAGAAAAAGAAGCAGAGTATCTCAAGGGCGCCATCTTAAAAATGGGTCTGAATGAAGACAGCTCATCAAAGCTTCAAAACCTTTTTAAGAAGGTATTAAACAAACCTGCGTCTCCAAACACTGCAAAAGACAAGACAGATGTTGAAAGACAAGAACTTATTGAACAAGAAACTGCAGAAGTTATAGCTGCAGCAGATAAAGTCATTGAAGAAGCTTTCAAAAGAATTTCTGAAAGTCTGCAGGTGTTTTCAAGGCCATCATCTCTCAACTCATCAGCAAATAACCCTCTCCCGAAAAATCCATTGGGTTCGAAAATACTAAAGTGGATGTCTGACCAAAAGACCCACGTATTGACTATAGTCAGATCCAATGGAGATGTGAAGTACATATCAAGGAAAGAAGCACTAGGCCTTAGTGTTCAAGATTTGCAGGATCTCCTTGAACTTACACTGTGCCGGGATGAAGATGATATAAGTTCCAAAGAGTTTGAAGAAGAATTTAAAAGACAAGCAAGGGAACTTTTGATGAGTAATAAAGATCCAGAATAATGACAGGTTTTGACATTATCTGTTCCAGGGGGAGATTGTTGGGATTGAACCCTACCAGAGGAACAAATAATGTAAAGTCAAAACCTGGTCACAACAGTGGATTCACAATAAGCAGACGTTCACTCTAAGCTCTCCCCTTGACAGTGGTTACCTATCTGCTGATACACTCTAAAGTACTGCTCTGAAGAACAACTGACTAACCAAGCACTGATGAAACAGTTGAAGACTGCTAAAAGGCAAACACTGAGCTCTATCTACTGCTGACTCTTAAGTACTGCTGATGACCTATGCACTGCTCATTCAAAGACTGATCACCTTTTGAAGAAAGCACTGATGTTTCATACAGTCAGTGCTTAGGCTACAACAGTGGAACGTGAACAGTGTTAGACTTGTTTTATATTTTTATCAGTTGTTTGACATCAGTAGTTTGTATAGACCAGTGTTTATAGTTTGTTAGGCTGTTAGATGTCACTATCATGGTGACGTCAGCTGAGGTACATCAATAGTTTGGTTTGCCTATAAATATGACAGTACTCTGTACTGTTATATTTGATTCGTTTTGAGAGAGCTCTTCTCCTCAATTCAATCCTTTCATCTTGTGCAACCAACTCTGTAGTATCAGGCTGAGGGGGAGTTTAGTCTGTAAGCATGTTTGTAATCTTTTGCTTTGATTTGTAAATCATTCGACTCTATGAGAAGCAAATGTTTTATCAAACTATTTCCTCCTTTGATTGTGTTTACAAAGTTTGTTTTCATTTCCGCTGCACTTTACATGTTTTCATATTCACAAATTGTTCGAAACATACAAACAAACATAATCATGAGAGCCTCCGATCCTAACACAACTCTCATTAAAATTACCATTTCTTATCTTATTTTACCCAATAGGAAACCCTAATTGAGACCCCCCAAGTGATACTACCCCTAAAATTTTCAGAACAATCGGAATCAGGATCAGGGCCCCTAAAACTCAGGGGGGGTATTCCCTAGTCGGTAATATCCTTACAGTTTTACGTGGAAATCGAATTTTAACAAACGGTCAACTCAGCTAAGCTAGTAACAGACGTGGCTACCCTATGCTAAAAGTGACCCGTCGCGCCACGCGAGAGCCTCTCGTGACACGCGAGCGCGTCGTTTTTCCAGTATAAATCCCAGGCTTTGGCACTTGAAGTTTGGCGTTGGGTCGACGTTAAAATTCGTTTTCTACACCGAGATATCGTCTGTTTACTACCAAAACACACACACAGCACGAAACGCTGCAGCGACAACAGGGTAATAACTCAATCGCTACTATGATTCAATGTCCGATCGATTGAAACTATCCGATGGATGTTTAAGTGATGCCCAAATTAGGGCTATACTTTGTCATTCGTCGTGAATTCGATGGATGTTTAAGTATTGCACTTTGTCATTCGTTGTGAGGGTTTTAATCTCGTGAGTTATATTAAATGCTGTATTAGTTACTGACCTAGTTTTCGTGTGCATTGTTATTTAAATTAGGTTACCAGGCTAATCAGTAGGCTAAACTCTGCCCATTTAAATCTGCAATGTGAGTCATTCTCTTTTATTAAAATTGGTTTACAATACCTCAAACTATTTTCAAAGTTATAATTACAGGGATTAAGTCGTGGTTATCTTAAAAACACTGGCTAGTGGGGTATTGTACACATTACTAATTTCTCACGGTTAGATTCATTAACCTAACAGTGATAATCATCACTAATTGGGTGAAAGGACCCAATAGTGGTATGACCATCGTCACAAGGAGTGACACGGTGCCAGATAAAAATAAGATTGAAGCCATTGTAATCACTCTTATGCTGTAATTTATAACTATGTGTCGTTTTATATAACTTGAATGACTCGCTAGTATTTCCCCGCTGATAAAATATTTTTAAAACATGTTTCAGGCGACCTGCTGTGAATCAAGGAAAAGTGCTACGGAGCACTATCAAGCTTAAAGAGGTGGCTCAATAAAATGAATAAACATGTTTTGTAAAACAAGGAATTTCTCAGTGAAATTCCTCTATTGTAAATTACGGGGTTTATCCCAAGTTATGGAAATAAAATAATCGGGCATTTTCAAGTTTAAAAGATCCTGTAAATCTTCCGCTCTCAACTAAATTAATAAATACCACGGGATTTCTGTCCCGCGGCTCCTGAACCGGGTAAAACCGGGACGGGGGCTGTGACATAAGGTGACATTATGTAATATGTGATGCACATGTAAGTATGATGCAGTAATCAGAAAGCAGTTGTGTATAATCCAGCACAGTCATTAAGCATTAATTAATATTAATTAATTGCACGGATACCTGCAAATTTGACAGTTGTCACATTCTCCCCCTGTTAAGAAAATTTCGTCCTCGAAATTTGTACTACCTTAACTCCTTAGGGTTACATTATGCGTATATGTATATGGATAATATTGAGGTAGGTAATCACAAAACCGAATCAAACCTTATTCACATCAGGTGAATCCAAGAATATATAACAACACGAATCCAATGGTTAAAAGGTATGTGCTTTTGGCATTTGATGTCAAAGGACACGAGATGTATAGATGTAGAATCTAGTGTAACTTAGTTAACAGCGGTGCAACAAGGGGGTTTCGACCGATGGATTCTCAAACAATCGGTCACAATATGCAAACGAGTTGTCACAAACCATAGCATCCGCTATATGAATTCAAAATCATCAACTCAAATGTGATAGTAACATGAAAATGACCTGTCAACTTCTGAATAAATGAATTGCAAGGTTTAGTGGGTTGACATTCTTGAATTGTGAAAGTACGCCGAATAAAATACAAGCGAATCTGGTGTATCATTGTAGTTGCATCAGGAATGTTTAAATGATAAGTCAAGCAAAAGTATGTGTAGTTTCGTGTGGAACGGTTAACCATGATTAGCACGAGCTACAAGTTTGTAATGACACCACAAGGTGTCATAATGGCATAATTCAAATATAGTGGTGACTGAACAAGTTCACCGTGTTTGAAATCAAATGAAAATGTACTGAGACAATCTGAAGATTTGATTTACACTATGTCATAGAGTTTTCAATTGAATATGGTACACCAAAGAACTATTGTTTTGGATTGAAGATGGAAAGCAATAAACACTGCGAGGTATTCAATTTGTAACGAAAGAATCGTTAAGAGGTACACCGTGATATGAAATGAATCTAGGTACCATTGTCTCAACACACAATTGTGTTGAGACCGTTTTAATAGTGATAAACAAAACGGATTTAGAACAATTAAATAGACAATTAAATCCGTGTATAGGGTGCGTAACTAAATTAGCGCAAGCTTCAATTCTGTGAAAGTATCTCCGCAAGGTATCGAAACCAATCAAACAATTTAGTGGAGTCGTAGACCAACCAAATCTACTACAACTCGAAATGAAAGAACCTTTGCAAAAATATCTGAATATGATGCTCCCAATACACCATATGGCGTCTTAAACTGAATATGCGAAATGAATAAGTTCAAGCAATTGAACTTGGTTCTAGCGTAATCTGACAATAAACGTATGTATCAACAAGGGGATCTCAGCATGGTTACAAAGATGAACTATGAATGTAGCTTGAAGGAAGAGAAGTTTCATGAAAGTGTGTTGGCTTGATAACAAAAGAGCCAACAATTACAATAATGTAGGTCATTCGAATCACAAATCAGTAGTTAAGTTTAGCAAATTAATATTTGAATTTTAATGAAGTGTTTGTTCGAAACGAAACCACATGCGTAACAAGTGGTGCATGTGTGACATATAAGTTTCCGAGCACTGAAACAATGAGTACTTGCCAAAATGAAGAAATGACCAAGTATCGAAGCAATGTGTATTCGCTCTCAGCGAAGAAAATTGGTGCGATGCAACTACCATTAAGAGGGAGTAGAGATGTAAGCATCTACTTGCTAGAAAATAAAAGCAGAAATTCTAACAAAAGAAGTTTGAGTACTTTCTGTTTGGTTAACTGAAGTAGCATATTTATCAGGATAATGGGGTTTGCCTGAGTTAATAGGTGTGGTTCCTAAGTGACAACCTCTACGAGTTCTGGCCTGGGTTCTCAAAGGGTTTAGCACAAGTTTTCAAAGTTTCGTATTCTGCGCGAAACTGTTTTGTGCATTGCGTAGGAAACACAAATTCTTGTGTATGTCCAAAATAAGTTATTGTCCCACAATTCCCCGGTATGCTTCCTTTCTGAATTCATAGGTAAAGACCCTCACCCACCGATCAATCTTAAAATAGTAGTTGGGTCCTTATGGTTAGTTAAATGGATAATTCGTTAATCCTTGGCAAGAGTTACCAACTCTTGTTGGTTGGCTTGCTCGGCTCCTGGTAGTTGATGCTTATTTGAAAATCATTGCCCTTCTTCTTGATGAGCGAAACTAGGGTTACTCAAAACGGAAAACTTGGTTTGTTAGCTTCCTTCTCTTATCATCTACTGAAGCTACACTGTCAATCCTTGCTTCTCCGAAGGTGTAAGTCGCTAAGGTGCATTGACCGCAGGCGCGGCGCCTGGAATTAAATTGATGCGAAATTCGACTCGTCGTTGAGGGGATGATTCTGGCAAGCCTCCGGGGAAGACTTCAGGATATTCCCTTATCACAGGGACATCTTCGAGTTTTTGGTTCTTCGGCTCCCTTGTCCTTGACAATGAGCCATGAAGGCAACGCATCCCTTGCGCGAAAACTTCCGTGTCTCCAAGCACTAGTAGTTTGTAGAGGCGTATCCTGCTTCATGAGTCGCGATTGCTTCATCGCTCATCATCGGGGGTTGATAACAACCATCGTTCGATTGCTTGACAACTGGTCCATTCCTAGTCACCACGTCAAGGCTTCCCATTAACTAGTTCTATCGAGTGCGGGTTATCAAACTTATCCCTTTACTAAACCAAGTATATTCTTAAATTTATGAGATACGAAGCTATGGTCGGCACTGGTATCAAATAACATAGATGCAAAATTTTGGTTGACAGAGAACATACCAGCAACCACATCTGGATTCTGGCATGCTTCACGAGCTCCAATGTTGGGTGCCCCTTTTCGGCCTTGGTTAATCTTCCTTGGGCACTCTTTCCAAAAGTGCCCCACGTCACCGCAGTTAAAACACTCTTGTCTACGTTCTTGATTGTCGCCATTCCCACCCTGATAGTTACTGTTGTCATTGTTTACTCCATATTTTCTACCACCAACTTGACCTGGAATTCCACGTTTCTTCCGGCGCCAACACATCTCCTTGTGGTGTCCCATTCTGCCACAGTTATCACACTTTTCATTTTTACATTGTCCGGTATGATGACGTCGACATCCGTCGCACTTAGGTAGTTTACCCATGTACTCCTTCCCCTTTTTGGCTTTGTTCTCGTCCTTCGTTCGGGTATCCTCTGTGAGCTTCCTTTTGTTCTTTCCGGATGACTCTACCTGAGTTTCCCTCTTCTCGTCAGGGATTGAAAACTCTTCCAGTCTGATCGCTTCTTTACTGAGTGCCGCCCTTAACTTGATCGCATCGATGGTTGTTGGTGGAGCTGATACCGTCATTAAGCGCAGGATCTGAGGCACCAGTCCCCAGATGAATGGCTCCATCCTTTTCAACTCTGGTTCCACTAGGTACGAAACAACTCGAGATAAATCATGAAGTTTTTGCACGTACTCCGCCACATTTGGACCTTCCATCTTTAGCTTCCAGAATTCGAATTCCAGCTTCTGGATTGCCCTCGGGGAGCAAAACTCCCTACGCATCATTTCCTTCAGTTCATCCCATGTTAAAGCGTTCGTAGCGGCTATGCCCATTATTTGAATCTGAGAGTTCCACCATGACCAGGCCCCTTCTTGAAATAATCTTGACGCATATAGGACTTGTTGCTCTGGCGTACATTCCCTCATTCGAAAGACAGAATCCATATTTTCGGTCCATTTCACAAAGGCTATGGCACCTCCAGTGCCGTCGAACTTCGGAGGCTCGCAGTTGAGGAAGTGCCAGTAGGTACAACCATGAGGTGGGTTGTTTTATGAGGTACCCCCGCTAGGTTCGGAGCGTAGGGCCTCGTGCTGTGCTATCGCTTGTGAAATCAGTTCTTGTAGCTCTGCCTCGGTCATGAGTAGCTGAATGATCTTTTGAGACATATTCTACGAAAAGTTAGGGTTGGTCAGGCCTCATTTGTTCAGGGAGTGTAAATAGTTGTTTAGAGATCATATGTATTTACACGAAATAAATCATCATATTAACACGTCAAGCAACAGCATACTCATAGCATAAGCAAGTAAAAGGAATCGAGAGCATAGCAAACAAGTACATACCTTACAATCATTAGTAGCACATCTAATGAGAATATTACAATTGAGCTTGTATAAATCATCGACCATAATCACAGTTTTACAAGTTCTACCAGTGTATCATATCACAACAAAAGGACTACAGGGTCACACTACCCTTGTCCACAGTATCTAACAATCTACAACAGTCATAGAATCAATATGCGCTCAATTGCGACACTCTCACAAAAAGTAAGATATCTGCATAAGACCAAAAACTGCTACGCTGATGGTGGTAGGGGAGGAGGTGGAGGAACAAAGAGCAACCTGCGCAAATGCACTAAATCCTCCTCCAGAGCATAAACGATACGCAGCAGGTGACTAACCTGCTGCTCCATAGTAAGAAAACGGAAGTCAAAATCTGGGTATGGTAGGAGAGGAGCGGGTGGAGTCACGAATGGTGACTGACAAGGACAAGGCGGAGGACGCGGGATCCTCTCTAACTCCATGACTCTACGACATAACATCTCCTGCTGGAGCTGTAGCGACAAAGGCATATCATCCCTCATATATCCAGTATAATGTGAAGGATGATGCGGATCAGAAACAGGCATCATGTTGGGCGGAAACCAGATAAGTGGCTCGCCCGATGGTGCAGAAGCAAAAGGTGCAGTATGTGTAGCAGGTGCAAACAGTGGCATGAAGGGAAAGGCTACTGACATAGGTGGTACATGATTGGGCTGCTGACTCGATGAACCTTCCCCTGGACGGGGAGGAGGGATATCCTGCAGAAACGTGATTGGTAGATCTGTGCGGTGAATGTCAGACACATGTGGGTGGAACGGTGTGATATCAACGGGTGCATGTGTAGGTGTAGGAGGGGGAGTAACAGGTCTAACAAAAGGAGGTAAGTCGTTGTCATCCTCTATCCACTCATTGTGGGTGAATGCATATCTGGGGTCTACATGGTCAGTAAAAGGAGCACGATCAACAAGTACAGGAATCGGGCCAGGTAAAGGTGGTGCAACAACTGGTACATCGGCAAGTGTTGGGTCATGCTCAGGCAAAGGATCGCGAGCAGGTATAGGCTCGGGTGCAATCAAGGGCTCAGGGTCAACTGGTGCAAGCTCAAGATCAGCGGGTATATCAAAGAGCTGATCATCAGGAATGACAGGTTCATCAATGGGCTGCTCAGCAGGAATAAAATCAATCTCCTGCTCAGGATCGAAATCAGGATCAACAGGTGCCTCAAAAGGCTGATCATCGGGGACAAACTCAATCTCATGATCAGGGTCAAAGTCGTGAGGAAAGACATGATCAAACTCATCATCAAAATCAAAATCATGATCATCACCGTGTGGAATATCGGGTGCAACAGACATAGCTGTGTCAGAATCAGTATCGGTGGGATATCGCTGTAATCCCAGTGCGTGTAAAGTAGTAGATGACACAGACTCGTATGAATCAGGACCAAAATGGTCAGAAAGAGCCTCGACAACAGGAATCTCATCATGTGGAACAGCAACGACATCACCAACTGGAATCTCAACAAGTGGAACGACAACGGCATCATCGACTGGAGCTCCATCATCCTGGGCACCCTCAGGGGGACCCTCAATAAAAAGATCGATGTCGTCGTCAGACATAACGTCTAGAGGCAGATCCTCAAGAGGAAATGCAGCAAGAGGAAAAAGGAGCAAGGATCTGAACAAGAGGTAGATCCTCGCCAGGAAGACCATTAGCTAGCGGTATATCATCTCCAAAATCTGGTAAAGCAAACGGCTGGAAGTCATCATCATCGCTACTCGTAGTGTCAGATGTAAAAACCTCAGGGTCTGTGGCTATCTCATCATCCGAGACAATGGCCATAGGGTCTATGGTATCTGATACTCCGCTATCAGAAGAGGACATTGTGTCTGTAACAAAACAATCACACATATGCACTTATATCAACAATCATCAAATAAGCATGTAAGTAATAGCAATGTAAGCATGTATTCATCCTAGTCTTCCCAAGACTATCCCACCCAGCCTCTCAGACTGAACTACTTAGTCTCTCAGACTAAACCTCCCAGTTTCTCAAACTGAACTAACTACCCAGCCTCTCAGGCTAAAACCTCCCAGTCTCTCAGACTGCCCCAACTAGTCTCTCAGACTACCCAGTCTCTCAGACTGCCCCAACTAGTCTCTCAGACTACCCAGTCTCTCAGACTGCACTACCCAGCTAGTCTCTCAGACTAACTCCCCAGTCTCTCAAACTTCATTACCCAGCTAGTCTCTCAGAGTAACTCCCCAGTCTCTCAGACTGAATTATAAATGAATTCTTTGAAATGTATTTTGTGTCTTTTTATTTGTAAAAATATTTGTTTCCTGGATCTGGACATTTTGTGCATGCAATGTAAACATGTTGTAAAAACATTTTCGTGAGAGCCCTAATGATCGTAGTCTAGACTCGAGAAAGAATCCTAGTTCGCTACGATCGAAGCTCTGATACCAAGCTGTCACACCCTGACTTTTGCGGAAGCGTGGTTATTGGTGTGACTTCTTAATACCATATCATTCAATCATAACAATGCTATATGATAAAACCACAAGATGTTCATCCATATATTAAGTTTAGAAAATACAACATCATACTTGTTTGATACATCGACACCAAATTCAAAATTACAAACCATAACATGTTTTAATGAGTTCACGAAGACTTGATAACATAACTTAAACCAACCCGAGCTTAGGACCATGCATCTCGTCCAGGAGTAAGATACATCTCCTAAACCCTACGACCTCGGATGACATCTTTTATTTATTACGCAGCTTGAAACAGATGCATACACCTGCCAGATCCACTTAGTTCCCTGAAATACATGTAGTTTAAAAATATCAACAAAAGTTGAGCGAGTTCATGTTTGTATGAGTATGTATAAAACCTTTGTATTCAATGTATGTATGAATGTCCCGGTATGATAGCAAACAAGGAAAAGATCACCAATGGTTTGCAAGGCCACTGATATGTGTGACGGTGTAGGAAGACTCAAACCTAGCAAAGTTGTACTGGGATTCCGGCAGGAAGACATAGTCACCACTATGGGCCACCCTGGCCTCATGGGTGTGGGCTCGCTACACCCAAATAGATCTATCACTCATGCCCCTTGGTCCTACAAGAGGATTGATGGCCTCAAGTATACGCCTACCCATTCACCTGATCTATGGTTCTTTCCTAGCCTAACCATACCAATTGTATTTTAGTAATCCTTTTGTAACATGTATTTCACCCCCGGAGTAAATAAACAAAACAATTTAAAGAAAAGGGGGACATGAACTCACTGTATTGCGTCTTCAGTACTAGCACTCAAATCTCCTCAGCAAACACGACTACCTACAGTGTACTAACGTCTATTAGACGAACGGGTCGTGCCTTTGCTTAGTATTTACGTTTTTGAGTTACGTTTCTTATGTTCCCAATATTATTCCAAGTTATAATTACTTGTTAAAATAATAATTATTTTAACCTCAAGTTATATTTAGTTTTGGAATAATTGTTTAAACCACATTTTGTAACAATACTTCTCAAGTATTTATTTTCATATTTCCTTCCCAAGGATGGGGGTATTCTCATACATGTGTTTTCGTATTAATGTATATGTAATCCCAAAATAATATATTTCCAAGTCTCACTTTAGAAAATATATTTAAACTTATTTTGTCCAAAATAATGTATTCCGAGAAAATATATATTTTCCCAAAAATTACATATCCTCTAAATATCTAAGAAAATATATTTCTACTTCCAAAATAATATATTTTCTCCGTGTCAAAAATTATGATACAACTTTGTAATATTTATAAAAATCATATTTTCATTTCTTGTATCCGAAATAATGTTTACCAAAAATATATATGTAACGGTAATTTCGGAATATTTTATAAGTTACGTTCTTGCGTCCGGTTTCATGATATTAAGTGTGCAACTTATATATCTATTCCTTGTGATTTTTGGTATTGTTTTGGATTGTAAATTCTTGGTATTTCGTTAAGTTACATTACTTTACCTTAAAATAATATAACTATTTTACCAAGTATACAAATATTCACACAAGTGTCTTAATATATATATATATATATTCTAAATATGTATATTTACCCATCTTTATTTATAAAAACCAACCTCCAATACTTGTATTTTTGTAACAAATTCTATGGCAAAGTTTATATTGAAAACCATAGTTAAATACACTTGTAAATACTTGTTAGAAAAATATTTTTCTAAGTGTTTATATTTTTAGAAAATTTTGCCATAGTTTCCCCTAAAAATGGAGGTGTCCATGCTATCAAAGCATATCATTTTCTTTTCAAAAATCATCATAAACATTCAACAATCAATCCCTAAACAACTTACACTTACCAAGTGCAAAAACTATATAATTTACATAACAACATGAACTTGATCTTTCACAAAAACTTGTAGTAACTTGGTAGTGTTTTTAGTAGGTTTAGTTACCACTTAAAGTGTGTTTACTTCTCCAAAAATCTCATTCTTGAAAGATTTGAATGTTTCCAACTTGTAAACATATTTTACAAAAACGTTTCTTTGTGGGTCTTCTTGCTTCTCTAGTGTTTCTACACTTGTTTTACCACCAAAAATAGTGTAGGTTTTAGTAAGAACCATGATCTTCTAAAAATCATATTTTGAACTTGATTCTTTTGGAAAACCACTCATAAATCTTAGATTCATAAGATTACTAGCTTACTTTGTTTATTATTTTTCAAGAAATCATCTTCTTATTCAAGTTCATGCTTATTTATGAGGATGATCTTCTTGTTTAACACATACTAATCCTCTAACTTGCTAGATCATGTGTTTAATCACAATCTAGCAAGCTCCTTATGATGTTCAACATCATAATCTCAAGTAAACAACAACAAGTATCATACACATACTTAAACAACATTATTTCATCAAGATTTCATCATATGTAAGCTTTATGTTCATGATTCATGTTCATGTCTTTTAGTGTTCTTGTGATTTACAACATAATACATCTTTTAACCAACTAAAATTAGAAGTAACAAAGGTTATGAGAGTCTTACTACTAGCTCTAAGCTAGGGAAGAACACTTGATGAAGAAGATGATAAAAGTGATGGATAAAGCAAACAATAGAGGTCCTTCAAGTTCCACAAGTACCAAGCTTCGTGAATAACCTTCTTACACCTCAAAATGATCTTGGAATGGATGAATGGTGGATGAAAAATGGTGGTGGTGTGGGTGTGATCTTCGGTCGAGAAGGAGGGAGGGAGGAAGAGAGTGGTGTGAGTTGTGAGAATGATAAGCTTGTTGTCTTCTTATAATCCATCTAGCACTACTATTCAATGTACTATACATAATCAAATCAAATCCAAGGAAGATCAAGCAATATCTAGAGAAGATCATGGGAAGATTGTGCAAAATCTTGGTGGATCAAAGGTGGGGCCATATGTGACCGTCCACCATGTGGGGGTGGGGGGGGGGGGATTTAGTTTGTTTCCAATGGTAAGTTAGGTTACTAGTTGAAATCCAAGGTGTAATGGTTAGTGTATAAGTGTATGTTATATTATTTAGTGTGTTAGGGTGTTTGGGGATCATGACTAGCTCAGAAATAATTAAACAATGTTTCTAGTATAATTTTGGTGTTTCGGGTAGTGTCCGGTTGTTCGGTTAGATACCGGTTCGTTAAAGTGTCAAGCTATTCCGTTTAATGACCTTTATGTTAATTTTGTTACACTTTTAATTCCCGACACTTAGGAAAGCATTCAGGACCATTTTGCCATATTTTTGCTCATAACTAGCTTGTTAAAAAGCTGAATTTTGCTGAAAAATGCAGAATTCTGCACTTTAAGTAGATTTTAGGCACTTTCCGGCACTTTATCTATCACCTAGTGACGCAGTTTTATGGTCCTTACTTCCTTACACACCATACTAGTGTAGTACCTTGTCCCTGGCCCATACTGGGTCTCAAAACACTGTCTGTCTATGTACTGAACCCCGTCAGCATATTCCCGTTCTATCCGTTAACTGTGCTAACTGTGCTTTGTGCATCATGTATGTCAATAAAGTTTGCATGTGATAATAAGGTGACATTATGTAATATGTGATGCACATGTAAGTATGATGCAGTAATCAGAAAGCAGTTGTGTATAATCCAGCACAGTCATTAAGCATTAATTAATATTAATTAATTACACGGATACCTGCAAATTTGACAGTTGTCACAACGGGTAACCAAATGAATTATATACAGGTCTTAATTGTTATTATGCTTAAAATATGTTAATACATCAGTAGGATGTTAACATATATGCCCAAAAAGTAATTTAAACCAATTTAAGTCCCGTAAGGGCATTTTGGTAATTTTAATACTTATAAAAGAGATTTTATAACAAACTGAAGTTCTGGTCTTTTGAAATCAGTAAAAATATTTAATTTAATAAGTTATATCAGTAGGGTATTGCCTATATGTGGAATTTATCCTTTATAACCAATTTATGCACCGAAGGGCATTTTGGTAATTTCACCTAAGCTTTAAAGGTCAATTTTTGGAAATCTGAGTTTAAAAATTTTGCTTACTATTAAAATGTAGAAATTTACTATAAACATCAGTAGGTATTATGTCTTATATGTTTAAAATAGTTTTAGCTCATACTATGCGTTAGAAACGCGCAAAAGTCGCTTTTAAGCGATTTTCGGGTTATATAAGAAAAGCTGATATTTTTATCATTCCAGAAAGCTTAAATTATTTTATTTATCATATAAAATCAGTAGCAAAAGATTTGGTATCAATATGTGATGTAAAACTCATTTTATTCAAGAAAAGGGTATAACCGACAATTACCGAATTAAAGCTAGAACCCTATGATATGATCAGTTTAAAAATAAATAAAAATCTTCAAAAATCTCAAAATATTATATTATATCAGTGGGTAAAAAGTTTGGCGTCAAAACTTGGGTTTAGATAGGCTTTATGCTAATTACGCCGTTTAATTAATAAAAAGTTTCTTAATTACGATATTGAGCATAACTCCTAATCTAGACCTCAAACTGATGTCAAATTTTCAGGACAAGTTTATAAATCAGTAGCAAAGGTTTTGTCCTCTCACATTTCTAAAAATCTCATTTTATGTCAAAAGGGCATTTATGGCATTTATAAGCATATTAACGATCAAGAGCATATAATTCAAACCACTAAGAACCATGCACTATAACTCCAGTGGGTTATACTACTGAGTAATGTGGTCCTAATAGAAGCTTAAAACATGGGAGAATTAAGCTTGAACGGGTCAGAACTGAAAGTCAAAGCAAAAGTCATGTTTTTGCGACTTTCGGTTATAAACTGACATTAGACTGATAATTGTCGGGTTAGGACTGATAAAACATGTTCTAATATTAATTACCAAGTCATTAGAATGTTAAAATATAATTTAGAACCTCTGTTTAATTAATTAAATCCATTTTTAAACTTTCTGTCCAGTTTGACTTTTTGTCAAACTAGTTTGACCCGACAATTAACTAGTCAAACGAAATAATTAGGAGGTGCCCTTTTAATGGTTAATCACCTACCTTAATATGGTTCCATAACAACTTTCGTTTTGATCAGTGGCTGGACCAATTGTGATTAAACCGAAAGTCAAAGCTTAATTACGATAAGTTTGACTTTTCGGTTATTAAGCTAATTAAAACGACTAAGCAAGTAATAAGACTCTTACTAATGGTCATTGCTATCTTTTCTACACTTCCAAATCTTCTCCTAATCCTGGCAAGCTCCAAAGATGAGTTCCTTTGAAGTTGTTGCAACTTATGTGCATAAGAACTAAGAACTAATGCCCTTTATATAGTAATTCCCAAGCTCTTAGATCATTTGCAGCTATTAAGGAAGGCCCCAGGATCACCCCAGGTGTCCTAGTGGTTTATCAAGACCGACAAACAGCCCCTAGATTCGTTACAATTGAGGTTAAGTCGGTTAGTACTGGAACACCTGCACCTGTCCTGATGTTTCTGCGCTGGTAACTTTCAAGTGGGCCGCGTAAAACCAAAGAGGTGGTTTACGCGGGCCGCGTAGACCTGACAACCAGTTAAAACAACTTTCTGAAATGGCAGCTTTAGTCCCTGGCCATCTAAAACCTTATATAACCTCATTCTTGGCATGTAAGGCCCTTGTAGTTAGTTTGTAGAGGCTCAAGGATGTATAAACAAACTTCGTTAGGCTCGGGTTCGTTAATTATCACCATAAATGCAAGTTTCGTCAAGTTGACACTTATAGCCCAAAGTCTTGAAAACATGCTTAGCGATCTCGAAACCACGTGAAATTTATACCACTTATTCTTGAGAGTACATTTGAATATTTCGAAGCCTCGGATTCGTTAAAAGGTCACTCAGAGGTCAGGATTAACATGTTGACACGTTTAACCCTTGTAGTTTTATAATCTTCCGATTATTTTCACAAACGGCTTCTTATATCCAATTAATCTCTCGTTTAAGAATATATTCATCATGTATGGTCATTCAGAGGCACAAGTTTGGCATGTTGACACTTTTAGTCCCTGTGGTGTCATATTTTCACCGTCTGACAACTTTAGTCCTTTAAACTAAATCTTTTACCTGTTTAGAGTTTAGGACACGTGTCTTTACATAATTGGACACGTTTTTACGTGGTGTTACATGAAATAAAGGAGACATCTTATAGCTGGGTGAGACAAAGAACAAAGTTCAGGGCAATATTTTGGAATGATTGGTGTAGGTTTACAATCAATATGTAATAGCTTTTTTGTTATGTTTTCTTCTTTCTTTGTTGTACATTGTGTCTCTTAGCTTCTTGCTAAGGGGTGTGTTTGTTGGTTTTATATTATGTTCCTGTTGCCATTAAAAAAAATCCGTGTCAATTTGCTTCTTCGCTTTTCTTTCTATTTTTCCACAGGGTTTCTCTCTTTTTTTCAACAAGTTTTCAAGTTTAAAGAGGAAGTGTAAAGAGACTTAAAAGTTAACATAGTTTGTGATATAACTTTTAACGGATTGCAATGTATTTAAACAACTAGGATTCTTGTAAACCGTTTCATATAATTATGAAATTATGTTTTTATATGACACACGTCAACACGTCTTGCTTGGAGTATTGCATAAATATTTCCACATCTATACTTGATACTAGAGGTGTGCAAAAAACCGAATTAATCGAACCATAACCGAATTAACCGACAAAACCGAACCGAAAAAACCGAACTAAATTAAAAACCGGTGGGTCGGTTAATGGTTATCATTTTTTCCATACCCACCATAACTGAACCGAACCGAACCGACATGTAATAAATTTTTGTAGGATTTAAGACTTTTCACCATATTTTTAATATTTGATGTTTTACTGAAAATTTTTAGTACTTATTGGTTTTTCATATCATTTTGTGGCTTTGGTTGAATGTTTATTTGAATTTATGAAATGTATCATATCACTTTATTTGAATATTAGATAATAATTGGTATTAATATTATAGATTATATGTATTTTTTAATACTATGTAATATATTAATATATATACAAATATGCAATAACAATTTGTTCCATATTAAAAAAATTAAGCTATTTTTAGCTAAGCTAAATACACGGTTAACAACCCATAACCGGCCCACTATAACCATCAAAACTGAATAACCATAACCATCATAACCGATCGGTTATAGTTATGGTTATCCAATAACCGACATCGCGGTTATGGTTATGGATTTTGGTCAAACCGACCCATGCACACCCCTACTTGATACATAAGGGTGTAGGGAGTGGTTAGACACTTAAAAGTGGTAAACTTCAAAATCAACCAATGAGAGTGTGCCATGTCATTCAACCTTAATTGTTTAAACTATGCTCAAAAGTGTTGGCAATGGTTAGACACTTCATGAATTGATAAACTATTTAAAAAAAAACATATAAATCAAAAAGCTGCCAACCATTCACTCACAAACAACTTCCCCGCATCAGTGGTTTCCCGCTCATCAAACTTCGCCGATCGGTAAAGGGGGGTCGGCGGCGATGTTCCCGCGCAGCAAACCCACTTTGCTGCTCCCCTTTACTGCCCACACCCTAAGTATATGGTTGTGTCATTTTGTGAGCATATAATTCTTTTTCCAGTGTTTCTGTTATTTCAAAATTTATCATTTTATCTTTAATGTACTATTTTTTTTGTTACTTAATGCATTTACGTGTATGTAATTTCATTCATATCTTTTTCTTCAAAAACCGTTTTATAGTTATTAAATATTCATTACTAACTATTTAATATTTCGTTTATTCAATGAGTGTAGTAGATGAGTTTCTAACCTAGTTTTATTATTATTAATGTATTGATATTGGAATTCCATTTAAACATATTATTTCAACATCTACCTAAAAAAATACATTTTCTAACAAATACTTGCTAATAACGAGTTTTTTCCTAAAAGGGTGTTGTGGAAAAACTTATTTACTAAAATGGGTACTTTGAGAAGTATTTACCAAAATGGGTGTTTTTTAAGGGTTATTGAATTTTATCACCCTTAACTATCGGCCTTTGGCCGTTGCCACCCGCAACTAACACTTTGACACCCGTCACCCCCAACTTGAATTTTAGTTTGTGCTGGCACCACCCAGTTAACTTTGCACTAACTTGGTTATTTTTTTTGCTGACGTGGCCATTTTTTGATGACATGGCTTGTTTTTTATGATGTGTAATGATGAGGTGGCCAATTATATACAACAATATGTGTATGTATATGTACAGACAATAAATATCCCAAATTCAATAATAAAATCAAATCATCATCTTCAACCCCTTGCCTCATCTTCATCTTCATCACCGGAGATGATTTCTCCGACGACCTCCGACGATGATCTCTCCGACGACCTCCAAAGCCTCAGCTTCAACTCCTCCGCCACCACCGGTTCCGGCACCCCCCACTCCACCACTCAACACCATCACTCACAACTCACCAAATCCTCCCACCACCGCACACCACCCCTTTCTCCATTGCCCCCACGTTGCTACCACCGCCAACATCAGTCCACCCACCCCTTTCTCTCTTTACCACCACCACTCTCAACCTCCATTGCCACCACCGCCACCGCCACCGCCACCATCAGCCTCCACTGCCACCTTGTTGAAATCGACTCAGATCTACTGGTTGTTGTTGAAATTTTATTGGAATCGACGGCATCCCGTCGTCTGAAAGTCGTGTGGCGGCGGATCTAGGGTGGTTTATTGTGTGGCTAAATGTCAACTGTTAGAGACGGTGTTAAGGGAAGGAGTGTTAGGTGTTGGGTGAAGACGACATTGCAGAGGAATCGCCAAAGTGAGTATTGTATTGTATGTTAATTAGAGATGACATTAGGTTGGGTGTGTTTAATGACTTGTACTGTTAATGTTATTACACTTGCAGAAACCTAAAGATTCCTTCAAAATTACCTTCTATTGTATGCGAGTGTTGCCTTTATTCACTAGAGAAAGATTTGAACAATTGGGTGTGTTTAAAGATTTGATTTTTTGTGTTTTTTTTTTATCAAAAAGTTGGTTAAAAACAATTAGGTGATGACTATTGAATGATTATAAGGAATTGAATTGTGGTGCCTGCACCTGGAATACCATTTTGAATTCTGGTAATTTGAAGGAGATGAAGGTTAGTGCCACATCATTCGCCATGTAATCCAGTCCATCTCAGCAAGTCCATGCCACGTAGGATAAGAAACAAACCCGGTTAGTAAAGACTTAACTGAGTGGTGACAGCACAAACTAAAAGTCAAGTTGGGGGTGCCGGGTGTCAAAGTGTTAGTTGGGGGTGGCAACGGCCAAAGTCCGATAGTTGGGGGTGATAAAATCCAATAACCCGTTTTTTAAATAGTTACTTTTTCTCTCTCCTCATTTTATTGGATAAAAATAATTTCTTTTTAAAATATGTTATATAAGAAGAATTAATTAAAAGTTTCTAGTATAATTAAAATGTTTTTTTTTAATTATATTAGAAACTTTTAATTTTTTTTTTGGCTTAGAAACTTTTAATTAATTCTTCTTATATAACATATTTTAAAAGGAAATTATTTTTATCCAATAGAATTAGGAGAGAGAAAATGTAACTATTTAAAAACATCCATTTTAGTAAATATTTCTCAAAGTACCCATTTTGGTAAATAAGTTTTTCCACAACACCCTTTTGGGAAAAAAAAACTCTGCTAATAACACATGTAATTGTATTATATATAAAAAAAAAAAAAAAAGAAATAATAATGAGAGTTATAAATGGAAAAGGTAAAAGTGAAAGAGGCAGGCAGCATCCATCCATCCATTGAATTGAAATTGAACAGAAATAACCGTCCGTGGTCATGACGATGAAGACTGCATGCATAATAATACTGGTGGCAATCTTAGTGGCTTTTCCGGCAGGCAGCGGGCAATCGTCTCCTCCTCCGGCTGCAGGAGGCTGTGCTGACTCTGTGATCTCCTTCTCGCCTTGCCTTCCGTACATATCGGCACCGCCAAATGACCTGGCGAGTGAACCCTCGCCTCAGTGCTGTGACATCTTCAACGGAGCCTTTGATTCCGACGAAGCCGAATGCCTCTGCTACCTTGTTCGTCACAACAGCCTTCTCGGTTTTCCTCTCAACCTCACCAAACTGCTCTCCTTATCAGATCTCTGCTCGGAGACTAACTCCCTCGCCTCCATCTGTTCAGGTCATCTTCTTCATTTCATTTCATTTCATTTCAATTCCTAGACAGTCTAGGGTTTAAGGAAGTTGGAATAATTCGTAATGTTTGTTAATTTCCTCTTAGTATGCATAAATTCAATTCGTATCTATCTGCGTGAACTTGAGGTCGTAAACTTGTGAGGTTCTTTTGTCAATTGGGGCCTAGCTAGGGTTCAAGGAAGTTGTTGTTTGGTGAAGGAAAGAAACAAATACAATTACCTACCTGTATTTAAATAAATTCTCTATGAATCTTTGAATGCAAATTGTTATGTTATCATGTCATAACCAACAACTAGTTTTTTTTTCCGAATGTAGGTTCGCCGACACTGCCACCTCTCACGGCCACCCCAAGGAAGCCCCCTTCAGGTTTCGGTTCTTGAGTCTTGTATTCAATATATCAACTTAATAGCATCTGCTAAATTGTCTTAGTTACCTCTTTCGCAGGTTCTACTAATGCACAGCGCACACCTCCTCCCCTACTTCATCCTCCACCGTCCACAATCATCAAGCCCAGACCTGCTCCATCCACACAGAACGCCGCCACTAAGCCATCTACATCAGACCATAGTAACCATCCTGATGATGCTTTTTTCTGGTTATTGGTGTTTGGAATCCTATATTTCATCATCATTCACCAGAATATAGCAGGTATGGGACTTAATCAGACTTAGAATGCTTTTGTGTTTTTGTTTTCTCAACTGCAAACTTCATTACACGATTTCATAGATGTGAATAAAGAATGTGCAATTGTACATGCTAATGAATCAATGCTATGTCAGTGGTCGAATGTGCTTTCTTTCTTTAGATTATGATCTAAGGTCTAATGTGGGCATTGATGGGAATATGAGAATGTGCAATTATACCTGCTAATGAATCAATTAGTGATGACTATAATACAACTTAAATAAAATCACTAATTGATGGGAATCGATTAAGATCACCCTTGAGATTGATTTGGATGGTATTCCAAGTTTAGTTATAATAATTATGGTTTCAAAAACATTAAGCTTGGTGATGAATTATCCGCATCTGTGGGTGTTTTTGTACTTAAAATTGCATATTGGAGGTGATCAAGCTTGTTTTGATGAACCGAGTCGAGTTGAAATTTATTGTAAAGTGCTTACAAATCATATCAAATAGATGTAGAGGTGCACAAAACAGGTTTTGGGCCCGAACTAGTTCAGTTTAAAACAATTCGGTTTCGGTCAATGAAAATTAGAATCAAATTTTGAGCAAATCGGTTTGGTTTGAATTGATCTTTGAGGGGGGAAATAATCAAATCAATTTAAAACCAATTTTTATCCTGATCGTTTCGCTTTTGACTAGTTCCGAACATGTTTTATTGTTATATATATTATTTTATAATAGGTTCCATCAGTAATCTCTATATTACCATTTTTTTTAATGTAGTTATATCTTTAAGTTCATGAGTTTGACAACCATATGTTTACATTTTTAGTTGAATTTAGTTACATGAGTTCTGTATTTACATGTGTACGTATACGTGTAGTTGATCAAATATTTGTTGAAACACTGAAAGTTTATGATTTTTATATAACTCATCAATTAACTTAATTTACTCCCATCCAATTTTTAATGATTTAAACATGACTTTTGGTTGGGCCGGTAAGGAAAAACACAACCAACTTTGGGGATTAAATAAATTTCAATCGCCATTAACAAGTTATAAACATGTGGGAGGCGTTCATTAGTATTTTTAAACCTTTTAAGTTAACATGTCTGAGTTCTAATGGTCGTCGTCTATCGTCTTCGTGCAAACACTCGTCGGAAATTTAAAATTATTGTATCCACCGAAAAAGGAATCGTTTCCAAATGGTGCGGAATCAAGTGATAGTGATGAACAAAAGTGTAGATCTAGCAGTGTTGGGGATTTTGTGGGTGTGTTAAAAAAAGTAGCGTTGGTTTCCAAATACCTGATGCAGATCAGAAATGGTGTAATTAGGCCAATGGTCTTAAGCATTTGCGGAAAACTAGTAAATAGAGAGAGGGATAGAGGAGGGACGTTATACACCCGGGTATCAAATGGCTTGGATGTTCAAGTTTTTGAGAGAAACGGATAACAACTGACTAAACGGGATACAAAATTCAGAAACACCACATGTTTTAAATCCGAAGAGCTTCCTAAACCAAGTAAAAGAATACATAATTGTTCACCACCTAAAACTCAAGTATAGGTCCCAAAGAATACCGCTCAAGTTGCAACCTTGGATTAGCAATGGAAATAACAAAACTGGTTTGCTCAAACTGATAAACACAGTGATAACGATGTGATTGAATACCATAAAAAGATGAAACAGTTACAATATATAGATGTACAAGATACACTTTAACTACCTAAAGACTATATAAATTACAAGACTACACCATAATATGTTATAGTATAACATCCCCCCGCAAGCTGAACGGTGGAGGACCAATGTTGAGCATTTGACGAAACGTAGTAAACTGATGAGAAGGAAGACTCTTCGTGAAAATATCCGCCACTTGAAGCTTGGTCGGAACAAATTTTGTGGCAAGTTTTCCAGCAGTAACAAGCTCTCGCAAGAAATGATAGTCAAGGTCGATATGCTTTGCCCGTTTATGAGAAACAGGATTTTGTGTCAGAAAAATGGCACTCTGGTTATCACAAAGAATCGTAGGCCTGTCAGGTGGTAAAGCATGAAGTTCCTGTAAGAGATGTGTTAACCATACAATTTCTGCAGCAGTGTTTGCCATAGCACGATACTCCGATTCACAACTAGATCTGGCAACAGTTGATTGCTTTTTAGCACTCCAAGAAATGAGATTACCCCCCCCCCCCAAAATATAGAGTATCCATAAGTAGAACGACGTGTTTCCAAGCAACGAGCCCAATCAGCATCAGAATACCCAAGCAACGCTGTACGAGTTGGACGAGTGTAGTGAAGACCATATGCAATCGTTCCTTTTAAATACCTCAGAATGCGTTTAACTTCCCTAAAATGATCAGTTGTCGGAGACTGTAAGAACTGACTGACTTGATTCACAGCATAAGAAATATCCGGTCTTGTAATTGTCAAGTATTGCAGAGCTCCAACAATGGACCGATAATGAGTAACGTCTGGATAAGGATCACCTGTAGAGACAAAAGAGACATTGGTGCTTAAAGGTGTTGGGGCAGGTTTAGCCTCCAACATTTTAGCACGTGCAAGAATATCTTTAGTGTATTTAGATTGATTTAAAAATAAACCACTCTTTGTATAGGTAACCTCCAAACCTAGAAAATAATTAAGTTTCCCTAGATCTTTGAATGCGAATTCGGTATTAAGACTTGAAATGAAGGTTTGAAGCGAAGACGACTGATTCCCGGTTAGAATGAGATCGTCAACATAAACAAGAAGATACATGATGCACGAGTTATTGTTGAACACAAACAATGAAGGGTCCGCACGACTGCATACAAAGACATATTTGGTCAAAAAAACACTTAGCCGATGAAACCAAGCCCTAGGAGCTTGCTTGAGACCATAAATGGCTTTGTTTAATTTGCACACATATGAGGGAAAACGAATGTCAACAAAACCCTTAGGTTGTTCCATGTAAACACTTTCAGTAAGGTGACCATGAAGAAAAGCATTATTAACGTCCAACTGATGCAACGGCCAACCATTATTGATAGCAAGAGCAAGAACAATGCGAACTGTGGTAGCTTTTACAACAGGACTAAACTTATGAAAAAAATCAAGTCCAGGCACTTGAGAGAATCCCTGTGCAACAAGACGATCCTTGTGACGATCAATAGAACCATCGGAGTGAAACTTAGTTCGGAAAAGCCATTTGGAGCCAACCACATTAGCGTTGGATGGCCGTGGAACGAGAGTCCACGTTTGATTCCGAAGTAAAGCATCATACTCGGCCTGCATGGCACGAACCCATTTTTCATCTTTAGAAGCGGATTTAAAGGTCGATGGATCGGTGGAGGCAAAGAGTGCATGATGAAGAGGAATATGAGTGGTATGAGCCAAATCGAGTTGGTGACAAGGCTTAAATATACCAGCCTTCGCACGAGTAATCATTGGATGAGTGGGTAAATGTGGAGGTGGAGGAACTGACACCGAGGCAGTAGGCGACTCGATGTCACCGAGAGCGGACGATTGAGGAGATGAGATAGGCGTGTATGGAGGAGTAGAGGTTGGTGTATTAGAAGGTGTGGTATGAGGAGTCAAGGTGGCAGTAGAGGAAGAAGTATGTGATGGAGAGTTGATAGGATGATGAGAGGGAAAATAGGGAATGGTTATAGGTTCGGTTACAAGGTGGGAAGTTCCGGAAGCGGAGGAGTGTGGAACTGAAGGATGGGATCGGTTTGGGATATTAGTGGAAGTAAATGTAGGATTTAATGTGTCAAGGGTATTTAATTGATTATTTAATTGGTTAAAGGAAGGTGCCGTTTGGGAATTAGAATGGTTTGATGTAGATGGAAATTGATGAGAGTTTAATGGAGCATCTGAAGGGTCCAAAAAGGTTGTAATTTCAAGGTCTTTAATTAACTTCGATGAGGTGGTGGTGTCATTAGGAAAACAAGATTCATCAAAACACGCATGTCGGGTAACATACGTGCGATTAGTAGACGGATCTAAACACCGAAACCCTTTGTATTTAAAACAAAACCCAAGAAAGACACATGGAATGCTTCTTGGAGCAAGTTTATTAGCCGCATAATCACGTAAACATGGAAACACCCGACAACCAAATGAACGAAAAAATGAATAATCAGGAGTCCGATTATATAAAAGTTCAAATGGAGATTTACCACCTAGGATAGTCGATGGTAAACGATTAATAATGTAAACCGCAGAAGAGAACGCATCAACCCAAAATGAAGTGGATAATTTAGCATGAAATAACATCGCCAAGCCTGTTTCAACAATATGACGGTGTTTGCGTTCGACTCTTCCGTTTTGTTGTGGGGTGTATGGGCATGACATACGGTGAAAAATCCCATTTTGTTCAAATAAGTGACGGACTTTATGATTTGTAAACTCGGTACCTCCATCACTTTGAAAAATCTTGATTTTTGAGGAAAATTGATTTTGAACAAATGGTATAAATATAGATAACACATCCACAAATTCGGATTTCGCTTTCAATGGATATAACCAAGTAAAGCGAGAAAAGTCATCCACAAAGGCCACATAATAAAGATAATTTCCAACCGCTCTAACTGGGGAAGGACCCCACAAGTTACAATGAATTAATTCATGAGGAAATGATGAACGTTTATTATTCAAAGTAAAAGGAAGCCGTTTGGATCTGGCAAGTTCACACGGGGTACAAACACCCGGTTTAGGAAAAATAGATGTAAAAGAAATTAAACCATTATTTTTCAACATTGTGATAACATCAAAACCTACATGTCCTAACCGAGAATGCCAGCACTCAAAAGACGCTGAAGGACATTTGGACGAAGCAACGAACGATTGAGGGGTGTTGTGGAGAATGTAAAGACCATCTTCACGGCACCCGCGAGCCAGAATTTTCTTGTTGTGTCGGTCCTGAATAAAAAAATGAGGATAAGAAAACACAACATCAACAGGGTTGTCCTCAGTTAATTTACTGATAGAGAAAAGATTTTTCGTAAGATTAGGAACAACCAAAACATTTTTAAGATCAAGAGAACCGAGAAGTTTAGTGTTACCCGTATGTGTGATGGGTAAAGATTGACCATTGCCAAAAAATACACGCGGATTACCTTGAGTAGGAGTGGAACCAGATAGAGAATTATTGTTGGGAACCATATGGTCAGACGCACCCGTGTCTCCGGTCCAGTCTGGAATGGTGCATTGCGCATGGAAGGCATGTGCTAGGTTCGCTTCAGATATATTTCCAGAGGCAGTAAAAGATTGCAACTGATAGCACTGAGTTGCATAATGACCCTGTTTGCGACAAAGCTGGCAAGTGGGAGGCCGTTTAGACCAAAACTGTCCAGAATCACGACCGGACCAAGAACCCGATGGTGTGGGCCTATTAGGCCGATATTTACCCGAACGACCAGGCCGATAGTTTGGCCGAAACTGCCCCGAACGAACAGACTTCTGAGTCTGAGTTTGCGCGAAAAAAGCCACCGAATGAGAGGAGGAACCATGTAACGCTTTAACAAATAATTCATGACTTTCAGCCTTGGCTAAAAGATCCATGAGATTTGGTATTGGACGCACCGTACGAATATGTGTAGAGAACCCCTCAAATGCCGGTCCAAGACCACATATAAACCAATGTAATTGATCCATAGGATCAACCGGATGTCCAACAGCAAGAAGTTGGTCACAAACACCTTTGAAAAGAGGACCATATTCGGAGACAGACTTGTCCCCTTTCTGAATAAGACGAAGATTATCACGCAAGTTTTGAACACGCTCCACAGATGTGTTACAAAAAGCATTTTCGAGCGCAACCCATATGTCTCGAGCGGTAGGCAAACCAACGGTAACAGCAAGAGCTTCTTCAGTTAAGGACGCGTTGAGCAAAATAATGGCTTGTTGCTCATGGCGTAACCAAGTAACATATTCAGGATTGGGAGACTCCTTAGCATTGACAGTGATAGTGGGAGAAGGAGCCGAGAGAGACCCATCAACGTGGGATTCAACTTCTTGGTAGGCAAACAAAGGAAGCATTTGAGCCCTCCAATAAATATAATTTGAGGCATTAAGCTTGATGGCAATCATTGGTGCAAGACCATTTAAAGGAGAAGGATTGGTGGATGAAGAAGCCATTGAAAGCAGGAAAAACGGACAAAAGAAGAAAAGAATAGGCTGAGAAACAATTGGACAGGAAGAAAGAAAGAAGAAGAGGAAAGATGAAAGGGAAAACTTAATTTCTAGGTTTAATGGCTGATACCATGATAACGATGTGATTGAATACCATAAAAAGATGAAACAGTTACAATATATAGATGTACAAGATACACTTTAACTACCTAAAGACTATATGTTATAGTATAACACACAGCAGAAATTTTCAATCGTAAAAAGCACCACCATTAACATTCAAAAGTTGTTTACATATAAAATCAAACCCGCTGGCTCACGTCCTAAATCTAGGGAAACAAACAAACTACAGTGCAACAAAAACAACTAGTTAAAGCTTAGGAAATAAAAATAACCGTAGAAAAAATAGAAACAAAAGTGGGAATAACCCACTCCACTCATGGTGGCGACGTGGGTAAGGGCCATGCACGATTCCTTTATCCCATGAGTGTTTATCGGTTCAGTTTACGGTTTATGTGGTTTATTTGGTTGGGTTTATACGATTTTCAAAAATTTATACTCCAAACCAAAAAACCGAACCAACCCGAATTAAGAATATGTAAACTGAACCAAATTCAACTGAATTAAACTTGAGCACGTTTTTTCCCTAATTTAGGTTCGTGTTTGTGTTTTAAACAGCAAGTCAACAACTAACTTAAACCAAATAATCAAAGCATACAACATATTTTAATAAAAAAAAAGTTTAAAATCAAAATAAAACAAACAAATCTAAAAACAGTCTTACACACAAACACAAACACAAAGTTAAAACTTCAAAGATAGATCATAGAAATTAGATATAACATTTGAGCTAATAAATGTTACATGGTTTATTAGATATTATTTTTATTTAGTATTTAATTAAATTAACGGTTTATTTGGTTATCCAAATAAAAAAATTGTGGAACTAAACACTAAACCAAAATCAAATTCATAACTCGGTTTCGCTTAAAAACCAAACCGAACACCAAATTCGTTATTCGGATCGATTTTTTCGGTTATGGTTCGGTTTATGGTTTTTATTCGGTTTCAGTTTTTTTAACACCCCTGCTTTAGTCTAAATCATGATGGGGCTCCATATGATCCAACTTGAGTCCACCGGATATTGACCCTTGATGCGTCCGACCCATTTATATTTTTTAGAACGGTGACTTTCTTTTGAGTGACCCAATGTCACATTTCCTAATCAGCGGCCCTAGCCAAGATCTGCTCAGACATACGTTGTCTTAACCGGGCCCACGCTGGGTTGGTCAGACTTGGTTATGGCGTTCCCCCGGAAACCGTACTGCCTCCACACGAGTTGCCTCGCTGAAGTAACAGCCGGATGAAAACCGGGGTGTGGCTCTGTTACGTTGTTATAGTCAAAGGGGGTATTATGTCAATAATGAAAGTTGTAATAAAGAAATAAGTCGAGGGGGGTAGTTTGTAATTTTGTAATACTTGAAGGTTGTTACTATTGTGAAGTCGTTAGGTTGTTATTCTGTATATTAGTCAGTTTGTAACGGTTGTAGATCATCGATGAAATGAATTAGCCTTTTCCCTCTCTAAAGTTCTGTCTTCTTCTTTTATCGTAACATTGGTATCAGAGCTGTTCGATTCTCTGGACGCTCTTGAAATCAAAGCCCTAATTCATCAAATTCAGTATTTGAGTCGATCATTCAGCTCGTCCGTTCGTTCAATTCGCTGAAATTGATCATTCTTTCGATCAATTTCAATTCAATTTCACTTCAAATCACCGAAATTGATCATTCTTTCGATCAATTTCCCTTCAAATTCATCAATTTATTCTTCGTTTTCGTGTTTTGTACTCAAATTGGGAAACTAAGGTTACAATCGTTTATGCCGATGAGACATCAAGGAATGGAGAAATTGCAAGAGTTAATCAGAGACAATGCATAGGCCATTCAAGTTCAGAGAGAGATGGCTGAGAAGAATTCGGAAAATATCTAGGGTTTACAAGGTCAAATGGCGGTGGTGTGTTCACAATTGACAGAGTTGAAAGAAATGCTGAATAATAGAGGAATGGATCGAGATCGAAATGGTGATTCCAGATTTGTTCGATTGGGACGATTAGATTTTCCTAAATTCAATGGTGAGGATGTTGAAGGTTGGATACACAAATGTAAACATTTCTTTACAATTGATAAGACACCGAAGGCACACAAAATACAAATTGTTGTAATCAATTTAGAAGGTGCTGCATTACAATGGCACCAATCGCATGTTAATAGTCAAAACCGAGTGGTGGAGGAGATGAATTGGGCGGATTATGAAAGATCCATTACCAATAGATTTTCAATGCGCTTATCTGAAGAACCGATTGGATACCTAAAGAATTTGCAATAAACAGGGACTCTACAAGAATATTGTGAAACTTTCGATGCTACTGGTCTGTTCATAGCAGGATTAAAGCCTGAGATCAGATGTTTGGTGAAAATTTTCAAACCAAATACAGTTCGAGATGCAATTGCCATGGCCAAGCAATAAGAAATCATTTATTCTACCTTGTTTGGGCCAAAAGAAGTCAAGAAATGGTCTGGTTCCAATACAAGTACTATGTCTTCCACTAGTACGTCGTTCAAAGGTAGCAATCAACCTTTAACAACTTCAAATAGTTCATTCAAGGCTACTAATACTAATAACTTAGCATTACTACCTACACCTGTAAACAAAACAGCCAGACCTATCAGAAAGATACCAACAAAAGAAGCACAAGAAAAGTTAGCTAAGGGGGAGTGTTTTTGGTGCCCTAAAAAGTATACATCTACCCACAATTGCAAGTTCAAGAAATTGTATTCTCTCCATATTGAGGCTGATGATGAAGGGTGTGAAGCAACTGATATGATTAATATACAAGATCTGTCAATGGAGCCACAAATTTCACTGATTGCTTTAATGGGAGTGCCTTCCTTTAATACCATGAAAGTGATTAGTTGCATAGGTACAAGACAATTGCAGATCTTAATTGACTCTGGGTCAACACACAACTTTTTAGATTCAGAATTGGCTGCCAAGCTGCAATGTCCTATGAAAGAGGTAACCTCAATGCCTGTTATAGTTGCTGATGGTAATAATCTTCCATGTACTCGTTTATGTCAAGATTTCCAATGGATAATGCAAGGGGTGTGGTATAAATCCGATGTTCTTTTGCTGCCCTTAAAAAACTATGACATGGTTCTTGGTATTCAGTGGTTACAAACTTTAAATGTTATCATTTGGAATTTTAAGACTCTCACAATGAAGGTTAACATTAGATCTCAAACTTTTGAACTAAAAGGGGATAAACAGTTTCAATCCAATTTGAGTTTGTGCTCTATGGAAATGTTGGTTAAACAATTAAGGGCAAATGGAAGCCAGGCTCAGATGTGTAGTATCCATTTAGACGGAGCATTTCAACACTAAGCCAAGCTAATAGAAGGGCATGAGTCTGAGCAAATGAATGCTCTTTTAACTGAGTTTGATGATGTTTTTCAAGAAACCAAAAGTTTACCTCCAAAGAGATCTTGCGACCATAAAATTCAATTGATTAGTGAGAGTGTGGTGATCAATCAAAAAGTCTATAGATACCATTTAGTCCAAGAAGATGTGATTGAGAAAATGGTTTAAGAAATGAAAGATCTAGGCATTACTAGAGATAGTGTCAGCTCATTTGCTTCCCCTTTGGTTCTTGTTAAAAAAAAGATGGATCATGGAGGTTATGCATTGATTATAGGAAGTTAAATGAGATATAGTAAAAAAACAGATTTCCAATTCCTTAAATTGAGGAATTATTAGAAGAATTGGGTGGTGCTGAGGTTTTTTCTAAGTTGGATCTCAGAAGTAGTCATCATCAGATTAGGATGCATGATGATGATATTCACAAAACTGCATTTCGTACTCATCAAGGTTTATTTGAGTTTTTGGTCCTTCCTTTTGGGTTGACCAATGCCCCTACTACATTCCAAGGCCTAATGAACTCTGTTTTTCAAAACCTATTAAGGAAAATAGTTCTTGTTTTCTTTGATGACATTTTAGTGTATAGCCAAAATATGCAACAACATTTGACTGATCTGAGAGAAGTTTTGCAGCTATTTAGAGATAATAATTTGTTAGCCAAGAAATCAAAATGCAGTTTTGCAGGCACTAAACTAGAATACTTAGGTCATGTCATATCCAAGCAAGGAGTAGCCACTGATCAGTATAAAATCAATGCCGTCAAGGATTGGCCCACTCCCACTACAGTCAAACAATTGAGGGGTTTTTCGGGATTAACAGGCTACTATAGGAGGTTTATTTCTTCCTATGGGGCTATAGCCAAACCTTTGACCACATTGTTGCAGAAAGATGCTTTTTTTGCAAACAACCTTTGATAGACTTAAACAGGCCCTGATTCAAGCTCCTGTCTTGGCTCTTCCAAATTGGTCTAAGGAGTTCGTTGTGGAAACATATGCCTCATCAAATGGGTTGGGAGCTATCTTAATGCAAGATCAGCATTCAATTGCTTTTGTAAGTAAGGCCCTTTTAGTTAAGCAAACTACTTTATCAGTTTATGAGAGAATTGCTAGCAATTCTAATGGCAGTGAAACATTAGCATCAATATTTGATTCTAAAGCATTTTACAATCAGAACTGATCAGAAAAGTTTAAAGCACTTACTAGAACAAAAAATCACAACTCCTTTACAACACACATGGCTAAGTAAGTTGATGGATTATGACTATGATATAGTCTATAAAAAAGGTGTTGATAATGGTGATGCGTTTGCTTTATCAAGAGTACATGGGGTTGCCTTGTTTCAAATGTCTCTGTCTTCTTATCAACCATTACTGTTAAAAAAGATTGTTGATGCCTTACTCAATGATCAAGAGGCACAAGATTTAATCTTAAAACTGCAAAATGGTCTTGGTGGGGATAAATACTCTTGGGATGGTCAAATTCTTAGAAGAAAAAATAAATTGTGGATTCCAAAGGTTCCTGCCCTTAGACATGACCTTCTGGTGTTATGTCATTCTTCTGCCCAAGGTGGACATTCCGGCATCTATGCTACTCTTCAAAGATTGAAGGAAATATTCTATTGGAAAGGAGCTACCAAAGATGTTAAATCCTTTGTCAAGAATTGTGATATTTGTCTGAGGGCAAAATATGAGACTGATGCAACTCCTAGTCTCTTAAATCCCCTGCCTATTCCTCATTCCATTTTTTTTATGTGTCTATGGACTTTATTGGTGGTCTGCCAATTTCACAGGGTTTCGAAACTATTTTGGTTGTGGTGGATAGGTTGACAAAGTATGGTCATTTCATTTCCCTAAAAGACCCTTATTCAGCTACTAAAGTGGCTCAGGTTATGCTGGATTATGTGTTTAAGATCCATGGTTGTCCCCAAACAATTGTTTCTGATAGGGATGCATTATTTTTGAGCAAATTTTGGAAATAATTTTTAAGATTGTACGGAATCACTCAGGCTCTATCCACAGCTTATCATCCTCAATCGGATGGACAAACTGAAGTTTTAAATAGATGCCTTGAAACATATTTGAGGTGCATGCCCAGGTATGCCCCATCTCAGTGGCACAAGTGGCTGTCTTTAGCACAATGGTGGTACAATGCATCATGGCACTCAACCATTCATATGTCTCCTTCTAAAGCATTCTTTGGAATAGACCCACCTATTCACTTTCCACATGTTCCTTCTGCTACTAATGTTGCTGCCGTGGAAGATCTCTTACAAGAAAGATACACTATGCTTTCATAAGTCAAAGATTCATTAGATAAAGCTCGAAACCGCATGAAATAATTTGCTGACAATCATAGGAGTGAAAGGCCATTTACAGCAGGTTTTTAGGTATATCTCAAATTGCATCCTTATGTGCAAACTTCTCTTCGCACTCACAAATACTCTAAATTGTCTCCAAAATATTATGGCCCATTCTTAATTTTGGATAAAATTGGAGCTGCAGCCTATAAATTGGATTTACCTGCTGGATCATTGATTCATTATACATTTCATGTTTCCTTATTGAAACGTGCTGCTGGTCCTCCTGCTAAAATCATTAATCTGCCCACTGCTGCATGTAACACCTCGTAAATTCGTGTCCGGTAATATGCTGACACGTGTCCATACTCACATTTGTGCCAAATGTTGGCCTAGAGGGACTAATTTTATCATTTATTGAAAGTATGAATGTGGAGCGACTAAAGGTGTCAACATGCAATTTAATTGCCCCTGAGTGACCCTTTGCGGACCGTATAGCCTAAGGCTTACGAACCGCAAGCATAAAATTTTATGGTTTTCAGAAGACGGTTACGGACAGTAAAGGCTTATGCCTTACGGACAGTAAAGGCTTATGCCTTACGGTCCATAAGAAGGTTGAAACCAAGTGCGCCAAGGTCTTTACAGACCGCAAAGGGTTACCCCTTACGGTCCGTAAAGCATCGCCAGTGGCAGAGTTTTGTTTGGGCTCCAAGAATACCACTTTTCGAAACCATGAGCTCTCTAGCAGGTCTTGACATGTTTATGGGCACTTATAATGATCCTAAGTTGATCTCTAACACCTGGAACAATCTCATACAATCTCCTTAGGTATAAATATAGGTTGAATGCAACCTCATTTCTTTGCACCATTCTTAAAAATCATTCCTCTCTTCTCTTGGAAGTTCCTGAGCTTATAGGAGCTTCCCTCTGAGTTCAAATCATTCTTTTGGACCACTTATAAGTGCTCCGTTCTTGTTCCTTGTAACACCTCGTAAAATCGTGTCCAATTATGTGAAGACATGTGTCCTAAACCCTAAAAAGTGTAAAAGATTAATCTTGAAGGACTAAAGTTGACAATCAATGAAAATACGTATGCGGAGGGACTAAAAGTGTCAACATGCTAAACTTATGCCTCTGAGTGACCTTTTATCAAACCCAGGGCTTCATAATGTCAAATCATGCTCTCGGAAATAATTGATATTGATTATAAAAGTTAAGGGGCCAAATATGTAAAGTTTCAAAAATCTGGTTATCTGATGAATCGGATACGGACCGTATAAGGTTCACGCTTACGGTCCGTAAGGACTGTATCTGAGGAAAATATTTCAAAGCGGTTACGGACCGTATGAGGTTTATGCTTACAGTCCGTAATGCCTGTATCTGGGCAGAAGTTTTTGGACAGCTGCAGGTTAGTCACTATAACCGCCTTATACACTCAAAACTTGAAACATGGAGCTCTTTGATGGTTTTAGGAAACAGCAAGGACACCTGTGATGATATCTGGACATCCCTAACACCTGGCTTGATCCTTGAACATCCTCCTCAACTATAAATAGCAACCTCTTGGTGCCTCATTTCCTTGCTCATTTCAAATTCAATCTTTCTCAATCTTTCTGAGGTTCCTGATAAAAAAGGAAGCTCCCTCTAGTTTAAAGTTCGAGCTAGGACCCTTTGTAAGTGTCCTTAGCCACTCTAGTTCGGTTTTTATACGTTTAAAGACCGAAAGTCAAAGTTGCCGTAAAACGGCTTTGACTTCCGGTTTAGACCTAAATGGTCCAGCCATTGTTCGAGGCGAATATGGATACGTAATCATAATTAGGTAGGTGTAAATCCCTCAAAAGTGCACCTCCTAATTGTCACGATTACTTAGTTAATTATCAGGTCAAAGTAATTAATCAAAAAGTCAAACTAGTCAGATTTTTTAATAATAATCAAAACTGATAATGTAGAGGTTATAAATCATCTTTTGTCACTTAAATAACTTGGTGAATATTATTAGAACATGTCTAAACATGTTCAACCCGACAATTCTAAGTTTAAGCTCGGTTCGCAACCGAAAGTCGCAAAAGCTTGACTTTTGCTTTGACTTTCAGTTCTTACCCAATTTAGCTTAATTCCTTTATGTTTTAAGCTTCCATTGTGACCATATAATGTTGTAGTATAACCCTCTGAGGTTATATTACATGGTTACTTAGAAATCTGAATTATATGCATCTTTCTGTTATTATGCTTATTATTGACTATTGATGAGTGTGTAGTGCGTTATATGTTTTTGTTTATATTTAAAGCCCTTTTTAACACTTTAGTCAAGTTTTAAATTTATAAAACATGATATTTTACTAACACTAAACACACATATGGGCAAGTGCACCCATCGTGAGCGTAGTATAGCGTTGGTAAGATACCGAGGTCGTCCAAGGACACAAGAGCTTTTAGTACCGGTTTATCCTCAACGTCTAATCAAATCAAAATTTTAAAAAAAGTTTTAAATATGAAAATAAAAACTAAAAATGCTGAAAATAAAAATAAAATAAAAACAGATAGACAAGATAAATCACTTGGATCCGATTCGCCTTTAGTGTAACCTTTGATGATTTTCGCACTTTTGCACTTTTTAAGAGATTATCTTAGTTATTGTAGTAGGCCCCTCTTTTGAAGGTGACTTTACCCTCAACCCAGTAGTTTGAGTCAGCAAGGATACAATCCTAAAGGGTCGGAATATTGAAAGATGATTAATTAAGTTATTAATGCGTAATGTGGTAGGCCCCTCTTTTGAAGGTGACGTTACCCTCGGCTAAGTGGTTTGAATCAGCAGGGATACAATCCCAAGTAGCCGGGTTAATGTATTAATAGTAGTTTACATATGAGGGGGTCAAGCCATTCGCACCCCCGCCATCCAATACCAGTGGGTATTGAAGGAGGTCCTAGTAAGCTTGACCCAGGTCCTTGCAGGATCTATAAACTGAACAATGCAAGAACCTTACCAAACCATTCCCTTAACCCCCGACCAGGTAGCCAACATATCTCTATATAGACCGTAGAGATATGAATGGTGAAAATATTTTATTTTATATAGACAGTAAAATAATGCCAAGACACCACGGGCAAATGATAAGGAAGTTTCACCTTTAACATAAGAAACTAGTTATTAAAGTCATTAATACAAAACCAAATAAAAAATGCGAAAAGATTAAAAATCAAAAGTATTACACTAAATGCCCCGTGTCCACCCTTTTTCTCTATCTTCATTAATTATAATTTGTCTGCATTAGCTTCACACGCCCCCGTGTCCGCTGGGCACGGCCCCGTGTGCAGAAGCGTATCTGTACTATCAAGATTTGCAAGATTATGCGAATCTTAGCGTTGACCACGGCCCCGTGTTGAGCTGGGCACGCCCCCGTGTAGGGAATATAAGCTTCTATAGCTTTGTCTTTTCTGCAGACAACTGGGCATGCCCCCGTTTCCGTTGGGCACGCCCCATGTTGAGCTGGGCACAGCTCCATGCTCAGTTGGGCACAGCCCCATGCTCAGCTTTCTTCTTGTTTTTTGCTTTGGGAGATGTTGTCGAGGGGTCGGACATACCACGTTTCTTCCTTTTCTTTGTATTTATGTTGGTTTTGGCTGTATATTTGTTCCTTTTGTTCATTTAAGCTTATTTGATCCTGTAAATTCAAAAGGAAGACAAAAACACACTTTTTTCCAACATTAGTACTAAAAAAGGGTTAGTTTTATGCCTTATTTGATGTAATTTATATGTTGCATTTTACACACATCAACTATTATGCCCTTATGGTCTGAAAATATGAGTTTTAATAAATGAACATACAAATGGATTAGGTACTGATTAGTAAACATATTTAAAATGTTTTGACACTTTCATTCTGGTCTTAAACTGATGTTATGCAATTTATCAAAAATAATGCTTTTATAAGGACCAAAGTACCCTTAAGCATGTAAAACAAGTTTAAACATAAATTTTGGCACAAAACTCTTTACCTACTGTTATGATATCATTTTTAGGAATTTTTGGAATATTGGGTCAGATAATATACTGACCTTAACATTGAGTTCGTGTATAAAGCTATTAATTGACGATAATACCCTTTTTGTGAATAAAATAAGTTATACATATAATTAACACGCAAAACCTTTTCCTACTAAACTAATATGAAAAATAAAATATTTTGAGCGTCCAAGGCTGGTCAAAAATTTCAGAATCACATAAACCTTGTAAATATCGTCAATTATCGGTTTTTACGCTAATTAGGTGCATAGTATGGTTTAAAACCATATTTAGCACCCCAAGACTTGTTACCTACTGAATTTATAAACAATTTTAAATATTTTTACAGTAGGTATAAGTCATTAACTCAGAATTCTAATTATCACCTTAAAAGCATATGTGAAATGACCAAAATGCCCTTTCGGGGCATAGTCTGGACATAAATGAGAAACCACACATATGTAAGATATCCTACTATTATAACATCATAAAATAAATATTTTTACATAATGTTTTTGACCAGAACTTCAGTTTACCTATAAACCTCTTTTATAAATTCTAAAATGACCAAAATACCCTTACGGGGTCTAATTCAGTTTTAAAATCTTTTTGGGCATATATGTTGATATCCTACTGATGTCTTAACATATT
This sequence comes from Helianthus tuberosus, assembly GCA_030545235.1. NCBI lineage: Eukaryota > Viridiplantae > Streptophyta > Magnoliopsida > Asterales > Asteraceae > Helianthus > Helianthus tuberosus. The sequence continues at coordinate 43,893,465 of CM060392.1, forward strand.
TTGAGCATAATGACATATGGGACTTGTATATAACTCTTTTGTTACCCGTTATGCTTATACGCGCTCGGTTCGGTATATGTAACTAGTTTGCATAAATTAACCGAAAGGGTTTAACCTTATCATCTAAACTTCAAAATCCAGAATGTATTTAGTTTACCCATATTATACAAGTCTTCATGCTTGTTGGGTCTAAATTACATTCCATTCCGGTCTCCGCTTAATCTAGCGTTTCGAACCGTAACGTCTCCTTAAAACTAACCGGTCTAAGTCTTCGACTTAAATAAGACTCGTTAGTATCCTAATAGGTTAATAAAACCTTCCTTACAGATTAAGTAGTATCGGTAGAAGATACTTGCATAAAGTCTTAGAATTATACTGCTGAGTAGCGTTTCTTGCACAATTAACTCAGGTAAATACTTTTAACTTATTTGCTCTTATGCGGGCTTGGGATACGGTAAATTATTACCGCTTAGTCGGGTATGGGATCATTTAGTCGGATTGTGATTAATAAATCTGCATAACCAGTTTTAATATGTTTTGTTTGATAACATAAACATTGGGGGTTAACGACCGTGTCCTGGATATCCTCGGCTCATTTAAATTATTAATGGCCACGACCTATGCACGGGGTGTAAGCATACACCCGACAGATGCAAATGCTAAATAATAAATTTACCCACAAGTTGGGGATAACTCCTTTGTGGGTTTTATAAGTGGTGAGTCAGTTAATCATGTTCGGTTTCCAAACCGGCCCCAAATGTATGACAAAAATGTAAATTTGTATACAAGATTTTAAATGAAATTGTCCCAAGTTATAAAAGATTTTGTGCCCTGTGAGCCTAAACCAATTTTCATAAATGTTTTCAAATGAGTCAGTTAATTGTATTTACCAGTGAAAACTGACGTATTTTCCAAAGAATAAGTGACTGGTACCTCTCGAAACTAGGCTGGAGCTACTTGGCATAAATTAAGAGGATCTTGCAAATCCCTAGATGCCTGAAGTCTGTTAAACTCAGTTTTATGTATTTGTTTTCATGGTCCGCCTGTGGATCTCTATTACAATCCGTCTATATATTCTTGCGTTTGAACTTTGAACATTATGGGTTGTAATAGTATTTAAACTTCCAAGCCTTCCGCTGTGCTATAATTGTGTTTAATTGTCTATGATGATATCAACTATGTCACGATACTCCCCACCGGGCCCACCGGAAATATGTTGAAATATTGGGGTGTAACAGGTTGGTATCAGAGCCAACATTGAGTGAATTAAACACTAGCCTTTTGTGTTTAATCTCAATGACACAATAGCACATTCCTTAGACTTCCGAGTCTAGGCAAATGACCTAGGATTATTCTTAACCTTTATTTTGTTTATATATGTTGTTTTCTTGTTTTGACAGGTTTTATAAAACAATGCCACCGTGAGAGGGCGACCATCCAGTCACGCAGGACCCTCTCATCGACGTACGCCTTCAGCTTCGTTCAGCTCCGATTCACATGACGATTGGAGACATTCTCTTGAGCCAGCGAGATGATCCGTTTCGCTTAGCACCTCACCTTCTTACCATCACTCTTTCGGGCCGCTACAACCAGACGAGCCCCAACATTCGCATCCTTCGCAACACTCGCTGCACTCTCACCATTCCCACCACTCATCTCACCACTCATCACATCATTCTGATTCCCATCATTCCTACTCACAGGGTTACTTTAACCCTGATGATTATATCAATGCACCATCGGGATATAACCCGTCGGGCCCCGAAGACCACTTCTCACAAGATGTGGATTTGGATGATGATCCGGATCTAGAAATGCCACCTTCTGGGACGCCTACGCATCCCATAGATATATCTAGCGGTTCTTCCTTTGCGGGATCTCCTTATCAAGGTCCCGATAATTATTCAGAGTGGTTTGGACAGTGGAAATTTGCAAACACCCCTTCATACCACAACACCCCACCACAGCAACCATTAGAAGAGCCACACTTTGAAGCGGTGACTCCACCACCACTACCAGCTGAGGAACCACCTCAGCCACCTCCCGAGCCACCAAGACGAAGGAGAAACGCACGCATGTCTGTGCGAGGGGGACCAAGATTTAGCTCCCCTCAAGCTTCTAGCAACTACCCTCCGATTCCTGAAGATCCACAAATGGTGGACCTTCACATACTGTGCCGGAAATCGATACCACACCGGCCACCTTTGCACCACCGCCACCTCCAATGGGTTATGAAAACCCAATACCTACCTACCCAGGTCCGACTGGGTATAACGCATTTGAGCCACAAGCTCCTACCGGTTACCATTATCAACCTCCTGCTTACGACCCATACGTTGAAGCAATAAACTACAACGCCCTCTATCCTTCGTCGTTTCCACCCGCATACCCAACTGGGTATCCTGTCCAAGGGTATCAATACCCTCCATATCAGCCACAACCACAACCTCACCCTTCACCCCAACAACAACAACAAGAAATCTTGCAATGGGTAGAAGAAGTTGAACATAGGGTGGTTGAACGTGATAGAAAGACCCATAATTTTCTTAAGGGTCTTGCAAAATTTATTAAGGGAAAGAAGAAGGATAATTGAAGATCTTTATTTTATTTTGTATTGTTATTTAAATTAAGTCCCTACGTGGACATTTCTTTTTAGTATCAGTCCCTGCGAGGACTTGTTTCTTTCCTGTTAGTCCCTGTGTGGACAATTTATTTCAAAGACCCGTTTAGGGCAGTTTTTGTAATCCTTAGTACTATTAATGGAATGTTCTTTTGAAATTCATATATATGTATTTTCAATACATCAACATGTAAACAATCATTTCAATTTTAATTAATCTGCCAAGAAATTTCAAAAGATGTTCTTAAAGGTATAACCTAGCCAAAATATCAATGGCTATGATGGTATAACCCTCTTAAGACAATAAATCTTTGTTAACATCCAAGAACATGTTAACACTCCTGGCAGTGTGGCTTGAGAAACCACACCAACCTTCAAAGTATTTGGATTCTTCCAATCCCTTACATAGCCTAAATGATCAATGTGAATCATGGCTAATAACATCGAATATGATGTCTATACTAAAACATCCATTAGAGATGTTATTTGTTCTGCCTACGGGCCAAATTATATTGATTTTCATGACAAAGATAGTTATATCCTATAGCATCTTGTCAAAAGGCGATCAACTATGTTCGACCATTAAAACCTTTGATCTAAGAAGATCATAAATATATTTCTAAATTGTCCTCGTGACAAGGCCTTTTGTGCCATCTAAATGTCCTTCGAGACGAGCCTTTGTGCTATATATAAAAATGTCTATACGAAATTGACAGTTGTGACTTATGTCCCCTGTCTAATAAATATAAAGGACTATATCCTGTTTAAATGCCTTTGATGGTTCATTTGTAAGCTAGGCTAATTATAATCAAATATACTTCCCTCATAAATATTAAACTTATTGGCCTATATGGTTATTTCATACCATGGCTATTTAATCATTAAATGCGATGATTCGCTATACGATAACTGAACAAACTTTTAAATTGACTTATAGCATTCAAATCATGGCTAGCTCCGATGAAGCTAATAGTCACCCAGTTGATGGGAATAATGATACAAGGCTGAATGTTACTGGCGTCGAACTTCAAGCCATGATAAACACAGCGGTTACTAAAGCTGTGAACGAGGTATTTAAAGAGTCAAGTGAGGCTCGATCGAAAACTCATTCTAAGTCCCTATCAAAGCCGCACACGTCGAAAAAGGATGAATTTCAACATTCATCCAATCAGAAAAGTGAATCCCAAAAGCAGATTGTGCTTAATCAAGCTCCCCGGTATAACAAGGGATGACTTAAAAATATTTTATCTCTTGTAAACCAAGTGATTTCACTGGGGAAAAAGGAGCCATTGATTGTATAAAACGGTTGGATGAGATGGAGACAGTTGTTGATATTAGTGGGTGTGCTAAGGAGGACATTGTAAAGTTTGTGTCTCAGTCCTTTAAAGGTGATGCCCTGACATGGTGGAAAGCTCTAGTGCAATCCACATGGAAAATTCCTTTGTATAACCTTTCTTGGGTTAAGTTTGTTGAACTTGTCAAAGATACTTACTATCCACAGCATGAAGTGGAAAAGCTCGTCACCTTGGGGAGCACCCATTCTGTTTGTTAAAAAGAAAGATGGTTCAATGCGTCTTTGCATTGATTACCGTGAGCTAAACAAAGTAACAATCAAGAATCGATATCCATTACCCACGATCGACGATCTGTTTGATCAACTTCAAGGGGCAAGCTTTTTCTCGAAGATTGATTTGAGGTTGGGGTATCATCAACTCAAAGTTAGAACTGAATATGTACCTAAAACCGCGTTTAGAATGAGGTATGGCCACTATGAGTTCTTAGTGATGCCTTTCGGGCTCACTAATGCACCTGCAACATTCATGGACCTCAAAAATCGAGTCTGCAAGCCGTACCAAGATAAGTTTATCATCGTCTTTATAGATGACATACTCATGTCTTCTCGTAATCAAGCTGATCATGAGAAACACCTTCGGTGCATCCTAGGACTGCTATAATGAGAGAAGCTTTATGCTAAATTCTCCAAGTGCGAATTCTGGCTTCGCGAAGTCCAATTTCTTGGACATGTTGTAAGCGAGCATGGTATCCAAGTGCATCCCGCTAAGATAGAAGCAATCATGAACTGGGAAGCACCTAAGACACCTACTGAGATTCGCATCTTGGGATTAGTAAGTTATTACAGAAGATTCATCGAAAACTTCTCAAGGATAGCTGCACCCCTAACTACCTTGACCCGCAAGAATGTAAAATTTGATTGGGGTCCTAAACAGCAGGAGTCTTTCGAGATCCTCAAACAAAAGTTGAGCAACGCTCCTGTGTTGACATTGCCTGAAGGAATAGAAGAGTTTGTGGTCTATTGTGATGCTTCACACACCGGCATGGGATGTGTACTTATGCAAAGAGGCAAGGTGATTGCCTACGCATCACGACAACTGAAAGTGCATGAAAAGAATTACACCACCCACGACCTGGAATTGGGTGCCGCTGTATTTGCACGTAAGTTATGGAGACATTACCTGTATGGAACTAAATGTGTGATATACTTAGATCACAAAAGTCTCCAACATTTGTTTAATAAAAAAGATCTCAATATGAGACAGCGTCTGTCACACCCCCAAAATCCACCACGCGGAGTATCACCGCTTGGAGGCGTGACATGACCAGGATCGAGCCACCAATCATATTGAACAATGTAATTAAGTAAATAAAACCAACCACAATACGATTGGTGACCAAAGCTAGTTAACCAAGTTCAAATTAAACAGCGGAAGCATAAGACGTTAAACCAAAACATAAGTACGTAGTTCATAAGTTTAAAGACCCAAAACATAAGTTTCATAAGATCATAAAGTTTATTTATTAAGTACGGGACATAACAGTTCGCATCCCACAACGACCACCTCCTTGTGCAAGCTCCATAGCATCTATCGACCTGCAAAGCTTGTAATAACGAGTCAACAACTAAGTTGAGTGAGTTCACGGTTGGTTGCCCATTTTAGAGTTGTTTCCAAAAATGTAGTTTTATCTTAATCAGCTATCCAACCGTGGGGGCTACCCCATAGTTCGAAAACGTTTATCAGTTAACCATCCCATGTCCACCTTCCCTGGCTATCCAGCCCGGCACTTCGGCCGTGGGGGCTACCCCATTATTTAAACTACCAGACTCGTTTATCATATCGACTACTAACGAAAATTAATTGTGCCCTAGCATCGGTGTCTATCATCACCGACGTGCCATAGTCCATTAGTACACGCCCGTCCGACTGGCACGGTGTGAGGTTTGTTAAACCTAATAGCGCTATTAACTAATGACCCGCTCGCCATGACCTTGGCGATTAAGTCGATACAAAAGGGAGGGACTTCACTTATAGAGTTCTAGTCCAGTAAGTCTAAGTACGTCCCAAGGACGAGGAATTCACATTCCTGAACGCGTCCCAAAGGACGAGGAATCCCTATTCCTGAACCCATTCCCATTCCCACTGGGAATTTACAATGCTTTGTAGAAAAGTGTGAACTCACCTCGGTTTGCTCGGTTAGATTCTCAAATATAGCTAACAGTCAAGGTCGGTCAATCACGTCCTAATATGATTACCAGTTAGTCATTTAGTGGTTTCAAATAGAGCACCAAGTTCCTACACGTATCTACTACATAACATGCATTCACTTTAATAGTTCACGCTCATATAAGCATTCCACCTATAGCTACTCAAGAACAAGCATACGATATTGCACATATTACTTTCATTGACATACAACATGTTAGATCATCCTCAGATAACATACTCGACATTTAGACACGCAAATTACTACTTATGTCATTTCAACTTAAATATCCAAAACTAGGCTGTTTTCGGGTATTTTAATAAAATAGTTAACTTATTCCAAAAATTCCCAAATTTTTACAGAATATCTTAAACGATCCAAATATTATTGTGTAAAAATCTCGGGATCCAATTCATTACCAATCTTTTATAAAAATTGATTTTCCGGACTGTAATCAGATTTATCTTTTTCTGACTGCACTCCATGGAATAATTTATTTAAAATTCATCGAGAGTCCGATTTACGAAATTCCAGTGAGATAATTACAAATACATCGGTGGTCATCTACAGTACAAATTTCATGATCTAACTCTACACAGAATTCAAGTTATGATGGAAAACAGAACACATATTTTCAGCAGTAAAAATGCAGTTTGAGCTGCTGTCCAAAAACAGATCTTTAAAAATAGTAAACGAAGTCCAAAAATTATGATTCCAGTGCCATTAGAACCGTATTACGAAATAGCCTGTTATAGACTCAAGAAAATCTGTTTTTCGTTAAATATTGACCTGTTTACAGCCAACTGAAGTTGGCTGTAAAAGCTTGGTCAGAAGCTGTTTTCAGCTTTTAGCTTTCTAACTTGTGTTCGATTGATTCCGTTAACATGTTTAGTGATCACAACGACATCAAACATCAATATTTACAAGCAAATCATCAGATAATCAACAAGAATCAAAACAACTTCATATTAACATCATGTTTTCATCTTATTTCATCATCATGTTGCTTTATATTCAAGACTTTGTTTATGATCCTTTAGTGTTCATGGATTCTCATCATCAAATAACTATTAACCACTTAAATAACATGAAGAATGAATAGATCTAAGTTCTTACCACTAGTTCAAGACTAGGGAAGTTCAAGTGAAGAAATGTGGTGGATAAAAGAAGATGAGAGTGGTCCTTCAACTTCCGAACGCACCGAGCTTCGTTGTATGCCTTCTAACACCTTTGTATGCTTGTAGAATGCTTGAAGAAGGTTGAATGATGATGATGGTGTGTGGGGTGGTGTTCGGCCGAATCCAAGAGAGAAGAGGGAAGGAAAGTTGTGTTGAGTTGATGAATGAATGAAGGTTATGAAGATCCAATGGTTTTTATAATCAAACTTCCAACATCTCTTTATCCATTGTGTTATAGGTCCCCCAAGTACTATACAAATACAATAAACAAATAAAAGAAATCAAAGTGGGGATCCCACTTTCTAGAACCGGTTGGGGGGGGGGGGGGTGCTTGGTTGGGTTTTAATGTTAGTTACTAATCTAGTTAGAAGATTAAGTATTTAGTTAGTGGTTCATGTGCATTAAGTAATATGTAGTGTGTTAGGGTGTTCGGGGACCCTAACTAGCTTAGAAAAATAAGAACAATGTGTTTGACAATATTTTTGTGTTCTGGGTAAAGTCCGGTTGTTCGGTTGGGTGTTGTTCCGTTAAAGTGCTTAATTAATCCGTGAGGTGTCTTTTATAATACTTTTTGTGACACATTTAATTCCCGACACTTAGGAAAGCACACAGGACTATTTAGTAACTTTTCTGTATACTACTAGTATGTTAACAAGCACATGTAAGTATAACACAGTAATCAGAGAGCAGCTAAGTAATTCCACACAGTCGTCAAGCACTTTAATTATCATTAATAAATTGTACGGATACATGGAATTATGAGAGTTGTCACAGCGTCGTTAAATGGAAACTCTAAATGACTACGATTGTGAGATTCGCTACCATCCTGTCAAATCGAATGTAGTCGCTGATGCTCTAAGCCAAAAAGAAAGGGTCAAACCTATACGGATTAATGCTAAGAGCATCGAACTCAAGACAGTTTGAATGAGTGGTTGTTAGCCGCTCAGAAAGAAGCTGTATCGGAAGCTAACCTTCCAGGCGAGAAATTAGGTGCAACTGTTGATTAGTTATCACCTGGGAATGATGGAATCCTCAGATTAAATGGTAGAATCTGGGTTCCTATTCATGGAGGACTTAGAGATATAATCCTCCAGGAAGCTCACAACTCCAGATATTCAGTTCACCTTAGGGGTGACAAAATGTACCAAGATTTAAAAGCAAACTATTGGTGGATGGGTTTGAAGAAATCCATAGCCACACACGTAGCTAAATGTCTAACGTGTGCTCAGATTAAAGCTAAACATCAAAAGCCGTCAGGATTACTACAACAGTTAGAACTTCCCACATGGAAGTGGGAGATGGTAACCATGGATTTCATTACCAAGTTACCTAAGACAAGGCATGGAAACGATACAATATGGGTCATAGTTGACAGACTAACTAAGTCAGCTCATTTCTTACCCATCAAGGAGACTCATAGCTCTGAAAAGTTAACTCGGTTATATGTGGACGAGATTGTATCTCTCCACGGAGTGCCAGTATCTATTGTATGTGATAGAGATACTAGATACACTTCTCACTTTTGGAAAAGTTTCCAACAATCATTGGGCACTCGTTTGAATTTCAGTACTGCTTACCACCCTCAATTAGATGGACAAAGTGAGCGTACAATTCAAACGTTGGAAGACATGCTTCGCGCATGTGTCATTGATCTAGGTGGGAGTTGGGATGACCACCTTCCCCTAATTGAGTTCTCTTACAATAACAGTTACTATACCAACATACAGGCTGTGCCTTTCGAGGTTTTATATGGGAGAAAATGTAGAACGCCTGTCTGTTGGGCAGAAGTTGTGGAAGCTCAATTATCAGGACCTGAGATAGTCCTAGAAACAACGAACAAGATTGTCCAAATTCGTGATTGCCTAAAGGCTGCCAGATATAGGCAGAAAAGCTACGCAGATAAGAGGCGAAAACCTCTAAAATTTGAGGTAGGAGACAAAGTCTTACTAAAGGTATCACCCTGGAAGGGTGTGATGCGTTTTGGTAAGAAGGGAAAGCTAAGACCAAGGTACATAGGACCATTCGAGATCATCGAATGTGTCGGGAGTGTAGCTTATAAGCTAAACTTGCCTGAGGGGCTTAGTGGAATTCACAATGTGTTCCACCTCTGTAACTTAAAGAAATGTCTAGCTGATGAGTCGCTAGCAACGTCTCATAAAGACGTTTAGATAAATGAAAGTCTGAGGTTTGTTGAAAGACCTTTATCGATCGAGGATCGACAGGTTAAAAAACTCCGAAGGAAGCATGTACCGATTGTGAAAGTAAAATGGGATGCCCGTAGAGGCCTTGAGTATACATGGGAGGTTGAGTCCACTATGTGACAAAAGTACCCTCACTTGTTTCAGTAAATCTCGGGGTCAAGATTTCTTTTAAGGGGGTGAGGATGTAACACCTCGTAAAATCGTGTTCAATTATGTGAAGACACGTGTCCTAAACCCTAAAAAGTGTAAAAGATTAATCTTGAAGGACTAAAGTTGACAATCAATGAAAATACGTATGCGAAGGGACTAAAAGTGTCAACCTGCTAAAATTATGCCTCTGAGTGACCTTTTATCAAACCCGGGGCTTCATAATGTCAAATCATGCTCTCGGAAATAATTGATAATGATTATAAAAGTTGAGGGGCCAAATATGTAAAGATTCAAAAATCTGGTTATCTGATCAATCGGATACGGACCGTATAAGGTTCACGCTTACGGCCCGTAAGGACTGTATCTAGGCGAAATATTTCAAAGTGGTTACGGATCGTATGAGGTTTATGCTTACGGTCCGTAAAACCTGTATCTGGGCAGAAGTTTTTGGACAGCTATAGGTTTGTCACTATAACTGCCTTATACACTCAAAACTTGAAACATGGAGCTCTTTGATGGTTTTAGGAATTAGCTAGGACACCTGTGATGATCTCTGGACATCCCTAACACCTGGCTTGATCCTTGAACATCCTCCTTAACTATAAATAGTAACCTCTTGGTGCCTCATTTCCTTGCTCATTTCAAATTCAATCCATGTCAATCTTTCTAAGGTTCCTGCTAAAAAAAGGAAGCTCCCTCTAGTTTAAAGTTCGAGCTAGGACCCTTTATAAGTGTCCTTAGCCACTCTAGTTTGGTTTTTATACGTTTAAAGACCGAAGTTCAAAGTTGCCGTAAAACGGCTTTGACTTTCGGTTTAGACCTAAATGGTCCAGCCATTGTTCGAGGCGAATATGGCTACGTGATCATAATTACGTATAGGCATAAATCCCTCAAAAGCGTACCTCCTAATTATCACGATTACTTAGTTAATTGTCGGGTCAAAGTAATTAATCAAAAAGTCAAACTAGTTAGATTTTTGAATAATAATCAAAACTGATAATGTAGAGGTTATAAATCATATTTTGTCACTTAAATAACTTGGTAAATATTATTAGAAGATGTCTAAACATGTTCAACCCGATAATTCTAAGTTTAAGTTCGATTCGCAACCGAATGTCGCAAAAGCTTGACTTTTGTTTTGACTTTCTGTTCTAACCCGATTTAGCTTAATTCCTTTATGTTTTAAGCTTCCATTGTGACCATATAATGTTGTAGTATAACCCTCTGAGGATATATTACATGGTCACTTAGAAATCTGAATTATATGCATGTTTCCGTTATTATGCTTATTATTGACTATTATGCCCTTATTGTCTAAAAATAGGATTTTTAAATAAATGAACATACAAATGGATTAGGTACTAATTAGAGCTATTCGATTCTCTGGACGCTCTTGAAATCAAAGCCCTAATTCATCAAATTCAGTATTCGAGTCGATCATTCAGCTCGTCCGTCCATTCAATTCACTGAAATTGATCATTCTTTCGATCAATTTCACTTCAAATCACCGAAATTGATCATTCTTTCGATCAATTTCCTTTCAAATTAATCAATTTGTTCTTCGTTTTCGTGTTTTGTACTCAATTTGGGAAACTAGGGTTACAATCGTTTATGCCGATGAGACATCAAGGAATGGAGAAATTGCAAGAGTTAATCAGAGACAATGCACAGGCCATTCAAGTTCAGAGAGAGATGGCTGAGAAGAATTCGGAAAATATCAAGGGTTTACAAGGTCAAATGGTGGTGGTGGGTTCACAATTGACAGAGTTGAAAGAAATGCTGAATAACAGAGGAATGGATCGAGATCGAAATGGTGATTCCAAATTTGTTCGATTGGGACGATTAAATTTTCCTAAATTCAATGGTGAGGATGTTGAAGGTTGGATATACAAATGTAAACATTTCTTTACAATTGATAAGACACCGAAGGCACACAAAGTACAAATTGTTGTAATCAATTTAGAATGTGCTGCATTACAATGGCACCAATCGCATGTTAATAGTCCAAACCGAGTGGTGGAGGAGATGAATTGGGCGGATTACGAAAGATCCATTGTGACATTTGTGCCCTTACGACCATCATACAAATAGGAATCCAATAAAATATTGAGTTTCATTCTTGGAATTTGTATAAATACGTGTATCATTTGCACATATCAATTTTTGTTCAATTTCGAGCTTTAAATCGCTTTCTGGAAAGTTATACGTGAACTGATGCGTAAACGTAACCAGTTTAACACAACAAACACTACGGAACAATGACATAGGCTTAACATACCTTAAATAACCTTTACATAACTTAGAAATAAGTTTTGGAGGGTTTGGTGTGTCGAAAACAAGTTTATTCGATCGTAGGGACTATTTGTGTCAAACTCGAAAGTATGCCGATTCGTATAGTAACGAACATTCCGAAACTTGATCATAAGCTAAACATACCCTAAATATCCCTTACATAGCCTAGAAATAGGCTTTAAGGGGTTCGTTATGCGAAAAAGTGCTTATTTGATCAATAGGGACTAAAAGCGTCAAAAAGTGCATAAGTTTGCATTTACGTGCATATCTTACGTTCTGAACATATCCGGACATCCAAAAATTTTTGTAATCATTAAAATATTTTAATTTAGTGATTGGAATGCAAAAATACCACTCATCACGTAATTTGGATCGTTTTCGCGTCCGTTTGAGTTTTCGTCGTAATTAACCGAATAACGTGACCGTACGACCAAAAGAACCGACATCCGATATGTTTTCAAGCATATTTTAAGTTCCATATACTTTAAATTCATTTTAGAGCCTTGAAATGGGGTTAACAGGGCTTAAAAATACCAAAAACTGAGTTTATAGCATGCGGGGGCTAAATCTGCCAACTTTTGAAACTTCCCTCGCGGGGCGCGAAGGATGGGGTCCTTGTCTATGCGGGCCGTGACCTATGGTACTGGTAGATTCATTGCATATGGTCACAACAGCTATTTTCAGGTGATTTTACCATGGTTTTAGCTTACCATTTGCTTGTTTTTGAGTTCCCATTGTATTCTAATCTATGGGCACAAGTGTATGGCTTAGATTATGCTTTGAATTGCTTAAAAACACTTGTAAAGATCTTGATGGATCATGACTTTCTATAAATACCCACCATGGTTGCCACTTTCATTTGCACATTTGACCTGATTTACTCTAAGTTGGAGCTCTCACATTGTTGAAGGCTTCATACCTGAGTAATTTAGTTCAATTCTTCCTAGCTTAGACCCTTTGTAAGCTTCTTTCATGCTTGTTTATGCTTTTCAAGCATGAAAGTCAAACAGTTTTTGGCTTTCTGCTTTGACCATGAATTGGTCAAGTCAAAGTTCAATCGAACTTTGCAACGTGAGCGTAATCATGATGGTTATAGTCCCTTATGACTATACCTACTGATTACCACGTCGATTAGTCGAAGTGACGAGTCAATGTTTTGGTTAAAATGCGTATTTATGTGTATTTTGCAACGAAGCTATTTTCGGGTATCAAAACACTTTGTTTTGATATCAAACTTGTTTTCTAACGGGTTAAAGTAGCGTAGACTACCTTAATGGGTCATAACGGGTCGTAAGCACTTAGGATAGGTTCCGATTTAGAATGTAGGCACTGTTAAACCATATCACATGAGTTCCAATACTCATTTGGTTTACAAGACCTCATTCTACCCGATCTTCCGATTTTAGGCATCGTTTTATTAACCAACGATCCGATTACTAGGTACCCCTTGATTTCCTTGATTTGCCCGAGCTTTGTTAAGTTCATTAGATCGAGGATACTTTGCAATTCAATGTGAGTACATAGTTCCCCTCTTTTACCATTTTCAATTGTTTTGGGGTGATTCATATGTGCTAAACGATTTCGAGTTTTCTAAAACGAGTACTATGGTTTATATTGAACACAACGATTTCAATTATATGAACAAACTTGTTGGGGCGTTAATCGAAAGACAATTGAATGACATTCATTAACTATTTTTAAGCCGACCAGTAGTACGTTATGGTACCAAAGGATATTATGATACCATAGGATCTGATAAATCTCGTTATCGGACTTTCACCATGGTTATAGGGGTAATGTGGGTAGCGACAGAACCTGATGATTGTTAACTTGCCCTATGGTGGTTTGTTAATACAAGTTGAACAATTAGGATGAGTCACACAGTTTTGAATGTATTCAATGAAACGACCACAAGTTAGTTTTCATAATTTAAACACGAACCACTGGAACTATTGAACTATGTGAACTATTGGAACCACTGGAACTATCTGAACTATTGAACTATTTGAACCATTGGAACTATCTGAACTATGTGAACGATTTGAACTAATTGAACCACTGGAAATATCTGAACTATGTGAACGATTTGAACTAAGTGAACCACAGGAACTATCTGATCTATGTGAATTATTTGAACTATTGAACCATTGGAACTATTTGATCTATGTGAGCTATTTGAATTATTTGAATGATTGGAACTATTTGAACTATTGAACGATTGGGTTATGGTAAGTGATTAGATAATGGGGTGGGTGTAATGTGATAAAAGCATGGTGGATACGCCGCTGGTACTTCCTATATATAAGTGCTTTTAACACATTACATGTCGTTGCGTTATTTAGATCACTTGGACGAATGTTTTCTGTCACACCCCGACCACGTTAAAACAACAAAACCGCGGCGGAAACGTCGGGGAGTGTCGTGGCAGAATTATCGTTTCATAACCATGGATACAAAAAGTGTTTCGTTTTATTGATAATATTAAACATTAACATTGTCTTAACACAAAACAAACAAGTTACATATCGACTAATATTGTTATTATGTTACTAAGGCCTCGTCCAGATCCTATGTGACTCATGCATCCTAGTAATCATCATCAAGCATCAACACCTGAAACATATGTAAAAACAAAGTCAGCAAAGAAATGCTGGCGAGTACATAGGTTTTATAGGAGTGTCGGATTCATGGCTAGTTTAAATGTTGCAATACTTTATTAAAAACCTTGTTTTGAAAAGAGTATAATATTGCAACTTAATTAACCAACTCAAATCAGGCGGGCTATAGTTTATAAAACCTCGTAGCCATGATTCTTAACCCAAAAACATTTGTTTTAGTAAAGCAATTTGTAAAACATCTCGTTAATAAAACTTGTATGGTTTATATCATTTCGAAAACCTCGTTTGTGTGACATCGTTTCAAAATCGTTTGCCCAAGTGAACTAAATAACGCCACGGTATGTAATACGATGAAAACACTTATATATAAGAAGTACCAGCGGCGTATCTACCATGTTTTAACCACATTACCCCCGTCCTGTTATCTAAACACTTAACGAAGAACCAATCATTTATCCAACTCGTTTAATCTTGTATGAATCGTTCCCAAATTGTTAATTTGTTTAAATCATCCTCGTTTTAAGTGTGAAAACTATTTGTGGTCGCCTCGCTAATAACATTCAAACCTTCGTGACTCGACTATCTCGCTCTCGCATTAATAAACCACCAAAGGGTAAATTAACATTCAGATTCAGTCATTACCCACCTAACCCACACATAACCATGGGTGCAGTACGATAATGGGATTTGTCAGATCCTATGGTACCATAACCTAATACTGGTCGGCTTGATCAATGCTAATGAATGCCATTCGTTATGTAAATACAACCAACAAGTTTATTCACTTTATTGAAATCGTTATTAGTTTAGTACAAACCATCTTAATCGTTTTTGAAATCATCGTTATAATATCGAAAATCGTTTTGAAAACCATCGTTAAAACCTTGAAAACATTTAGCACATATGAATCACCCCAAAACAATTGAAAACAGTAAAATAGGGGAACTATGTACTCACATGGAGTGCAAAGTATCCTCAATCAATAGAACTTCAACAAACTTGAGCAAACCAGAGAAATCAAACAACACCTAGTAATCGAATCACTAATCAACAATAGACATCTAAATCGGAAGATCGGATAGGATGAGGTCTTGTAAACCAAATGAGTGTTGGAACTCATGTGATATGGTTTAACAAAGCCTACATCCTAAATCGGAACCTAACCTAAGTGCTTTCGACCCGTTGCGACCCATTAAGGTAGCTTACGCTACTTTAACGCGTCGTGCGCGCAAAAGCGCATTCGAGACTGTAGGATCGTTTTTGACGAGCGAGTGAGTCAATTTGAGTCAATACACAACAGTTTGAGTGGCGGAAACAATCAAACTGTTTTGAATCAGAAAGAAATGAGTAGAAACAGAAGATATCACTTTAAACTACACTTCTCATTCATATATAGACTTGACAAACCAGCAGCAGTTCGGTACCAGAACAATGGGACTGTTACAAATGAGAAGCAACTAACACCTATATATAGGCTACTAGGTTTCGCTTGAAACATGAACATTGCTGTTCAAGCGAACTCACAATAATCAGTTTCGCTTGAAACTAACCTTTGACTTTTCAAGCGAGAGTACAATAAACAAATATAAAATCATATTTCATGTCCAATTTCGTGTGATGATGTAGTATTGTGATGTCATATATATGATGTCATCATTTAGAATGATGACATCATTCTTGATCAGATCCGCAACGAAACCGAGACTCGATATAAGACGAAGTCAACAGACATATGCACTAACAGTCTCCCCCTTGGATGTTGACGGAGTCTTCAGTACGAAACGTTAGAATGTCAAAACTTCAGTCTTAACCAGTCTTCACACTCTCTCTTCACTCACCCTATTGCTAACAGACTCCCCCTTATGTTGTTCCGGGATCGTAATCTGATATAGCACTCTCTATCTTCTCAGCATTAGCAGCTTTCACAGATTCAGGACCATCTCCTGGCTCTTCGTAGCAACAAGATCAGGAACCTGACTTTTACGTCTACAGACTCCCCCTTTCGACAAGCTGGGATCGCAATCTGGAATTCACTAGCTGCATACCTGCATATACTCTAACCAACCGTAAGATAAACTTTATGCTTACCACTTGAATTTAAAATGATTAAATTGGTTTCAAATTAATGATCCATTTATCCATTTCAAAAACCTTTCTCAACTCAAATAAACTTTCCCAATCCAATATCATTCATCATGTTTACCACTTGGGATTTTGAAAATCAGCTCTTCAACATCAGTTGTCTAAAATCTTTTTGGATTTTTCAAAATTTTATGCTAAAACACCCTAAACTCTTTTTGGATTTTTGTTTTTAAAGAAATGCAGTAAAGAAATATATACAGACAATATTTTTGTGAGTTTGTGTAAGAGGATCATATCAGTTTATGAGACCAATCACAAGCATCATTGAGCTTTAAACACTATAAGTTCTAAACGATTCACATTGATTGACGATATAGTTGTCCTCTTAAACTCAATCTAAAAACTTTCGAAATGCTTACCGATATGTTAAGGTATATTAATTTTGCACTAAGTTCTTATGGACCCCACGATCTCAGCATATCCCCTCATTATGCAATACACTAACTCAAGTAATGCCTTTAAAATTTTATCAACTGTGATTTGTGCGAAAACAAAGCAAAATGTTTAAACATTAACAATCAGGTCGATACTTCCGTATACGCAGAGAAAGTCCAATGTTTAAACAAAATAAGAAAAATAAAATAAGTTGAAGTTGTTTAGGCTTTAACCACCAGGTCGATACTTCCGTATACGCAGAGGTGATCCAAAGCTTAAACGAAACACCAAAGAAAATAAAGCAGAACGTTTAGGCAATAACATCCAGGTCGATACTCACGTATATGCAGAGGATGTCCAATGCTTAAACAAAATAAAGAAATAAAACAAGTTTAAATTTTTTCAAAAAGAAATACACAATCACAGCGACTTTTTCAGCAAGTTGTGAAAGTTCACAAACTGACCGGTTTTTATGCTCTTTAGCAATCAGCGATTACTGAGTAGGCACACAGTCAAGAAGGACAAAACTAAGTACTATGCTTTCAACCATGTTTCCCACTAGAACTAGGCTTTTTCATTTAAGTTTGTATCGTTATCGCAAATCTACTAGTCTAGCTGAGCCTATCGTCACATCTTTAGTGAGACCGTTTATCACATTTTAATTTCCATTTCTTTAGCATGCTGTGATAGTCCAACTGATTTACTATCATTTCCTCTTTTTCACAACAAAACTCATTTTGAATTTTTCAATGTTTTTGGCATTTTTAAATTTTCTAATTTTTTAAAAATTTTTCTCCCCCTAAAATCAAAATATGTTTCAATTTTGATTTTCTGAGAAAATTTGAAAACAAACTATACAGATAAAGTGACAACATAATATCGAATCGCTTCAATTCGCCATCCACTTAGCATAAACAATCAGAACTCCCCCTGACAACAAACTATTTTCCCATTATGATTTCAAAACACTTAAGTTTGTTTTAATCAAAATGGTTTTTCCGGAAAATAAGTTTTGTGTGTTGTTTCACAATCATGGGGTTTAATTCATCACACTGTTTTCAACCACTTGTAGATTTATCACAAAAACAATTTCCAATAATCATATCACTTGTAAGATAGTTAAATCAAGTACAACTTAATGTCCTTGATTAACCACTTGTAAGTCGAAATATCACAGTTACCAACCTGTGAATTTCTCAAGAAAGATGCCGATTCCTACTCCCCAATTACCAACCTGGGAGTTCCGGCAAGTCAGGATTTTAAGCAACAAATACAGGCACCCAAGTCTGACCAGCCTTGGGTGTATTTGAGTTATTTTCACTCGGGGTTTGAACATATCTTTTAGATTCATAAAATTCTTTAACCCCTTTTACCTTACCCTCAACCATCTTTCCAAAAATATTTTTTACTTTACTACTGAAAGCCTTTTCGATATCAAATTCTTTCTTTTCGGAATAGAACTGATTCGAAATTTTCACTTTCCCATCTTTTTGTTTAAAATTTTCAGTCCGCAATGGTGGAAAATTGATATCATCCATTGGCGGAACTAAATTTTCACTTTTGAGCTCAACTTGTGGCTCCTCTGATTTTGACGAATCAGAATCATCACCAGAATGTGGCTCATCTGACTTAGATAAGCCAGATTCATCGCCAACACGTAGCTCCTTTGTTTCCGAAGAAACAAATTCATCGCTAATCACTTCAACCTTCTTTATCTCCTCTTTTGTCCTCAGATTTGCATCTGAAGAATTCGGTTTACTTGACTTTGTTGTCGAGTGAAGCGATTCATCAGCACTCTTATTTGTTGTACCCGAGGAAAAAATCCTTTCAAGATACTCTCGAGCTTTCTTTCTTTTCTTTCTCAGTCGGTCTTTTTGCCCTTGTGAAAGCTTCACTTTATGTTCTTTCACCTTCTGTTCTTTAGGCCTTTCTTAGACCTTGACTGATTTCTTCATCTTTTTCTGAGATTCAGCCCTCGATCTTTCCATTGATCTCATTGGGCAATCTCTTGCAATATGTCCTTTGATTTGGCAGTTATAGCATCTCCTCGTCTCAAACCACTGATTCTGGCAGTTAACAACAATGTATCCTTGAACACCACAAGTGTAGCACACTCTGTTATCGTACCATTCACCACTTTCACACCAAACGCTCAGATCATAACATTGTCTGGCTTTGTGGTAATCATCACTCATCCTGAAAGCTGGATTTATCTTTGAAGCACTGTGGTCAAACCTGCACCACATATTACCAACTTTTTGTGAGTTTTGATTTGTCAATTTTTGTGGTTTTTTATCTTGATTGGATGATTGAACTGATGAACTTTTATTCTTGTTTTGAACATTTTCTGAATTTTTAACTTTTTGTTTCTGTTCTACTTTCTTCTTCAAGGGTTTTTGCGTAGAGCATTCACCCTTTTCAGTTGATTGCAGAACAGTTTCTTGAAATTTTTCTTTTAATTTCAAAAATATTTTCTTTTTCTCATTTTTCTCATTTTCATCATCAGTTTTCTCATCACAATCTTCAGTTTTGACTTTGTCAAAATTTGTGACATTGTTACTTATTGTAACAGAATTGATTGGTTTTGGACAAGAATAATCTGGTGTTGATGACGAAGTCTCAAAACCTTTCAATTTCTTTTCAAGCTCATCCATTTTATTTCGAGCAATTTCAGCTTCATTTTCAAGCCGAATGATTTTCTGAAGATGAGAATTTATTTCAATCTGTTTTTCAATATTATTTTTAAAAATAACAGATTTTTCATCTTCTAAAATCTTCATTTGACTTTGAAAATCTTTTTCAATTTTCAATTTTTCATTTTCAAAATCTTTTTCCTTTTCTTTCAAAATTTTGTTTTCCAATGTCAAACTGTCCAAATCAATTAACAGTTTGACATTTTCAAATTTCAATTTCTCATAATTTTCCTGCATTTCAAGAATCTGTTTATCATCAGATTTCTTCTCATCATTCAAATTCTTGATTTCCAATGTCAAACTCTCTATATTCTTCAAGAGTTTGGCATTGTCTGATTCAGATTTTTCACAGTTTAAACATTTTTCAGACATCTTTTCAGCTTTAGCTTTCTTCTCAACCTTGATAGCTGAAATTTCTTTAACCTGCTCATCTACCACTTGAGCATTTTTCTCAGGTGTGAATTTTTCATCAACAGATTTCATTTTTCTAATCTTTTGGAGTTCAAGTTCTTGAGCTTCGATCTTCTCTATGAAACCACTAAGATTCATATTTTCAAAACTTATATTGTTCTTTAACACCATCAGATAAGTTCCCCACTCATCATATGGCAATGCGCCTGCCAATTTATCAATCCACACCTCATTAGCCTTGGTTATCCCCAATCTCCCCATCTCCAGAACTAGATGGCAATATCGTTCAATCAATTCTTTTGTAGACTCTCCCTTGATACCCGTAAAACTATCAAATTTCTTCTGTGCAATATAAATCTCAGAACCCATGTTTCGGTATTGAAAGATTCTCAAAGACAGATTTTCAAACGATACGAAAATTCACACAATCTAAAATCAATTCAATCACTTTATCAAACAACTGAATCAGATGAATATCCGATTGAGTGACAAAAATCAGTTGACAACGAATCGAATGAGGATTTGCACGGACGGGTATCCGATGCTTGACAAATCACCTCGGATCACCTGCGAACAAACAAAACAAACAAACAATCAGTTTTAAACAAACTGAACACGTGAAAGTGTGTGTTAATGAAATCAATCTAAGACTCGTGTTAAAGATTTGCGGACTCGTTCCAATGTTGTTCGGGTGAAATTACTGACTGAAAGAGCCGATCAATCAATGGACAATGTTGGGCCGATTAATACTCAATGATGATTGGGCCAATTAATAAGATCAAGTCACATGGGCCGATGAAACAATTAATCAAATCAAATGCAACTTTGGGCCGTTAATGATGGTGAGAATTGAGCCGAATAATCCACTAAAACCGACAACCAATTTCACAGCTCAAATATGATTGGGCCGTGATCTCTGACTCTTGGGCCGATGAACTCACATGCAAAGTCTGATTAATTGTATTTCAAATAAACCTCTCAAATTGTCACATGCACTTTACAATGATTCTCGATAACAACTGTTATGAATATCAGATGCAGATAACAAAACTGTCAGATCACATGCAACAATAAATGTTTTTCTCTTTCGTATAAACACAAATCACCAAAGGAATCTATTCTTCATCGATCACTGTTACACAATCACATGCACTATATGAATTGATGTAATAAATGGCTGACACTCAACACATGCAAACATACAGTCCTCGATATCAACAGATGTATTTGGCTATTCAATAAAGACTTTAAGACTTTTAAGTTTCAATTAACAATGAGACTTGATTGGACCTCAATGTGTATTAACTGTTCAACACCTAGTAAAATGAAACCGATCACATGGAGCCTGATTACTTCAATTTACTAGACCTGGAAACTTTAAAAATGAAATGATAATATCAATGCACTTATGACTGATCAAACCGATGCAACCTGTCACAAATCACATGATCTCTTTTCCCAATTACTGATAACCTCGTAAACTGTTTCACAATTTTCAATCTTCACCGTTTCACAATTCAAGGGAACTCAACGTACACTCAAGCGAAACACACTTACTTCGCTTGAAATGACCTCACAAATTCAAGCGATACCTGAATATTCAAGCGAACAGCCTTGTTTCGCTTCAACAACACCACATTTTCAAGCGAAACCCAACTTGTTCGTTCAAGCGAAACCAGGTTTTCAGGCCATTTTTACAAGTTTTACTTCGAATTTTAAGCTGATATTCTCAAGGGTTTGTTAAAACTCAGTTTTACACACACTGTCCAAAAATCAGTCCATTTTGTCTGTGTCAAAGTCCAGAAATCAAATTTTGTGTAGAAAAACCAACTGATTCAGGTGTATTTACTCATAACTGGCTCTGATACCAATTGTAGGATCATTTTTGACGACCGAGTGAGTCAATTTGAGTCAATACACGACAGTTTGAGTGGCGGAAACAATCAAACTGTTTTGAATCAGAAAGAAATGAGTAGAAACATAAGATATCACTTTAAACTACACTTCTCATTCATATATTGACTTGACAAACCAACAGCAGTTCGGTACCAGAACAATGGGACTGTTACAAATGAGAAGCAACTAACACCTATATATAGGCTACTAGGTTTCGCTTGAAACATGAACATTGCTGTTCAAGCGAACTCACAATAATCAGTTTCGCTTGAAACTAACCTTTGACTTTTCAAGCGAGAGTACAATAAACAAATATAAAATCATATTTCATGTCCAATTTCGTGTGATGATGTAGTATTGTGATGTCATATATATGATGTCATCATTTAGAATGATGACATCATTCTTGATCAGATCCGCAACGAAACCGAGACTCGATATAAGACGAAGTCAACAGACATATGCACTAACAGAGACGTCTAACTAGTCCTATGACAAGTGTTATATGCCTAAACATGTTTAAATATGTTGCATAGTCAGTTATGTGACAAAAGTTTATGTTACATATGCTTAATTACCAATTATGCATGAAAAGGGCATTTTGGTCATTTTCCTAAGGCATATAAACTACTTATCATACAACTAATCAAACCTAAGTGACCATAAGGTATAACCTCGAAAGGTTATTCCCTATGCAACTATGGTCACTAAACATGTTTGGTCGGATCCTAATGATCGACCAAACGGGTCAAGTTCGAAAGTCTAAGCGGGTGTTTAGTCCGCTTGACTTACGACTCTACACAAGCACCAAACTAAAAGTGACGAGCTAAACATGCTAGAACATGTTTAGTTAAGTTAGAAAACAGGTTTTGATATCAAAACAAACGGTTTTGATACCCTAGAGTAGTTTGGTTACAAAATACGCATAAACACGCATTTTGGCCGAAACTACGACTCGTCACTACGCCTAGTCAACGTGGTAATCAGTAGGTATAGTCACAAGGGACTATAACCATCGTGATTACGCTCACGTTGCAAAGTTCAACGGAACTTTGTGTTGACCATTGACTGGTCAAAGCTGAAAGTCAAACTTGTTTGACTTTCATGCTTGAAACTCAAGAACAAGCAAGAGGAGGACTTACAAAGGGTCCAAGAAGGATGTTTGATCTAAAATAGCTCAGGTATGAAGTGCAAACACCCCAACTTAGAGCTGATTTCAGATTCAAGTGTGAGAAATGAGCAAGAGGGCCTTGCTATTTATAGTAATTTCACAACGATTAGGATCATTTCTTGGAGAAAAGGGAATGATCTTGGCCTTACATTTGGGCACAAGGTTTTGAATACCATGGGGACATCAAATACCAGCCCATAGTGTGTAATTCAAGGGGTAAAAACCATTTGAGCAGGTGGAATAGGCCAGATTCATTGTTTCTGCAATTCTGTGGTTCTGGGGAAGGCTTACGGACCGTAAGCTATGGTCCATACGGTCCGTAAGGGACCTGCAGACCAGCCAGTTTCACTAAATTACAGTTTAGCCCCTGCACTTTGTTTCGTTGCGTATCGGCACTTCTAACACCTGTCAAACCCATTTTCAAGCTCCACAATGATGTTAAAACATAGGGAACATGAAATATGCTTGAAAACATCTCGGGTGTCGGTTCGTTTGGCCGTACGGTTGCGTTGTTCGGTTAATTACGACGGAAGTCGTATCGAACGCAAAAACGATCCAAATTGCGAAACAAATGAAGTTTTAGCATCCCAATCACTAAAATAAAATATTTTAATGATTTCATAAATTTTTGGATGTCTGGATATATTCAGAACGTGAGATATGCGCGAAAATGCAAACTTGTGCACTTTTTGACGCTTTTAGTCCCTATTGATCAATAAAGTTTATTTTAGCATACCGAACCCATCAAAGCCTATTTCTAAGCTATGTAAAGGATATTTAGGGTATGTTTAACTTATGATCAATTTCCGGAATGTTCGTTACTATACAAATCGGTATAGTTTCGTAGTTTGACACAAATAGTCCCTGCGATCGAACAAACTTGATTTCAACACACCAAACCATCCAAAACTTATTTCTAAGTTATGTGGAGGTTATTTAGGGTATGTTAAGCCTATGTCACTATTCCGGAGTGTTTGTCGCGTTAAACTGGTTATATTTACGCATCAGTGCGCGTATAACCTTCCTGAAATCGATTTAAAGCTTGAAATCGGAATCGAATCGAATTGAAAAATCACCAAACACAAATACACACATAATAACATCAAAACACATATAGTAACACCAAATCACATTGTTTTATTAATAATCATCATTGTTTTACATCGTACATCGATTACAGAGTGCAGTTGTCACATTTTCAAAACAAAGTTACACTACAAGGTTTTCTTAACGATAGAAACCATACATTGTTTACTTTCAACAACGATTTACTACTTGGTTTACAAAGACAAATGTTTTCAGTTAAGTTTCATGACTACAATGGTTTTGGTTTACACATATATCAACTTGTAAACGTTGTGTCACACCCCGACCGCGTAAAACAACGAAACCACGGCGGAAACGTCGGGGAGTGGAGCGAAGGAATTATTGTTTCACAACCACGGATTTAAAAAGTTTCGTTTTATTGAATTATTAAATATTTACATTGTCTTAAAGTTAACACAAACAAGTTCACATATTGACTATCATCGTTATTAAGTCACTAAGGCCTTGTCCAGTCCTAAGTGAGCATGCATCCTAGTCGCAATCAACATCATTCAACACCACCTGAAACATATGTAAAAATAAAGTCAGCAAAGAAATGCCGGAGAGCACATAGGTTTTGTGAGAGTATCGGATTCATGGCTCGTTTACATGTTGCAATACCTTGTTTGACTACAAGAGTCGATAGTTGAAAACCTTGTTTTGAAAAGAGTTTAGTATTGCAACATGATTAACCAGCTCAAACTAAGTTGTTTATGGTTTATAAAATCTCGTTGCCATGAGTCTTAACCCAAAACATTTGTTTAAGTAAACCAATTCGTAAATCGTTCTCGTAAAATAACTCGTATGGTTTATATTGTTTAGCAAACATCGTTGAGTGACATTGTTTAAAATCGTTCGTCCAAGTGAACTAAATAACGCCACGGAATGTAATATGATAGAAGCACTTATATATAAGAAGTACCAGCGCAGTATCTACCATGCTTTTATCACTTTACACCCGTCCCGTTATCTAAACACGAACCAAAAACCAATCGTTTGTTCAATTCGTTTAACTTGTTTAAATCATTCAAATCGTTCCAAATCGTTCAATTGTTCAAATCGATCAATCGTTCAAAATCGTTCAAAGTCGTTCAATTGTTCAAACCGTTCTCGTTTTAATTGTGAAAACTACTTTTGGTCGTCTCGTGGAATGCATTCAAACCTTCGTAACTCATCCATCGTTCAACTCGTATTAACAAACCACCAAAGGGTAAGTTAACAATTAACAGGTTTAGTCGTTACCCACATAACCCCCATACATAACCATGGGTGTAGTCCGATAACGGGATTATGTCAGATCCTATGGTACCATAACCTAATACTGGTCGGCTTGGCCAAAGCTAATGAATGTCATTCGTTATGTAAATACGTCCAATAAGTTTGTTCACATTATCAAAATCGTTATTGTTTAATATAAACCATAGTATTCATTTTTGAAATCATCGTTTGAAAGCATCGAAATCGTTTAACACATATGAATCACCCCAAAACAATTGAAAACAGTAAAATAGGGGAACTATGTACTCACATCGAAGTGCAAAGTATCCTTGACTAAATGAACTAGCAAAGCTCGAGTAAACCAAGGAATTCAAGTAGCACCTAGTAATCGGATCGCTAGTTAATAAATCGACACCTAAATCGGAAGATTGGGTAGAATGAGGTCTCGTAAACCAAATGAGTATTGGAACTCATGTGATATGGTTTAACAAATCCTTTATTCTAAATCGGAACCTATCCTAAGTGCTTTCGACCCATTACGACCCATTAAGGTAGCTTACGCTACGTTAATGCGTCGTTCGCGCAAATGTGCATTCGAGGCGCCTAACTAGTCCTATGACAAGTATTATATGCCCTAACATGTTTAAATATGTTTCATAATCAATTTAAGTGACAAAAGTTAAGTTACATATGCTTAGAATCCAATTATGCATAAAAAGGGTATTTTGGTCATTTTGCTAAGGCATATAATCTACCTATCATACAACTAATTAAACTAAGTGACCATAAGGTATAACCTCGGAAGGTTATTCCCTATAGAACTATGGTCACAAATAAGCTTGGTCGGATCCTAATGATCGACCAAATGGGTCGGGTTCGAAAGTCCTAAGCGGTGGTTTGGACCGCTTGACTTACGACCCTAAACAAGCACTTGACTAAAAGTGACGAGTTTAAACATGTTAAAACATGTTTATCTAAGTTAGAAAACAAGTTTGATATCAAAACAAAGTGTTTTGATACCCAAAAATAGCTTCGTTGCAAAATACGAATAAACACGTATTTTGACCGAAACTTTGACTCGTCACTTCGACTAATCAACGTGGTAATCAGTAGGTATAGTTACAAGGGACTATAACCATCGTGATTACGCTCACGTTGCAAAGTTCAAACAAACTTTATGTTGACCAATTCATGGTCAAAGCAGAAAGTCAAACACTGTTTGACTTTCATGCTTGAAAAGCATAAAAAAAGCATGAAAGAAGCTTACAAAAGGTCCAAGCTAGGAAGATTTGATTCAAAATACTCAGGTATGAAGTGTTAAACTTCAACTTAGAGCAGAATTGAATCAAATGGTGTGAAGAAATGAGAATGAGCAAGTGGGTATTTATAGAAAGTCTTGAGTTCTTAGGATCTTGACATGTGTTTTTGCAAGAATCAAGGCTCAAATCTCACCATACACTTGTGCCCATAGATTAGAATACAATGGGAGTTCAAAAACAAGCTCATTGTATCCAAAAACCATGTTGGAATTGCAAGAAATTAGCTGCACAAACCAGATTCAATGTTTCTGATCTGGGCATCAGTCGCGCCTCGCGAAGACTCACATTGAGTCCTTCGTGCCCCTCCTAAGCAGTTTGACAGATTGTCAAGTTTAGTCCCTGCAAGTCCAAAACTTTGATTTTGATGCATTTTTGACGCGTTTAAACCCCGTTAACCCAATTTCAAGGCTCTACAATGAAGTTAAAGCATAGGAGACTTGAAACATGCTTGAAAACATCTCGGATGTTAGTTCGTTTGATCGTACGGTTGCGTTATTCGGTTAATTACGACGAAAACTCAAACGGACGCAAAAACGATCCAAATTTCACGATGAATGGTATTTTTGCATTTCAGTCACTAAAATAAAATATTTTAATGATTACAAAAAATTTTTGGATGTCCGGATATGTTCAGAACGTAAGATATGTGCGAAAATGCAAACTTATGCACTTTTTGACGCTTTTAGTCTCTATTGATCAAATAAGTTTATTTTCGCATACCAAACCCCTCAAAGCCTATTTCTAAGCTATGTAAAGGATATTTAAGGTATGTTTAGCTTATGATCAAGTTCCAGAATGTTCATTACCATATGAATCGGTGTAGTTTCGCAGTTTGACGCAAATAGTCCCTGCGATCGAATAAATTTGTTTTCGACACACCAAACCCTCCAAAACTTATTTCTAAGTTACGTAAAGGTTATTTAAGGTATGTTAAGCCTATTTCACTATTCTGGAGTGTTTTTCGCGTTAAACTAACTACGTTTACGCATCAGTTTGCGTATAACTTTCAAGAAAGCGATTTAAAGCTTGAAATCGGACTCGAATCAAATCTTAAAATCGTCAAACACAAATACACAAATATTAACACCAAAACACATAGTTTTATTGATAATTGATATTGTTTTACATTGTACATCGTTTACAGAGCACAGTTGTCACAGTCTCCCCTACTTTAGGAAATTTCGTCCCGAAATTTTAACTAGAGGAAACTTGTGAAAACAAATGCGGATATTTCGCCTTCATTTGGTCCTCACGCTCCCAAGTAAACTTTTGGCCACGTTTGGACTCCCTGCAAACTTTTACCAATCGTATTCGCTTATTCTTCAACTGTTTGATTACGCGGTCCATTATCTCCACAGTTTTCTCGACAAAGTGCATCGTTTCATCAACTTGAATTTCGTCGAGTGGAATATGAAGATCAGTATCGGATAAACACTTTCTTAGATTGGTCACGTGGAATGTTGGGTGAATATTCCCAAGTTCAGGAGGTAGCTCTAATCGATAATCAACCTTTCCGACTCTTTCGACAATCTTAAATGGTCCAACATATCGTGGTGCATGTTTTCCTTTCTTTACAAATCTCACCAATCCCTTCCAAGGGGATACCTTGAGTAGGACACGGTCTCCGGCTTGAAATTCCAAGGGCTTGCGTCGCATATCCACATAACTCTTTTGACGGCTTCTAGTTGTCAGAAGATTATCACGAATTTCCTTGATTTTATCTGTTGTTTCCAGAATGAGCTCAGGTCCAGTAAGCTGAGCTTCACCAATCTCATTCCAACAGACAGGTGAACGACATTTTCGACTGTATAAAGCTCCGAACGGTGCCATATTGATACTAGCATCATAACTATTATTGTAAGAGAACTTGATCAACGGAATATGAGAATCCCAATTACCACCAAAGTCTATCACACATGCTCTAAGCATATCCTCCAATGTTTGTATCATTCTCTCGGTTTGTCCATCTGTTTGGGGATGATAAGCAGTGCTTAGATTTAGTTGGGTTCCCAAAGCAGATTGCATGGTCTTCCAAAAGTGAGATGAAAATCGAGCATCACGATCAGATATGATATCCAAAGGAACACCATGTCGAGATACAATCTCATCAACATAAATCTTGGCAAGTTTATCAGCAGTTAGATCCTCGTGAATTGGTATAAAATGAGCTGATTTCATTTATCGATCGATAACAACCCAAATAGCATCGTGACCTCTAGATGTACGCGGTAACTTTACGGAGATCCATCGCAATGTTCTCCCACTTTCAAACCAGTATTTCTGGTTGTACAAGCAAACCAGATGGTCGTTGATGTTCCGCCTTGACTTTGAGACAAGTTAGGCATTTCGATACATACAAGGCAACATCCTTTTTCATACCAGGCCACCAGTACCGAGTACGAAGATCCTTGTACATTTTGTCAGCACCAGGATGGATTGAATATCGAGACTTATGAGATTCGTCCATCACTAAATTGCGAAGATCGTCTTGTTTCGGAATCCACAAACGATCCTTGAAATAGAGTAACCCATTGTCTTTCGTCTCGAGTTTAAGCTCAAGTTGAAGTGGTAGCTCATATTTCAACAAGCCTTTGGTTACACAAGATCGTTGTGCTTGAAGAACACGAGATTGAATATCGAATAGAGTGCGAACAAAATTGAGCTTGACTCGTTCCTTTCGACTTAGCGCATCATCTACGACATTCGCCTTACCAGGATGGTAGCGAATTTCGCAATCATAATCGTTCAATAGCTCAACCCAGCGTCGTTGCCTCATATTCAGCTCCTTCTGATTAAGAATGTGCTGGAGACTTTTGTGGTCTATGAAAACCACACATTTCGTTCCAAAAAGATAGTGTCTCCAAATTTTGAGTGCAAAAACCACAGCTCCCAACTCAAGATCATGAGTCATGTAGTTCTTCTCGTGTATCTTAAGCTGTCTTGACGCATAGGCTATGATTTTACCTCGTTGCATGAGAACACAACCAAGGCCTAGATTTGACGCGTCACAATAGACAACAAAATCATCGTTTCCATCGGGCAAAGATAAAACATGAGCATCACAGAGTTTTCGTTTCAGCGTTTGGAACGCTTCTTCTTTTTTAGGTCCCCACTCAAAAGGCTTATTCTTTTGAGTTAAAGCAGTGAGATGAACCGCGATCTTAGAGAAGTTCGAAATAAATCGACGATAATAACCAGCAAGTCCAAGAAAAGAACGAACTTCTGTAGGTGTCGTAGGTGTGTTCCAATCCTTAATAGCAGCGATTTTGGAAGGATCCACATGAATACCTTGCTCGTTAACAATATGACCCAAAAATTGAACTTCTTTAAGCCAAAATTTACACTTGGAGAATTTAGCAAAAAGTTGTTCCTTCTTCAGGAGTTCCATTATCAGACAAAGGTGTTGTTCGTGATCGGCTCGAGACTTCGAATAAATAAGAATGTTGTCAATGAATACAATGATGAACTTGTCTAAATAAGGTTTACAAACCCTATTCGTTAAGTCCATGAAAACAGCTGGAGCATTCGTCAAACCAAAAGGCATGACAGTGAACTCGTAATGACCATATCTCATGCGGAAAGCAGTTTTGGGAATATCTTCTTTGAGTACACGAAGCTAATGATACCCAGAACACAGATCGATCTTGGAAAAACATGAAGCACCTTGCAGCTGATCAAAGAGATGATTGATTCGTGGTAGGGGATATCGATTCTTGATGGTAAGCTTGTTAAGCTCACGATAATCGATACACATTCGAAAAGATCCATCTTTCTTTTTCACAAACAGGACTGGAGCGCCCCAAGGTGAATGACTCGGTCGGATGAATCCTTTATCAGATAACTCTTGAAGCTGTTTCGATAACTCTTGCATCTCAGATGGTGCAAGACAATAAGGTGCTTTCGCAATCAGGTTGACATTGGGTATAAGATCAATATGAAACTTGACTTGGCGAACTGGAGGCAAACCAGGCAGTTCATCAGGAAACACCTCTGGATAATCTCGAACAATCGGAATATCTTGAATGCGCTTGCTCTTGCCTTTCTCCTTGGTGACATGTGCCAGGAAGGCTACATATCCTTTTCGTAAGTAACTTTGGGCTTTCGTGCACGACATGAGTTTCAAACCTCCAGATGGTTTCTCGCCACGAACCTCTAGGACTTCACCAGACGAAAGAGGAATACGAACAATCTTATCGAAACAAACCACCTTAGCATGAAACTTAGTTAACCAATCCATCCCTATGATAATGTCGAAGCTCCCAAGTTGCATCGGTATGAGGTCAATAGGAAAAAGATGGTTATCGAGGTTCAATTGACAATCATGAATGACGGAATCGAGTACAAGAGGTTTACCAGTAGCAACTTCAATAGATAAGGGTTTCCTCAGTTTAGTTCTAGGTATCGCAAGCAAAGGCTCAAAAGATAACGATACAAAACTTCTATCGGCGCCAGAATCGAAAAGAACAGATGCAGGTCGATGGTTAACAAGAAACGTACCATTAACAACCTCGTTGTCAGCACGAGCCTCGTTTGCATTTAAGTTGTATACTCGCCCACGAGCGGGATTCACATTCGCATTGGCATTCAGATTCGCAAGCCTTGGACAATTGTTGTGGAAATGACCCATTTCTCCGCAATTATAACACGAACCAGGAGGAAATCTAGCAGTGTTTCCCTGTACCGGAGCTTGATTCTGAGCAGCTTGATTTTGACCCAATCGACAAATGTTGGCCATATGCCCAAGTTTACCACAAATGGTGCACTGTTTACAAGCTTGTAGTGCCACATAAAGACCATTACACCGAGTACAGTGTGGTGCGGTACCAGCATACTGTTTCTTTGCAGGAGGTTGAGCTGGTGGGTTCTGAGCAGTAATAGCAAAATTCTGGGAAGCCTTTCGCTTCCTCGACCTCCTAGATGACTCGCCCTTCTTCTTGCCCTTACCCTTGTCTTGAACAGAATCGGTCGACTGCTTCTTATCCCCCTTACAGGTCAGTTTACCTTTTCTGAGTTGTGACTCAGTCCGAGTTGCAGCCAATTCGATCGCTTGACGCACTGTGGTAGGGTTACTACCAGTTACAATGTCTTGCATAGTATCGGGTAGACCATCGGTATACCTCTCAATTGCTTTCTCCAACGGGGTAACCATAGTAGGACACAAAAGACTCAACTCCTCATAACGATCCGTATACGCACGGTGTTCTCCCCCATCTTGTTTCAGATCATCGAATTCTCGTTCCAAAGCCCTAATCTCGTGATGGGGACAGAACTCTTTCATCATGAGAGCCCGTAGCTCTTCCCAAGTTTGTTCCATCACCACATCGGCACCCCTATCACGCATCACACCATGTAAGAGCACGCTTCTCGAAAACACTGGATGCAAACTCAACCTTTCATTCATTCAGACACTGAACATGTCTAAAGGTGCTCTCCATACTTTCGAACCATTGTAGGAGCGCAGTTGCTCCTTGTGACCCAGAAAACTTTAATGGTTTAGCCGAATTAAATGTTTTGAAACTACACTGAGCATTGTTGTTATTATTGTTGTTCACTTGATTGATCTGGGTTATCAGATTCGGAATCACAGCAGCCATTTGCTGAGTGACAAGGGCTGCGATTTCGGCGTTAGTTTGAGGTTATGCATCTCGTCGAGGATGCATATTATAAAAAGAATAAGGAAACATGAGAAATGAGTGAGATCGTCAATTGGATAAACAAAAGAGGTATTGAAAACATCGACAAAATAAAAGGAAGGCGATCATTTGTTCGTTACCTCGAACAAACAAACGACACATAGTGACTAATCAAAGTTAATGGGTCAATGTAATGTATCGCGAAGACATGCTTTAGCCTATAACTGGACACTCACCCCAAGAGTTCCCAGGTAGAGTGACTGGTCTGAATATGTGAATTTGTACGAACACTCTAGCCTTAGATAGAAAACCCGAGGTACAGGCACCCACCCTTCCAGATTGCACGTGTTCACATTATAAGACCCAAACCTTGACGAGATTTTGAAAACTTTGAAGGTTCAAAACCTTATAAGAAATCATCTAAGAATAGATTATTGATTTTCAAAACGGATTTGTTATTGTGTTCTCGTTGTGGTTATCACCTACAGATAGGTGACAGTATTGTTTTAAAAATCTAAACGCAAGAAAATCTGCGTTAGGGTCCTAGAAAAGTTATTGTTTAGTAAACATCGTTGAGTGACATTGTTTAAAATCGTTCGTCCAAGTGAACTAAATAACTCCACGGAATGTAATATGATAGAAGCACTTATATATAAGAAGTACCAGCGGCGTATCTACCATGCTTTTATCACTTTACACCCGTCCCGTTATCTAAACCCTAACCAAAAACCAATCGTTCATTCAATTCGTTTAACTTGTTTAAATCGTTCAAATCATTCCAAATCGTTCAATTGTTCAAATCGTTCAATCGTTCAAAATCGTTCATTCGTTCAAAGCGTTCAATCGTTCAAATCGTTCAAATCGTTGTCGTTTTAATTGTGAAAACTACTTTTGGTCGTCTCGTGGAATGCATTCAAACCTTCGTAACTCATCCATCATTCAACTCGTATTAACAAACCACCAAAGGGTAAGTTAACAATTAACAGGTTCAGTCGTTACCCACATAACCCCCATACATAACCATGGGTGCAGTCCGATAACGGTATTATGTCAGATCCTATGGTACCATAACCTATTACTGGTCGGCTTGGCCAAAGCTAATGAATGTCATTCGTTATGTAAATATGTCCAATAAGTTTGTTCACATTATCAAAATTGTTATTGTTTAATATAAACCATAGTATTCGTTTTCGAAATCATCGTTTGAAAGCATCGAAATCGTTTAACACATATGAATCACCCCAAAACAATTGAAAACAATAAAATAGGGGAACTATGTACTCACATCGAAGTACAAAGTATCCTTGACTAAATGAACTAGCAAAGCTCGAGTAAACCAAGGAATTCAAGTAGCACCTAGTAATCAGATCGCTAGTGAATAAATCGACACCTAAATCGGAAGATTGGGTAGAATGAGGTCTCGTAAACCAAATGAGTATTGGAACTCATGTGATATGGTTTAACAAATCCTTTATTCTAAATCGGAACCTATCCTAAGTGCTTTCGACCCGTTACGACCCATTAAGGTAGCTTACGCTACTTTAATGCGTCGTTCGCGCAAATGGGCGTTTGAGGCGCCTAACTAGTCCTATGACAAGTATTATATGCCCTAACATGTTTAAATATGTTGCATAATCAGTTTAAGTGACAAAAGTTAAGTTACATATACTTAGAATCCAATTATGCATAAAAAGGGTATTTTGGTCATTTTCATAAGGCATATAATCTACCTATCATACAACTAATTAAACTAAGTGACCATAAGGTATAACCTCGAAAGGTTATTCCCTATACAACTATGGTCACAATATAAGCTTGGTCGGATCCTAATGATCGACCAAATGGGTCGGGTTCAAAAGTCTAAGCGGTGGTTTGGACCGCTTGACTTACGACCCTAAACAAGCACTAGACAAAAAGTGACGAGTTTAAACATGTTTAACTAAGTTAGAAAACAAGTTTGATATCAAAACAAGGTGTTTTGATACCCAAAAATAGCTTCGTTGCAAAATACGCATAAACACGTATTTTGACCAAAACTTTGACTCGTCACTTCGACTAATCAATGTGGTAATCAGTAGGTATAGCCACAAGGGACTATAACCATCGTGATTACGCTCACGTTGCAAAGTTCAAACGAACTTTGTGTAGACCAATTCATGGTCAAAGCAGAAAGTCAAACGCTGTTTAACTTTCATGCTTGAAAAGCATAAAAAAAGCATGAAAGAAGCTTAAAAAAGGTCCAAGCTAGGAAGATTTGATTCAAAATACTCAGGTATGAAGTGTTAAACTTCAACTTAGAGCAGAATTGAATCAAATGGTGTGAAGAAATGAGAATGAGCAAGTGGGTATTTATACAAAGTCTTGAGTTCTTAGGATCTTGACATGTGTTTTTGCGAGAATCAAGGCTCAAATCTCACCATACACTTGTGCCCATAGATTAGAATACAATGGGAGTTCAAAAACAAGCTCATTGTATCCAAAAACCATGTTGGAATTGCAAGAAATCAGCTGCACAAACCAGATTCAATGTTTCTGATCTGAGCATCAGTCACGCCCCGCGAAGACTCACACTGAGTCCTTCGCGCCCCTCCTAAGCAGTTTGACAGATTGTCAAGTTTAGTCCCTGCAAGTCCAAAACTTTGATTTTGATGCATTTTTGACGCGTTTAAGCCCCGTTAACCCAATTTCAAGGCTCTACAATGAAGTTAAAGCATAGTAGACTTGAAACATGCTTGAAAACATCTCGGATGTCAGTTCGTTTGGTCGTACGGTTGCGTTATTTGGTTAATTACGACGAAAACTCGAACAAACGCAAAAACGATCCAAATTTCACGACGAATGGTATTTTTGCATTCCAGTCACTAAAATAAAATATTTTAATGATTATAAAAATTTTTGGATGTCCGGATATGTTTAGAACGTAAGATATGCGCGAAAATGCAAACTTATGCACTTTTTGACGCTCTTAGTCCCTATTGATCAAATAAGTTTATTTTCGCATACCAAACCCCTCAAAGCCTATTTCTAAGCTATGTAAAGGATATTTAAGGTATGTTTAGCTTATGATCAAGTTTCAGAATGTTTGTTACCATATGAAATGGCATAGTTTCACAGTTTGACGCAAATAGTCCCTGCGATCGAATAAACTTGTTTTCGACACACCAAACCCTCCAAAACTTATTTCTAAGTTATGTAAAGGTTATTTAAGGTATGTTAAGCCTATTTCACTATTCTGGAGTGTTTGTCGCATTAAATTGACTACGTTTACGCATCATTTTGCGTATAACTTTCCAGAAAGCGATTTAAAGCTTGAAATCGAACTCGAATCAAATCGTAAAATCGTCAAACACAAATGCACAAATATTAACACCAAAACACGTCGTTTTATTGATAATTGATATTGTTTTACATCGTACATCATTTACAGAGCACAGTTGTCACAAGTTGATAGAAACATATTGCAATATCATACTCTTTTGTTTTCAAGGTACACACTCGACAACTCTCGTAGTTGGATGAGGTATTGAAATATGAACTCAAGGCCATGAATTTGACACACTCACAAAACCTATGTACTCGCCGACATTTTTATGCTGACGTACTTTTACATATGTTTCAGGTACCATTGTTTGATGATGTTTGATGATGATTATGATGCATGCTCACATAGGGATGGACGAGGCCTTAGTGACTTAATAACAATGAAGGACAATTTGTTCATGTTTTTCTTTGATTTCAAGATAATGTAATAAACTTAATTCAATAAAACGAAACTTCAATCCATGTGTTGTGAAACAATGATTCTGTTACGACACTCCCCGACGTTTCCGTCGCGGTTTGTTGTTTTAACGCGGTCGGGGTGTGACAGAAGAGTTGGTATCAGAGCTCATGGTTATAGGGAATTAGGTTATTAGTAATGCTTTGACCTAGACTATAACCTTCCTAGGATCCTAGCACAAGTTATCTTGTGTTTAGTCTTAAAACAATACCGTTGCCTATCTTAAGGTGACAACCATAACAAGAACACGAATTACGAATCCGACTTGAAAACTAATCATCTCTTCTTAGATGATTTATTATAAGGTTTTGAACCTTCAAAATTTTTAAAATCTCGTCAAAGTTTGGGTCTTATTAATGTGAACACGTGCAATCTGGAAGGGTGGGTGCCTGTATCCCGAGTTTTCTGTCTAAGGCTAGAGTGTTCGTACAAATCCACATAATCAGACCAGTCACTCTTACCTGGGAACTCTTGGGGTGAGTGTCCACTTATAGGCTAAAGCATGTCTTCACGATACATTATAAGGACCTATTTACTTTGTTCAGCCATTGTGCGTCGTTTGTTTGTTTGAGGTAACAAATGAATGATCGCCTTCCTTATGTTATGTCGATATCTTCAATATCTCTTTTGTCCATTCAAATGTCAATCTCATTTTTTTCTCATGTTTTCTTGTTCTTTTAGAAAATGCCTCCTAGACGCGATCAAACTAAGAATGCTACCCTCGCAACCACAATCGTTCAGCAGATGGCTGCTGTGATTCCGAACCTCATTGTGACAACTCGAGTTTTCAAAGGTCTTTCCTCACCACTGTTTATTTATGATTCACTACGTAGCAATATGTGCACCTTGTATTGATTGATAAATGGTTGTATTGTGTATGTGATGTGTTAATAAGTTTAATAAACTTAACTTTTTACAAATGAAATCACACACGATGAAACACTAGGGTTTTGCCATAAGTTATATCCACGAAACCTTAGAGGTTTTGTCACACACTCAACTCGACGAAACTTAAGGTTTCGCCACAACCCACACGACGAAAACCTAGGGTTTCGCCGGCCCAGGGTTTCGCCAAAGCCCATTAAGGGCCCAGTACGGTAGGGCTGGTTTATATTACATGAAACTGTTTCGGTTGCCACATTCTTAGCCAAGTGAAAACCCTAGAACCTCTCTATCCTTTGTGCGACGGCAATCATCACCTTCTCTCGAATTCTTGTTTGTGCATCTTGAATCGGTTAGTGTGTAATTACTTGATATGACTACTTTGATTTAATCAGTTTGTACTTTGTATGAGTGTTATGTGTAATGAACCTGGTGACTAATTTTTTATACTGATTAGGGTTTAAAGATGCTAATGATTTCCTTGCATGACAGTTAGTGATGATTGATTCGTGATGATTGTAATCTCTTGTGGTTTTTGGGTTATTAGAAAACATATATGTTAGGGTTTCGTGAATCTGATCATACTGTCTAGATCATAATCATATGATAATTTTTGATAATAAGGAACCAGTAGACCTAAATGATTACCAATTGTATATATGTGATGATTAAGTAGACTGTACGAGAGTTTAGCGAACTGTTATGCATAGGGTACGAGTTGCAGGTATGATGATCAATGATTTCTGTGTTGTATGATAATCGTAGGATCGATAACGGTGTGAAACGGCTAATAAGGATGATTAGGGTTCTGTATGATTAACTGATGTCACGATGTAACCTATGCATTATGATGAAACACTGATGTCGATGAAAACCTGGGGGTTTCGCCGAGGGTGATAACGACGAAACCTTAGGGTTTCGTCAAGTGAGAGTCATGACGAAACAGGGGGTTTCGTCAAGGGTTAAACAAGCACAGTAACTCGGTTAGGTCTGTTAAGGGTTAACTGTGTTAGTTAGTTGTTGTTAATGATAAGCATGAGTTGCATGAGCTTGTATAACTGTTAAATGCTATATGTTAGTTGTTGCTCAAATACATGTTATGATCATGACTGTTACTTGAACTATGTGATTATCAACTGATTACGCATGTATGAACACTATAGGCTTGTATTGAATTATTTGTGAGCGAGTAGTTAATCTTACCGAGCAAACCGAGGTGAGTTCACACTCTTTCTAAGGCATGGGATTCCCGGTGGTTGGGAATGGGTTAAAGAACTAAAACGGAACCTGCATATCCTCCTTGGGTAGGATATGTACGGCCATTCTCCTTGGGTAGGATGCCAATATTAATCCTGCGTATTCTCCTTGGGTAGAATACGTACGTTCGTCCTCCTTGGGTAGGGCAACAACCTTAAACTTACTAGACAAAACTCTATCATTAAGTCCCTCATTTTATATCGACTTAATCGCCGAGGCCGATGGCGAGCTGGTCATTAGTTAATAGCGCTATTAGGTTCGACAAACCTCACACCGTGCCGTTCGGACGGGTGTGTACTAATGGATCATGGCAAACTGTCAATGATGATAGACATTGACGTAGGGCACAACTATTGTTCATCGCTTGTCGATATGGTAACGGTCTAGTGGTTCACATGGGGAAGCCCCCACTGATTATGGATATGGTTTGGGAAATAAAGGAACTGGTTAACTCGTGATTTACGAAACAACTTGTGGCTTTCAAAACAAACTGGTACAACTAAATAAACCAACTGTGAACTCGCTCAACTTTGTTGTTGACTCGTTGTTACATGCCTTGCAGGTCGTTAGATGCTTATGGAGCTTGCACGAGGAGGAGGTCGTTGTGGGATATGGACTGTTATGTCCCGTACTTAACATTTGAACTTTAAACTATGTTTTGGTTATTTAAACATTACTATGCTTCCGCTGATTGCTTAAACATGTTTGGTTTCGTTTAAACACCAATTATATTGGGTTTGGTTTTATTTACTTAATTGCATAGTTCAATATGATTGGTGGCTGGATCCTGGTCAGTCACGCCTCCAAGCGGTGATACTCCGCATGTGGATTTTGGGGGTGTGACAGATTGGTATCAGAGCCATTGGTTATAGTGAACTTGGTTTTAAAAAGGGGAAAATCTTTTTGATAAAAGCAGACTATAACCTGTACAGTGCTCAACGATCTACAACGACACTTCGCTCCACGTGCAAGACTCAACATTCTAGGTGATATAGTTTATGTTATATTACCTACCTGTTAGTTACATAGTACATTGTTCATGATATGCTTAGATGAATGTAGCAACTATTGTTTGAAAACACATATGTGCTTACTCTCTTCTGTCATCGTACTTTCGCGACATCTTTCTCACTCATGTTTCCTTTGATATAAAGATCATGAGTGGGCGTGTCAACCTAACTCAAGCCTAGCTGATGGCTTTAATCAATGAACAAGTTACTGCAGCACTCGCAGCCGCTCAGGCAGGAGGTCAACATGCTCAGCCTCCTGTTTGTACTTTTAAAACTTTTATGGACTGCCGACCTACTACTTTCAACGGCACTGAGGGAGCTGTAGGCCTCCTTCACTGGTTTGAGAAGCTCGAGTCTGTCTTCGAGATGTGTGAATGCCCTGAGGCACGTAGGGTGAAGTATGCTACTGGTACTCTTGAAGGTGTAGCGCTCACGTGGTGGAACGCTCAGGTTCAGATGCTGGGGTTGGTTGCTACTAATGCCACCCCATGGAACGATTTCAAGGAATTGATCAAGGAAGAGTACTGTAACCGTGATGACATCCACAAGCTGGAAGTGGAGTTTTTCAACTTAAAAATGACGGGGTCGGAAATTGAAGCATACACGAAAAGATCGAATGAGCTGGCTATCTTGTGTCCTACTATGGTGGATCCTCCTATTAAGCGTATCGAGCTGTATCTTAAAGGCTTAGTGCCAGAGATCCAGAGTCATGTGACTGCAGCGAACCTCGCCACTATCCAGCAAGTTATTCGTTTGGCTCATCGTCTCACTGATCAGGCAGTCGAGCAGAACAAGCTGCCCAAGCGTATTGGTACTACTACTACTACTACTTCTGATGCCCACAGCGATAGCAAGCGCAAATGGGATGGAGTCTCAAGCAAGGGTTCAACATCAGCTCAGTCTCAATCTCAGCAGCGAAAAAATGATGACTACCAGAGTCCTGGTCAGCAATCTTCTGGTAGTCAAGGGCAGGGTGGATATAGGGGAAACCACCCCAAGTGCAACCGCTGCAACAAGCATCATAGTGGGCAGTGCAACAAGGGTCGTTGTCTGAGGTGTAACAAGTTTGGTCATGAAGCAAAGGATTGCAGGGGCGCGCGACCTGCAAATCAGAATCGTCAACAACAGCCACCAGCTCCACAGAATCAGCCGCAGCAACAGCAGGGTAACAGGGGATGCTATCAGTGTGGTGCTGAAGGTCATTTCAAGAGGAACTGCCCCCGGTTGAACCAGAATTAGAACAACAACAATAATCAGGGGAACGGGAACAATAACGGGGGTAACAATGATGGCAATGGTGCCAAGGGACATGCTTTCGTACTTGGTCAGGGTGACGCGAGGAATGATCCCAACGTCGTGATGGGTAAGTTCCTACTGGAAGACTTTTATGTTACTATTTTATTTGATTCGGGTGCCGATACTAGTTATGTGTCTTTAAAAGTTAGTCAAATGCTTAAGCGTACTCCAACACTTTTGAACACCAAACACACGGTAGAGCTACCAAACGGTAAAGGTCTCGAGGCCACACACATAGTTAAGGGTTGTAATCTCGTCTTAGTTGGTCAGACCTTCTCTATCGACCTTATTCCTATCATTCTTGGTAGTTTTGACATCGTTATTGGGATGGATTGGCTATCTCAACAGCAAGCAGAGATTATTTGCAAGGAGAAAATCGTCCGTATTCCTCGTTCTGGTGAAAAACCCCTCATGATTCATGGCGACAAGAGTGGTACTGTTGTGGGCATCATCTCCTTCCTTAAGGCCCAGAAGTGTTTGCGAAAGGGCCACACTACTATTTTAGCCCTCGTCACTGACACCTCAAAGAAAGAAAAGAAGATAGAAGATATCCCAGTTGTACGTGACTATCCTCAAGTGTTCCCTGAGGAATTGCCTGGTCTACCGCCTCATCGCCAGGTCTAATTTCAAATCGAGCTAGCTCCTGGAGCAGCGCCCATAGCTCGCGCACCGTATCGTTTAGCTCCATCAGAGTTGGAAGAACTTTCTACGCAACTACAAGAACTCTTGGAAAAGTTTTTTATACGTCCTAGCTCTTCGCCTTGGGGAGCTCCAGTGTTGTTTGTGAAGAAGAAAGACGGTATCTTCAGAATGTGTATTGACTACCGCGAACTCAACAAGGTGACTGTGAAGAATCGCTATCCACTCCCACGCATTGATGACTTATTCGACCAATTGCAAGGGTCGAGTTTCTACTCCAAGATTGACCTGAGGTCAGTTTACCATCAGCTGAGAGTCCGGGACGAGGATATCTCTAAGACAGCATTCAGGACTCGGTATGGGCATTACGAGTTTCTGGTTATGCCATTTGGATTGACGAATGCACCTGCGGTCTTCATGGATCTTATGAATAGAGTGTGCAAGCCTTACCTGGATAAGTTTGTCATAGTTTTCATCGATGACATCCTGATCTATTCGAAGAGTCAGGAGGAACACGAGCATCACCTTAGACTTATTTTGGAACTCCTTCGAGCAGAGCAGTTGTATGCCAAATTTTTGAAATGTGACTTCTGGCTTCACGAAGTCCATTTTCTAGGCCATGTGGTAAACAAGGATGGGATTCATGTTGATCCAACCAAGGTAGACTCGATCAAGAACTGGCCTGCACCCCGTACGCCAACAGAAATCCGCTAATTCTTGGGTTTGGCGGGCTATTACAGAAGGTTCATCAAGGATTTCTCCAAGATTGCACAACCACTCACTTCACTAACTCAAAAGGGTGTCACCTATCGTTGGAGTGATGCACAGGAATCTGCATTTCAGCACTTGAAAGATAGACTTTGTAGCACACCTATCCTCTCGTTGCCTGATGGCACAGACGATTTTGTGGTTTATTGCGACGCGTCTATTCAAGGACTTGGTTGCGTGTTGATGCAACGTGACAAGGTCATTGCTTATGCATCGCGGCAACTTAAGGTTCATGAGAAGAATTACACTACACACGATCTGGAGCTGGGAGCAGTTGTTTTCGCACTTAAGATATGGAGACATTACCTGTACGGTACCAAGTGCACCATTTACACCGATCACAGGAGTCTCGAGCATATCTTCAAGCAAAAGCAGTTAAACATGAGACAACGTCGATGGGTCGAACTCTTGAATGATTACGAATGCGCGATCAAGTACCATCCAGGCAAGGCCAATGTTGTGGCTGATGCCCTCAGTCGAAAGGATACTACACCAAAACGCGTGCGAGCGTTACAACTTACCATTCAATCTAGTCTTCCTACTCAGATACGAGATGCTCAGGTTGAAGCATTGAGAGCAGAGAACATCAGGGCCGAGTCCCTAAGAGGATCAAGGAAACGGTTAGAACAAAAGGAAGATGGCGCCTATTACGTAACAGGGCGTATTTGGGTCCCACTTTATGGAAACTTACGCGAGCTTGTGATGGATGAAGCGCATAAGTCTCATTACTCAGTACATCCTGGTTCAGATAAGATGTACCACGACTTAAAGACTACATACTGGTGGCCTAGCATGAAAGCCAACATAGCAACTTACGTCAGTAAATGTTTGACTTGTGCGAGAGTCAAGATTGAATATCAGAAACCATCAGGCCTACTCCAACAACCAGAGATCCCGACATGGAAATGGGAGCAAATTTCCATGGATTTCGTTACTGGCCTGCCTAGATCGCAACGCGGGAATGATACTATTTGGGTGATCGTGGATCGACTCACAAAGTCTGCACACTTCTTGGATATCAAGGAAACGGATAAGTTCTCTACCCTAGCAGACATTTACCTTAAGGAATTTGTTTCGAGGCACGGAATGCCAACCTCTATTATTTCCGATCGTGATGCGCGTTTTACTTCTGAAATGTGGCAGGTAATGCACAGGTCTTTTGGCTCTCGATTATACATGAGCACAGCTTATCACCCGCAAACGGATGGGCAGTCGGAATGCACCATCCAAACCCTTGAAGACATGCTTCGAGCATGTGTAATCGATTTTGGCAATGGTTGGGAAAAGCACCTCCCTTTGGTGGAGTTTTCGTACAATAACAGCTACCACACCAGTATCCAGGCCGCTCCGTTTGAGGCATTGTATGGACGTAAATGCCGATCACCTCTTTGTTGGGCAGAAGTTGGTGACAGCCAAATCACAGGTCCAGAACTCGTCGTCGACACGACAGAAAAGATTGCTCAGATACGACAACGAATGGCGGCAGCTCGTGACCGTCAGAAAAGCTACGATGATAAGCGCAGGAAACCACTCGAGTTTCAGGTTGGGGATCGAGTGCTACTCAAAGTCTCACCTTGGAAGGGTGTTGTTCATTTTGGCAAACGAGGCAAACTCAATCCGCATTAAGTCGGACCTTTTGAAATCAATGAGCGAATTGGCAAGGTCGCTTACAAGTTGAATCTACCTGAAGAACTCAGTGGAGTTCACAACGTTTTCCACGTGTCAAATCTGAAGAAATGTCTGTCAGATGATACCCTCATAGTTCCTTTGAAGGAGCTCACTATCGACGATCAGTTGCGATTCGTCGAGGAACCTGTAGAGATCACAGACCGAGACGTTAAGATTCTCAAGCGCACCAGAATACCTCTTGTTCGAGTTCGTTGGAACTCCCGTCGTGGCCCAGAGTACACCTGGGAACGAGAACACCAAATGAAACTCAAGTATCCCCAGTTGTTCGAGAACTGTGCAACCACTACTGAGGCTGAAGCTACTACAGAATTTCGGGATGAAATTCCAAACCAAGGGGGGGATGATGTGACACCCCAGGAAAACCAGGAAACCACGCATCACAACTAGCTTCCTTAGTAACCACGTGCTAAATTTCAGGACGAAATTTCTTTCAAGTTGGGGATGATGTGACAACTCGAGTTTTCAAAGGTCTTTCCTCACAACTGTGTATTTGTAATTCACTACGTAGCAATATGTGCACCTTGTATTGATTGATAAATGGTTGTATTGTGTATGTGATGTGTTAATAAGTTTAATAAACTTAACTTTTTACAAATGAAACCACACACGATGAAACACTAGGGTTTTGCCATAAGTTATCTCCACGAAACCTTAGAGGTTTTGTCACACACTCAACTCGACGAAACTTAAGGTTTCGCCACAACCCACGCGACGAAAACCTGGGGTTTCGCCGGCCCAGGGTTTCGCCAAAGCCCATTAAGGGCCCAGTACGGTAGGGTTGGTTTATATTACGTGAAACTGTTTCGGTTGCCACATTCTTAGCCAAGTGAAAACCCTAGAACCTCTCTATCCTTTGT
Source organism: Helianthus tuberosus (assembly GCA_030545235.1). NCBI lineage: Eukaryota > Viridiplantae > Streptophyta > Magnoliopsida > Asterales > Asteraceae > Helianthus > Helianthus tuberosus. Next base: position 43,938,145 of record CM060392.1, read on the forward strand.
GCGACGGCAACCATCACCTTCTCTCGAATTCTTGTCTGTGCATCTTGAATCGGTTAGTGTGTAATTACTTGATACGACTACTTGATTTAATCAGTTTGTACTTTGTATGAGTGTTATGTGTGATAAACCTGGTGACTAATGTTTTATACTGATTAGGGTTTAAAGATGCTAATGATTTCCTTGCATGACAGTTAGTGATGATTGATTCGTGATGATTGTAATCTCTTGTGGTTTTTGGATTATTAGAAAACATATATGTTAGGGTTTCGTGAATCTGATCATACTGTCTAGATCATAATCATATGATAATTTTTGATAATAAGGAACCAGTAGACCTAAATGATTACCAATTGTATATATGTGATGATTGTGTAGACTGTACGAGAGTTTAGCGAACTGTTATGCATAGGGTACGAGTTGCAGGTACGATGATCAATGATTTCTGTGTTGTATGATAATCGTAGGATCGATAATGGTGTGAAACGGCTGATAAGGATGATTAGGGTTCTGTATGATTAACTGATGTCACGACGTAACCTATGCATTATGATGAAACACTGATGTCGACGAAAACCTGGGGGTTTCGCTGAGGGTGATAACGACGAAACCTTAGGGTTTCGTTAAGTGAGAGTCATGACGAAACAGGGGGTTTCGTCAAGGGTTAAACAAGCACAGTAACTCGGTTAGGTCTGTTAAGGGTTAACTGGGTTAGTTAGTTGTTGTTAATGATAAGCATGAGTTGCATGAGCTTGTATAACTGTTAAATGCTATGTGTTAGTTGTTGCTCAAATACATGTTATGATCATGACTGTTACTTGAACTATGTGATTATCAACTGATTACGCATGTATGAACACTATAGGCTTGGATTGAATTATTTGTGAGCGAGTAGTTAATCTTACCGAGCAAACCGAGGTGAGTTCACACTCTTTCTAAGGCATGGGATTCCCGGTGGTTGGGAATGGGTTAAAGAACTAAAACGGAACCTGCATATCCTCCTTGGGTAGGATATGTACGGCCATTCTCCTTGGGTAGGATGCCAATATTAATCCTGCGTATTCTCCTTGTGTAGAATACGTACGTTCGTCCTCCTTGGGTAGGACAACAACCTTAAAGTTACTAGACAAAACTCTATCATTAAGTCCCTCATTTTATATCGACTTAATCGTCGAGGCCGATGGCGAGCGGGTCATTAGTTAATAGCGCTATTAGGTTCGACAAACCTCACACCGTGCTGTTCGGACGGGCGTGTACTAATGGATCATGGCAAATTATCAATGATGATAGACATTGACGTAGGGCACAATTATTGTTCGTCAGTTGTCGATATGGTAACGGTCTAGTGGTTCACATGGGGAAGCCCCCACTGATTATGGATATGGTTTGGGAAATAAAGGAACTGGTTAACTCGTGATTTACGAAACAACTTGTGGCTTTCAAAACAAACTGGTACAACTAAATAAACCAACTGTGAACTCGCTCAACTTTGTTGTTGACTCGTTGTTACATGCCTTGCAGGTCGTTAGATGCTTATGGAGCTTGCACGAGGAGGAGGTCGTTGTGGGATATGGACTGTTATGTCCCGTACTTAACATTTGAACTTTAAACTATGTTTTGGTTATTTAAACATTACTATGCTTCCGCTGATTGCTTAAACATGTTTGGTTTCGTTTAAACACCAATTATATTGGGTTTGGTTTTATTTACTTAATTGCATAGTTCAATATGATTGGTGGCTGGATCCTGGTCAGTCACGCCTCCAAGCGGTGATAATCCGCATGTGGATTTTGGGGGTGTGACACTCATTACCCAGATAAACCAAGAAAATAACAATAACAACAATAACAGTGCTCCGTGTGATTTCAAAACGTTCAATTCAGCTAAGCCATCAAAATTTTCTGGGTCTCAGGGAGTAACTGCGCTCCTACAATGGTTCAAGAGTCTAGAATGCACATTCAGACATGTTCATTGTCCAAATGAGCGAAAGGATGAATTCGCATCTAGTGTTTTTGAGAAACGAGCATTAACATGGTGGAATGGTGTGATGAGAGATAGGGGTGCCGATGTGGCATTAGCTCAAACCTGGGAAGAGCTTCAAGCTCTAATGATGAAAGAATTCTGTCCTCGTCATGAAATCAGGGCATTGGAAAGGGAATTCAACGATCTTAAGCAGGATAGTGGTAAGCTTCGAGCCTACACAGACCGATATGAGGAGCTAAGTCTGTTATGCCCAACCATGGTTACGCCTTTGGATAAGGCAATTGAAAAGTACATTGATGGCTTCCCTGACTCGGTTCAAGACATTGTTACTGGTAGCAACCCTACCACAGTTAGACAGGCCATTGAGCTATCCGCTACCCTAACTGAATCTCAGATCAGGAAGGGTAAACTTTTCCGAAAAGGCGATAAGAAACCAACTGACGAAATGAAACCAAAAGATAAGCAGACTGAATCCTCCAAGAAGTCAAAGAAGAGTAAGGCTTCTTAGAACTTCGCCGTGGTTGCTCAAAACAATCATGTTGTCCCTAACCAACCAGCTCAACCCCCTGCTAAGAAGCCATACAACGGAACTGCACCTTTGTGCAACCAATGTAACCTTCATCATCATGCTAATGTGCAATGCCGCAAATGCCTAAATTGTGGACTTGCTGGTCATACAGCTAGGGTTTGCCGAGCTGCAGCTGCAAAGAATCAAGTTGTCAACAACCCTGTTCAAGCTCGTTTTCCACCAGGTTCTTGCTACAATTGTGGCGAGATGGGCCATTTCAGAAATAATTGCCCAAAGCTTGCTAATGCAAATCCAGCACGTGGATGAGCATTCGACTGACTGGAAGACGATGCTGTTTAGAAACAATTGAATTTTATGTATTATTTTCTTTTGTTATCCAAGTCTATGAAACAAGTTATTTTGGTTTATAAATAAACATTTATTTGCATTACGATGTACGAAAACAAGTGTGGTTACATGTATGAACGACATATCCCCTACGATACCAACACCAAGGAACCGTGTTCCTTACAGGACAAACTACTTTCGTAGTTCTTCCATTTTTATGATCGTTCGCGATCTCCAGCGAAAAATCCTAAGTACTCGTTTCTTCTACGAAACGAAGTGCAAGGTACAAGTTACAAATCTGGACGAATACCCAAAGTACCACTTTAAAATCCTTATTTGGATACCCAGGGGCATGGTTGTAAAAATCCCGACTAGTCACCGATTAGTCGCCGATTAATCACTAATCGGAGGTTCACCGATTAATGGCCGATTAATAGCTAGGCAGTCAATGGCGGTCCTATTCTGGCCAAATTTTGGCTAGATGCCGGCCAAATATTGACCAAACCATATAAATTCCTTCCAATTACTTACAAAAATGGGTTAGTGAAGGGTTAAAACATGTCTACTATAAAAAACTACATATAAAAATGTGTGTGTATATATGTAACTAAAAATTACATATAAAAGTCTCAATCCGATTAATTCTGATTAATCCCTATTAATCCCGATTAATCGCTAGTCAGTACCCCACCGCCCGACTAGCGCCTAGCGATTCTTACAACACTGCCCAGGGGTACTTCTGTGAGTCCTTAATTGGTCTTACGCGATATACATATCATATTTTACACAAGCATATGATTTCAAAAGATTATGCATGTTTTCAAAAACCTCATACACGTTTTCAAAATCATCTCACATAGTTTTAAAACAATTCATAAAAATGTTTACCAAATATACTTATTACATGATTTCAAAAACATTACAAAAGGTTTTCAAAAAAACATATTTTTAACGATTCCAAGCATGGCTTTCAAAAACAATCTACCCGTATGTTGTCTTAGCATACATGGTACGCGATTTTCAAGGACACCCTGCTTCGTATGCTGTTTAAGCATGCTTAGCACAATAATTTCAAGGATCCATTTGCTTCATATGTTGACTTAGCATATCTAGCACCTTGATTTTAGAAACACTATACTTTGTATGTGGTCTTAGCATACTTAGTACAAGGTTCCTAAACATTTTTCCGCTATACAAATTCCAAATCCTTATAGGATCTCCTTCATAGTTAGATCCTTGTGGATGTTTAAAGCGCAAAATCAAAGTCCTTAATTGGATTCTTTGTGTGTTTTAATACGAATGTTATGATTCATTGTGAACGAAATTGAATCCTTATAAGATCATCCTATCTTTATAGATAGATTCGTGAGGATGTTTAAAGTGCTAGTTGTAGTCCATTGATTGGATTCCTGGTGTACTTTGAATATTCATGTGCAAATCGACAACAAGTTAATAACAATTTAATAAAAAACTGATAACGAATTGATAACCAAGTGGACAATTGTGTGACCCTTATGTGCTTACGTATTTATGTGTTGACCTAATCAAAGAAACTCTATGGTAATCTAGTCAAGTTATCACAAGGTTTTTCGACCGATTCTATCCCCTACACATTATAAAATAAACTGTGTGGACTGTCCAAGGAATTACCTAATTATGGATGCATACATAATTATAGAATTTAGTGCACAGAAACCACAGCGAGTTTTGTCATGTATCAACTTAAACAAGAAACATAAGTTAACTATATTTATTTCCGTTTCTGATGAAGTACCCACTGAGGAAAAATGAACCAGCTTATTCATTTTTAGCTTCTGAAAGAAATATCCACTGAGGGAAATGAATAATCTATTCATGAACAAATTCATTTTCGTTTCCGATGAAGTATCCACTGAGGAAAATGAACTATCCGTCCATTTTCGCTTCTGAAGAAATATCCACTGAGGAAAATGAATAAATTCATTCCATTTATGGTGAAGTATCCACTGAGGAAAATTAATTGATCATTCATTTTCACTTCTAAAGAAATATCTACTGAGGGAATGAATGATCCTGCATTAATTTTGTCATTTTCGTTTCTAACGAAGTATCCACTGGAAAATGAATCATCCATTCATTTTCACTTCTGAAGAAATATCCACTGAGGAAAATGAATAGATTCATTCCACTTCTAATAAAGTATCCACTGAGGAAAATGAATTATCCATTCATTTTCGCTTCTAAAGAAATATCCATTGGGGAATGAATAATCCTGTATCGATTCCTTCATTTCCACTTCTGACGAAGTAACCACTGAGGAAAATGAATCATCCATTCATTTTCACTTCTGAAGAAAAATCCATTGGGGAAATGAATAACTTATTCAGCAATCCTTCATTTCTACTTCTGACAAAGTATCCACTGAGGAAAAATGAATCATCCATTCATTTTCGCTTCTGAAGAAATAACCACTGAGAAATGAACAACTTATACTTTCCTTCATTTCTGTTTCTGATAAAAGTATCCACTGGAGAAATGAAATACAAATCCTTAGAAGATCTTTCTGTCTTAATAGTTAGATTTTTAAGGGATACTCACAGAACTACTGGTTAGTTTGATCTTTATCATTAATCAAATCTCTCGTTCCCACTTCCTACTTTATCTAAGGAAGCATCCACTGGGGAATGACAAAGTTAAGCCTTACATGGAAATCTTTGATGGGTTACTCTATGCAAATAGATAACACCCTAGATTCCATGCAAGACGATTGTTTAACACATTTATTCAGACAGACTCCTACGAATAAATTTCAGGACGGAATTTCCTAAAGTAGGGGAGACTGTGACATTTGTGCCCTTACGACCATCATGTAAATACGAATCCAATGAAATATTGAGTTTCATTCTTGGAATTTGTATAAATATGTGTATCATTTGCACATATCAATTCTTGTTCAATTTCGAGCTTTAAATCGCTTTCTTGAAAGTTATACACGAACTGATGCGTAAACGT